>VICG01000002.1:2567500-2722500 GCA_008692225.1 Monilinia fructicola | reverse complement strand
CGTTTTGATTTATTTTTATCCCGGCATAGACCCAAAACAAACACCAAGTAATAAAACATCATCACATCATCACACCAATACACTATCACACCAACTAAAATCTCCAAATCTCCAAATCTCCAAATCTCCAAATCTCCAAATCTCCAAATCTCCAAATCTCCAAATCTTTCCATCCATCCATCCATCCATCCATCCATCCACAGTAATTGCAATCTAACTTGAGTAAAGAGAGATATCACCAATACCTAAATAAATAAGTATTATATACCTACCTACCTACCTAGCTAAATTATATAAGAGTTATAACCATAGCTTATCGCACACTTCGCGTTTTCAACCACTTTATTTTTTGAAATTTAATTATAAATTAATACATCAATATTTTTTTTATAAAATTGAAACTATATATTAATGGATAATAGTTAATCCTTTTACTTTAATTATATCCTTCAATTTACAGGTTAATCTTTCAATATATAACTTAAAATCTAAAGGATTTATCCTTTTTTATAATATTTTTAATTTACATTTTAATTCTTTAATAAAAGTGAATACAAAATAATAGTTTTTTAAGTTTCTTTTTTATTCAATGTTATATTTTTTTAATAAGATTAAAATTTAGAGAAAAAAAGACTAATTAAAACCTTATATAAAATGCTTTAATCGAGTTATATAGGTATACCCTAAATATATTTTTTGCCCTATTTTTTATAAAGATATATTTAAGTTTTAATTTATTAAACAATGGAAATATTATTAAAATAAAAAAACCTAATCATAATATACCTTTAAAATAATGCTTTTATTATTCTTATTTTTTTTCTAAAAATATTAATAAAGATTTTATAATTTTAATTAATTGTTTTTTTATATTATAATTAATATTTTTTTTTTAATTTATATACTAATTTAATATAATTAAAATATTTCTTTTCTTTAATTTATTTAATAACTTAAATCCTATTATTTTTTCCCTAATTTAAAAATACTTTTATTCAACTATATAATTTTCTTTTAATCCCCCTCTTTTTCCAAAATAAAGATTATATTACTAATTTTCTATTAATGATAAAAATATATAAAATCCAATCTTTTTTTTTTTGCTTACATTTTTAAAATAAAGGGTTTAAAATATTTTATATATTATTTAAAACTATATTAATATAATTCTTATTAAATTATATATAATAAAGCTTTAAATTGAAAAATATTTTTAATTTACTTATAAATTTTTTTTAATTTAATTCTTTATTATACTTTTTATAAATTTAATAAATCTTTTTAATTAATATTAAAGAATATTAATAAATCTTCTCTTTACGTATTTTTCGCTTTAATTTAAAACTTAAAAATACTTTTAGCCATTAAATATTTAATATTAATATTTTTTTTGATTTATAACTAGGATTTTTTATAATTATATACTTGAAATATTTTAAAGCAATAAGAAAATATTCCAATTTTGTTTATATTCATATTAATTATTCTAATCCCTAAAAAGGATTATTGTTTTGAATTTAAAGAAAAAATATTAAAGAATAAATTTATGATGGAATTTTCGAAATATATATATCGAAAAATAGATGGCTAGCGAATCTCGCTTAAGGTGTGCGATAAGCTGTGGCCACAACTCTTATGTATAACTATACAATTATATGAATGAGTGAGTGAGTGAGTGAGTGAGTGAGTGAGTGACATCAGCTAATAAGGCCATCATCATCATCATCATCCTCATCATTAAATAAGCCGTGACCTACTTACTACCCACCTAGTAGTACCCATGAACCTACCTACCTACCTACCTACCTACCTCAATGCCTTTAACTGTCAAGCGAATCTTAAAACATCAAGCTGCATTCATCCATGGATATCACACTTTTGCTTCTATTGGAATTCTAACATAACATATCATCACACCTGAGACACCTTCAACCCTCATCGTCTCCATTTGATCTATACATCTAGACCATCCATCAATCTTTGTCTTCATCTCAAATATGGCATGTGTAAAGGCTAGTAGAACAAACAAATATCTAAAAAGCCCGTGTATCTATTGGGGATATCATATCGCAAAGGAAACGTCATTCGAAATTTAAGCGTGGCCATGCACATTAAGCCACGTGAGCCATCTGTATGGCGCATTGCACCACATCTCGAGTGACTTGAAGCACAACATGCCTCTAGAGGCGCAGCCACGACAGTATGTACTTTTTGGAGATCTCGTGCTTTGATGGATCCGACCCATTGAACCATACGGGTGTCCGGATTACAATAGAATTTCATAATACCCCAAACTCCTCTCGTCCCTTACCGAAGCCGAAAGAAGTGTGCCTCGGTAAGGTATCTTACAAGACACCTTATGTGCTTTCCAACGGCATTCTTTGCTGCGTTGATATATTGGCTTGCATGAATGTCAATATCGTATGAGGGTGCGAATCCACCGAGGAGGAAAAAGATGTCGAAACAATGCCACCAAAAACAATGACTTTACGGAGGATTGGTCGACGGGAACCGAAATCTGCCCATTGACGCCCACCTTCGGCAAGATAACTCTTGATCTTTTCAGCGCCAAGCTTGAACCAAAACCATTCCACCGAGAGCAATGGCGTAACCGAAACATTGGAGGGGAGTGATGAAAGTTCCCCAGATAATGACAGAAAGACAGACGAGGAGAATATCCTTCAAGACCACCGCACAGGGTAAAGATGAGAACTGAGGTTTTGCCAATCTGAAAACATTGTTAGCCGTTGATTTGAAAGGTCGTCACTGAATGTAGCCTACCAAGAACACGACAGAAACGTTCAACATAAATGCGCACATTGCATTGGCCAAAAGAGTCCAGAAACCAACATTGTAGAAGTCGCCCATGGTCATGGTTGGAATCTCCCAGAAGAGCGCGACCAAGAAGTTCATAATGGCACAAACTGGGGCGAAATAGTAGAGAGATACCAATGGGTCCATCTTGAACTCGGCAGAGCTGAGCAGTCTTTGCACCATGACAATTCGAATAGCCTCGAAAAGGATACCGCCAATCTGGAATAGAACACCGATGACAACAAAGTCAATTTTCCCCGATCGATGCAATGACCACACCAATGACAATGAAGGAGACATTGAAGAGGGTCTTCATGTTAGGCTCGGCGACTCCAAGGGCCCAACTGGTGAGCAAGACTGCGACAGGAGTGGTAGCCTACAATCAGGGGTTAGTATTCTGCGGCAATATCTTCATCTAGCTTCCTGGCATACCTTGAGCATTTGAATGAATGAAACACTGAGATAGAGATAGGTCAGGTTTCCGCAAATCAGACTCAAGCTGAAGAAGATTCCAATGGGCACAATAGCTCTCAAGTATACCCGTCCCGTCATCTTAACTGTCTTTCGTCCATCGAGAAGATTGGTGGTTCGTGCGAGGATTTGGGTCATCAAAGTCGCAAATCCAAGATGCCATGATGTGAGGAAGATGGGGAAGTCTACAGATCTGTTAATTCGTCGTCGCGATTTTGGAGGGCGAGTCTGGTGCGAGGGAGAAGGAAGGAGAACATACGGAATCCAACCGTCGACAAAATCCATTTGTTGAATAAAATGACACTGGAGCTGAAGAAGATCCATGTCCTTTGGAAAAGTGTCAGCAGGGTATTGTGTCGATAGATGACGGGAGTTCAACTGACATGACATAAAATGCTGGGTGTACAGCAGCCTTTGGAGGCTCTGACTGCTCGGCGGCAGGGTTAACTGTGGGGAGGATAGGGGCATCTGCCGGTCTGGAGACCTCTCCGGAAACTCGAACTTTCTCTTCAGTCATGATGGCGAGTTATGGGATTTGACGAATTGATGAGATGTTCTGCAGATATGTTGGAATTGAGAAAATGTAGTAGCTGGAGGTAGTGTCTAGACAGCTGGAGTTTAAAGTTCACACTGTTAGGCTTCCCGTGCGGTAGCGGTGCCAAGCACTAGATAACGATCGGAAAGGTCAAAATCCGAACAGAGAACGATTATCGAAAATTTATGCGATACTCGAAAGCCTTGGAGGTTGGAGGAAGATTGCAAATTGAAACGACAGGAATTTTAATGTATGTATCAGAAAGTACGAAGAAGAAGAAGAGGAAGAAGAAGAAGAAGTGAAAAAGAAGAAATGATAAAATTGGTCGCCTTGGAGGTTGATTGTTGGAGAGAAGAAGATAGATGAATGAGATTGATGAATGAAGTACTCGGTAGGTAGGTAAGTATAATTACTAGATAGGTAACCTTATTAGGTACAGTAAGTGGAAAAGTTGCCTACCTAGTAGTCTTTTATTATTATTCAATATGTGTGGTTGGTTGGAAAGAGTCTCGACCTCTCTCTCATTCATTACCTACCTAGGTAGTTCTACTTATTATTATCTGTACCCCTTCTTTTTACAGTATCTAGTATCGACGGAGTACGGAGTACTAGTATCTAGACTCTGGAGCACCCTTTGTCAAGCAAATGCTAATTAGTAAATATATGCCAGTCAATGGATACTGCCATACTGGTCTAGGAGTAGTAGACTAGCAGTACACCAGGTACAGTAGTAGTAGTAAGGTTCGAAGGTGGAGATTCGCATAGAGAATACTGGAGACTTCAATCAAATTATACTCTGTCGAGCATAGGATACGTAACCTGTCTGGAAATCATAATAAGTCGACCAAAACCCTACCCATAGATCTAATCCCGTGCAAGCAAGCATACGGAGTACAGTGCACACTACTGACTGGACACAGCATGTTGCTAATTCCTGTAAGGTTTAGCCCATGAGGGAGAGAGGATATTGCCTTCTCTAAGTTTCACTCGGACACTTCTTCCTCGTCTTCTTTCTCTTCTCTTCTCTTCTGTTTTGGGGACTAGATAGGACCTCGGGAATCAAAGCTTACCTACCTAGGTTTACCCCCGTAGGGAACTCGAAGCCCGCCATACCATACGTACTCTTCTGAGTCTGCTCAAATGCGCGCAAGAAAGAAGAAGCAAATAAGTGTAATCGTACTAGAGATCCTAATCTCATTCATTCTCATTTCGAGCAACCTGTGCTAAACAGCAATAGGAATAGAGGTTGTCGTCAATACTGCAATGTCTCAACAACACAGTAGTTTGCCCATCCGGGATATTTATGATCGCTAGGTGAAGGCTACCTACCCGTGGACCTATCTAGGTATCTATCTATCTATCTCTCTATCTATCCGTCGACACATTAGCTTAAGCTTTTGCGAACCGGCAAACGCGCAATCTCCCCCCTTTTTCGATTTCTGCTTGAATTCAATCGCCCCGTACGTACGGACTACAGTCTACGGAGGGAGTACCTAGGTAGTTTTGGGAACCTCCCAAATGAGCGCACTAGATTAGGTAAATAATCCCGATACTCTTCATCCATCATCAATCTCGATTCTTAAAGGCATCCATCGGTTTTGATGTCAAACCATGAGGATCTTCGTTGCAACGTATGCATTCCTGCATAGCCTTCTGATCTTCGAGAGCCACCGTTGGAGGTTGAATCTTTGGTAGGAGATCTACAACATTCTTGTGATTTGAGATTTGAGATTGTAAATTTTACTTCGCTTCAGCCTCGTTGCTGGGAAAGGGTACGTACAGACAGTAACGGCAATGTCCAATACCATCTAGTCACCGTTTGTTGGAAGGCGTAGGTAGGGGTTCCGGCGCCACCTCCTGAATATTAATAAATACTTATACTCTTCACTTCCCCTGCTCTCCAGCAAAAGTTACACCAAACAATCGGTCAATTGTATCATCATCATCATCGTCATCGTCATCATCATCATCATCATCAATCATCATTGGACCCCTTGTTCATTCAGGATAAACGTCAAATCTAAAAATTTGATTAACTGGTCCATTGACGTCCTCCAGAGGGGTAACGATGCCTGCTGATGAAATTTGCAAAGCTCAATGTTGTAAATTGGCGACGTACTACTATATGATAATTTGATTGATTTACTTGAGATTAGGAGAACGTGCTGATCCGTTTCATATATTTCTTTGTCAACGTCAACCCTGGTGTAGGGCCGAAGAAATGTGGTTCTCACGGGTAGACGCCGCAAAATGGTCGGTCTGCGATAGAATTGCAGCGGAGGGAGGTACTTATTACTTACGGAGTACTACAGTATCGTTAGCAGTCGTGGAGAAAGTTCAACTTCCTAGGTTGTCTCAGAGATGACCCGATGAGATCTGAAGCATGATGTGACTGACTATTGAGGATGTTCCCAGCAATGTTCTCCTTGCCTGAAGTACGTGAGTACCTAGGTACTCGCAAGCCGGCCGGGGTTCATTTGAATCAGACTGCATACCTTTTTGATATGACTGATTATAACGCACAGAGTGTTTGGAGACGGAGAGATTATCCCTGCTGATCTTCATTTGAGAAGGGAAGCCTTTGATTCGAATACCCTTCCAGAAAATCATGTAGATTGTAGAAAGGTAAAAGCAGCCAAGGAAATTTCTCATCACAACGCCACTGGTATCACATACGAGATGCTTCCCGAGGGGTTCCTGCGTTCCGGCAAATAAACGGTGAGGATGTACACGGGAAGCACTTGGGTAGGTACTTTCTCATGTCGATCTCTCCAAGAAAATGGCTAGGTATTGTAGATTTGAAACTCGAACACGCTGCCAAAGTTCAAACAGATATGCAAACACTGAATATGTTGTTGCAATTGGTGCTTCCTTTGTCAAGCTGCCAAGATAGAGAGACCTTCAGAGATGGGAGAAGATGGATCTTGATAAACTCAATATCATCGTGTAAGATGGTTCTTCATTGGAAATCTGGAGACAGACAGGTTACTGTACAGTAGTCCACGTGGGAAAGAATATTCTCAAATGATGATTAGGTATATTCTACTTGTTTGTACCCGTCTCAGACGCTCACCCAGTATGTATTCGACCGTTTTAAATTTAAAGGACCTCGGGATTCTGGGATCATCTGGTTGCACTTAGGTTTTGCTTTGGAATACCTACTCGTCGGGGCCTAATATGTAAGGCTGCTCGTCTACCCTTCAAATCCCCAAGGCCATCAGGTTCCATCCAATAACCTTCTTGCGCATATACTTGTCGAGGAAGGGAATCGATGATAGTACTGCAATGGACTGTCCTGGCGGACTTATCACGGCTATACTGTGCTACGTCTTTCATTGTTTGATCTGCTGTCGGCCGACGCTGTAGCACAGCACTCCGTAGATGAAGATGAACACCTAAACAGACTCCACGGCTTTCCAAGGTTGGTTGTATCCTTTTTCATGTCCTTCAGCTGTCCCCAAGGTTCGAGATGCCCTCTTTCAAAGTTTGGTCTCATGCCGAGAGTTGACCAATAGATAAGCTTTTATGGCCCATGATTTCCCCTCTGATTTCAACCCTTATCCGCATTTGGCACTAGCGGGCCACGAGGTGGGTCCGCAGGTGCTACGGAGTACCGAGTAGGTAGGCTGGTGGGTAGAACTACCCAGTAGGTGATTGTCCGTCAAGCAAGAGGAAATCCAGACGGTCCAAGGGGAACATTCACTCTACTCAGTCTACTCAGTCTACTGTAGTGACTAGTCCCTCGTCGCTAGTCCCAAAAGATAATTAATTCATTTGACCTGGAGCGTCGAATCAATCAATCAATCGATGATTAAAGTACATCCATCCATCTACTGTACGGAGCACTCTAACTTGAATCCTGGCAAGGAAAGGTACATGGGGCTCCTTTACCCTCATTTTAACAACCCACCCAGATTCCCCAACTGCGCGTCCCATTTTCCTACACGCCGCTCAGTGCTGTCACTCATACCAGTCGGTAGTACTGTTGACAGAACGAGCATAGGGAAGATACATCGAGCCACCTTGGACTCTACGATCTTTGTAATCTTACCTTCTTTTTAAGATATTTCATCCTTCTCTTCTCTTCATAGACACATCCCATCCATATACTACTTCCCTTTTGACAGAAAATACTGCAGACTTTACAATGGCAGATATGTATGTATATACAATGACAGACTTCCTATTTTCTTTTACCTTCATTCTCCCTCTTCCTTCATTCTCCCCTTACCTTCATTCTCCCCTTACCTTCATTCTCCCCTCTACCTCCATTTTCTCCCCCCATGGAGATTTTGTCATATTTTCAAGCTAATTGGATTTTCTAGAAACGTAGATGTTCTCGTTATTGGAGCTGGACCAACTGGTCTTGGAGCTGCAAAGCGTTTGAATCAACTTGTGAGCTTCATCTCACACACCGCTCACAAGTGCATCTCGTTACTGACTATAATCACAGAATAGTGGCTTCATGGTTGATCATTGATTCCAATGAAACTCCTGGAGGTCTCGCATCCACCGATACAACTCCTGAAGGCTTCGTAAGTTATTTCACAATTCAATGGCAAAATGTGGCAAATAAAACTTGCTAACTTATTATCTACAGCTTACGATGTTTGGCGGACACGTTATTTTCTCCCACTACAAATACTTTGATGACTGCATTGATGAGGCTTTGCCAAAGGAGGACGATTGGTATACACACGAGCGTGTCTCATATGTCCGCTGCAAGAACCTTTGGGTGCCTTTATCCATTCCAAAATAACATTTCAGTTCTGCCAAAGAGGAACAGGTTAAGTGTGTGGATGGTATGGTAGATGCTGCATTGGCAGCCCGCACCGCACAACAAAGCCAAAGGACTTCGATGAGTGGATCGTTAGAAACATGGGTGAAGGAATCGCAGATTTATTCATGAGCCATACAACTACAAGGTCTGGGCAGTTCCCACCACTGATGTATGTACACCCCCATGATTTTTTGCTCTACGGATGTGTGCTAATAGTACAAAAGATGCAATGCGCATGGCTCGGTGAGCGTGTTGCAGCTCCAGATGTCAAGACTGTCGTCAAGAACGTTATCCTCAACAAGGTCGCTGGAAACTGGGGTCCTAATGCCACTTTCCGCTCCCTGCGCGCGATGGTACTGGTGGCATCTTGGATTGCTGTTGCCAATACTTTACCAAAAGAGAAAAACTGTTCGGAAAGGAGGGAGAGGTTAAGAAGGTCGACGCTGATGCACACACGGTCACTCTCGCCAGTGGCAAGACCATTGGCTACAAGAAGTTGATTACCACGATGGCTGTTGATCAGCTTGTCGAACAGATGGAAGATAAGGCCCTCATTACTTTGAGCAAGGATCTTTTCTATTCAAAACCCACGTTATCGGTGTTGGAATCAGAGGAGAGCGACCAGCGAATATTGGAGACAAGTGCTGGGTAAGTTCACCGCCTATTTTTTTACTGCCAAATATTTGTTTTCTGGCCAAAGCGGTGACCCCTCGAACTCTTGGCCTCGACCTGCGATAATCACGTTATCAGATGCTGACATAACTCGTAGCTCTATTTCCCAGAAGACGACTGCCCATTCTACAGAGCAACCATCTTCTCAAACTACTCCCCATACAACCAGCCAGATAAATCTGTTAAGCTTCCTACCTTGTACAACGCAGATGGTAGCAAGCCAAAGTCCTCTGAGCTCAAGAAGGTCCTTATTGGTCTATTATGTTGGAAGTCTCTCAATCTTCCAAGAAGCCAGTCGATGTCAAGAACATCCTCAAGGACTCTATTCAAGGTCCTTATCAACACTGAAATGATCAAGCCCAGTGATGAAATTGTCTCTACTTATCACCGAGCTTTCGGTAAGAAACCCGAATCCTCTTCCTCTTTTTTGCCCTCAACAATAGCGTCAAACTCCTGTTATATAACTTACGCTAATACCCTTAGATCACGGATACCCAACCCCATCCCTTGAGAGAGAGGGCGTCTTGAAGGAGTTGTTGCCAAAACTTCAAGAGAAAGACATCTATTCCAGAGGACGTTTCGGTTCATGGAGATACGAGGTTGGAAACAAGACCACTCGTTTATGTTGGGTGTTGAGGCAGCCGATCACATTTTGAACGGAGCTGTTGAACTTACTCTCAACTACCCAGATTTTGTCAATGGTAGAAAGAACATTGAGAGAAGACTGGTTGAGGGAGCCCAAAGTTTCCAAAATAAAGGTTTACCTACACACCTCGCCACTAGGTTCTTAATGAAAGTTTTGAACAGAGATAGAGAGAATGAGGAGAGGTTACTTCTATTGTATGCCTCTCTTCCTCGTGGAGTTTAAGATGATGCTTAAATGCATCTGGTTTTGTCTTGAATCTCCCGGTGTTTGCTTTATTGCGACTTAGATACACCCATATACGACTTGAACTCGTATATCAGTCCTGTTATTGGAAAATTAGATAGCGAGATATATTTTGAAGAGCTTTTTGATTTGCTACTTTTTAGAGATATTTTCTAAACAGAGAAGAATTACAATTGACGATCCGTCTTTGATAGTCATTGGGATATGGTAGTAACACCTTTCTTTACCCCTCTATCAACGCCATGAAACACGACTTGCCATTCAATAATCCTACCCACCTCCCTTCCCATCGCTTCAATCGCACATCCCCTCTACATCCATCTATCCCCCGTATCCCCAACGCTAGGCCCCCCTTGATTATCTCGTCTATCATCTATTAATATCTCGGAATATTCAATACCCTTTATTGATTGGCCTCGTACACGTTTTCGCCGAAGGGATGCGTGTGGGGTTGTGTAATTCGATACGGTGTAGTGCGATACGATACGATACGATAGAGGAAAGGGAAGTAAGGTAGGTAGGTAGGTAGAGGCAGAGTAAGGTAAAGTAAAGGTGAAATAAAGTGAAGTGAAGTGAGGTGGTGAATTTGGAACGAGCGCTTTTTGGGGGGAGGGGGGAGAAGGGGAGGGGGATGTTTGCATGGGTGAATGTTTGGATGTTTGGATGTTGGGTTCTAAGAGGGTTAGATAAGGGGAGGGCGAGGGGGCATGGTGGTTTAGGGGGGTGGGTGGTTGGATGGAGGGAGGGATGATGTTTTGTGGCGATGTTTGTGATAATGATAGGGGGGAGGGTAAGAAATAAATAGTATATGGTGCTGTGGAGCGGTGGAGCGGTGTAGGCTTTTGGGTCTGGGTCTGTGGGTATTGTAGGTGGAAGGTGGGAGGTGGAAGATGGGATCAGGGAAGTTGCATTTGATCAGATTATGGCATTGAGCAAGTCAAGGAAAGGGGAAAAAGAGGAGGAAGAGATCGTATGGGGGGGTGGTTGGGACGCGCTGCGTTTATCCTCGGCGGTGGTTGATGCGCGTGTTGTAGTTGGGGCGGGGCAAAGGATGAGAGGATGGATAATCTTCGTCTGACGCTCTTTCCACCTTGGCATTCATATTCATCGCCCGCGTCGTCCCATCTCTGCACGCGCCGCGAGGTTTCGTGGAGATGATATGGTAGTTTCTCGAGGGAATTTCGATGGTGCTGTGTTTTTTATTTCCATCCCCCCCCCCGGTCTTCACGTCTTCGTTTCCTCGTCGATCTTCTTCCTCGTGTTGTGCGAACGCGGGTTGCGTCTCTCTGGTGATGTTAATGTTATTTATTTGTGCGGTTGAGCTTGAGATGATCATTTGCACAGTAGCTTTCTTTTGAAGGAGTGAAAGTTGGCGTGACCTCGTCGCGGGATCCTGGAGCCCCTTTGATTTTTCGGTGAGAGGATGGGAAACGACGGATGGTGCTTTCCGGGATCATCCTTGGGCTCTTGTCGAGATTGGTCGTGGATATACTTTTGAGTGAAGGTGTTTTCGTGAGAGATGCGGCGTTCTTCGTTTGTCAGTTTGGACAAGTGATTTACGAAGTCAAGGTCAAGAACAGACTTCGGTTTGGTCACGTTGGTTGTCGGTTTGGGGGCAATCGTATCGTGGGATTATTACTTGGAGTCTAGAATTGGTTGAATCTGCATATGTGCTGTTGTCTCACATATTCTAGGTGAAGAGAAACTTGAAGGGTGAAGAAGGTCATGACAACATGATGGCCAGGGGAATATCCGAGTTATCGTATGTTAGTTTATGCTACATAAGTGCAGCTTGAACTTTGGCTGCCCGGTCTCTTCCGATTTTCTACTGTTGAAACGTCACATTGGAACTTCCCTATGTTCTTCGTATTGACATGGCACACTGGATCCATGTTCTGCGCCCGATTAGGAAGCCTTGGGGTTGAAATCTTGGTCCTGGGGATTGCGGCGGACTTTTATCGGTGAGAGCTTATGATATCGAGGTTAGATAGGGGCTGTAAGGCTTTATGGCGCCGATAGTATGGGCGGTTCTACTGCTAAGTGTATCCAGAATTAGGACGGCGCACAAAACACACTATACCACCACACCACAAGCCAAACATCTACATGTTTACTAATCTCTCAGCTTTGGGACAAAACCGAAGACATGTTTCGACGCCGCACATCCAGATCTTCGATGATACGGGTGTGGAAAATGCAAATATTCTCCCATCAACCTACCACTTCTACACACGGGACCTTCAACATTTCTCTCCCCCATCCGTGCCGATGAATCCATCACATATCACAATAGCACACGAGGGAAAGCCGCCGCAAAAGACCGAAAGTCGGACTCTCTGTCGTTCAAAGAGACGCAAGAGAGGCCGTATGTTGGACATGGACTCGGATGTGCTAGATTTCTGCAGCGTGTGATGAATTTTCACGCGTGTCTTTCCGAGTTGGGCGAGGCACTTCCCTGCTCAATACTACTTCTCAACATGATACGAGGAGAAGCTAGGGCAAATTGGGCTACAGCGATTACGAGGGAGTTCAGCTCGCCGATTGAGGGTGCAGATTTGGGGTGGACCGGTGCTTTAACAAAGACGTTGAACTATCACTCTGCGGTGGATTTAGATAGGAGCATTCAGGTATATGAGAATTTGTCACGCCCGACATCAGATAATGCAGATGATGCATGTGCAATCCCGTAGCAGCGTTCCGTTGTCCAACGAAGAATGGGGATTCCAACTCCTGTAATCTGACTCATCCCTAACAACACCACAAATCCCAGCCAGCACCAATCTACATCATCGAGATCCATCTATTCTATAGTATGCGACTTCCACGCCAAAAGTGACACCACTTCTGCAAAGTGGTGAATTGGGCTCACAGAGGAATAATGCCTGCGTGACGCAGACCTTGACCTGGACGGAGAGTTTTCTTTCGGTGGGTTCATTTGCCCGAATTTTCACATCTTGTCTACTGCGAGTTTCTGCTATGCAACTCCATCTCTACTCTCAATCCTATATTCCGATATTAGCTGAGCCACTCGAGCGAAATATCAGCGGGAGCGAGTATTATGCAGAGCAAAGGAAACTTTTGGCGTATCACAAAGAAAAGCCCAAGTATCATTTTTAGCTTCGGTAATGACGGTGATGGTGGGGATTTTGAAATCAGGGGAACGCTTAGCTTGGGTTCGGCTAAGCTAGTCCTGCGGGATCTTTTTTTTTTAATTTCCTCCGACTGAAATTGCCAAACCTCGTACTATTTCAACTGGAGCTTATGATTACCTGTATTTGAAATAACAACGTTTGATTTTGTGATTTTCAAATAGCATTGTGGAAGAGATAACTTCGTTTGAAATCTTCGTTTTGATGATGATGCAAGGACGCCAGTTGTAATTAGTGAGCCGCCTTATCCGAATACCATAATATGGTACGATTTGTCAATCCCCAATAGTTTGGTGTACATTGTCACTCACTGATCATACTGTCCGTGGATAGAAAACGGCAGAGATAATACATGATATATAGAGTGTATTTAGTGAGAGTTGCGCAGTATACTACAGGAGACAAATAAACTAGGGCCCTAGGTACAATAAGTAAATAATCACCACAGAAAATACAAAAAAAGTAAATACTGAACTGCAAATGTAACCGCACATGATGGTGGAAAATGCAACACCATCTCAAACCTCAATCAAACCTCCCAGGTTATGCTCAAATTCACACCGTGACGTCAACTCTACCCCAGCTCAAAGAGTAGCCCCAGACCCCGGAAATATGCTCATCTTCGTCTCATCGACCTCCTTAAGCTGCGGGCAACTACCCAATGAACTCAATAATCCGCCGGTCACTTCTGTCAAGATCCCTAATGGCTCAGTAATATCGGCAAACAAGCCTCTCAAGATATCCGGCGCTGTTAATTGTGCGTTTTGTAAGAGGAAACAGGCTATATTATTTCCGGACAGGAGAGTTGGTATATCGTATACGCCACTGGTCAGATCTGAAAAGTCGATAGGAGTAAAGGAGTTGACGGTGCCAGTATTGCCACCCACTGTGATGGTGTTGGGTATTGTGATGTGCTAGGAGAAGAAAGGGGGTTTTAGCTATATTTGCTTGGAGCATAAGACGGCATGGAAAGGGAGGGGGAAAGCAATGGGTAGACATACAAATATAGAATATCATCTGCGAATTCCAATATGCCATATTCATCACCGATGGCTCTTTTACCCCAACCAAATGGGATGCGCTCCCAGCCATCTTTCTTGACAAACTGCCTACTCTCTCCAGTAACTCCAAAAAAGCTCTTCAGATTGAACTGGTCTAATATTCCTTCTGGATATTCTGCCGTATGATTGGCCATAAATCTGAAAATGAAACTTTGCGCAGCGTTACTAACACCCATACCCACGACGGGCCATAGAAGAAATAAGGATTCGTGCGTATGCTCCTCTCGAATGTGATGTTGCGAAGCTGAGCCATGACCCAATATCATAATTTGCCGTGGCTGCATCAGGTTGTAGATCAAACAGTTCTTGAAATTGTGAAATTTGAAGTTTCCATGAGTTCCCGTAGACAAAAAGATCACCGCGAGTGGGTGAGGTGTCGCCTTCGTATTTATTGTGCGAGCCAATGAGTCCTTGAGGTGCGCCTAGGAGGCCAAAAAGATTGCCAAGAAGGTTTTGACCCTGGGTAGGTGGACCCCCGATACTCCAGCCAGGGTTGATAGATATTGGGTTACCATCCATGACGACGCCGTAGATGGAGAGAAAGACGGCAAGATCAGCGCCCTATGATTTTGGAAGCTTTAGCATCAACCAGAAATATTAGAGAGTGCAAAACATGCTCTTACCATTCCAAATACTTGCTCATTGGCACTTACCAATTGCGCAACCGTAGCAAACCCATTGTGAGGGATAAAATTATGGTTAGCCAATGCGTTTAAGCCAGGGCAAGGTCCTCTCTGCCAGGAGGTTTTCGTTAGCATCTTCTCGTTCTTTTACAATTCACATAGCATATAAGAACGTACCAAATCGTTGGGACCTGGGGGGACAAATGCATGGGCCCCAGATACGTCAATAATTTGAGCAGTAGCATTGAATCCGGGCGAACTACGCTTAGCATGTCGTTTCTGATACTCGGCCTTGGCTAGGGACGCGATGTCTGGATTTTTGATAGCAGCCTCAAGAGCTATAGTAGGGAATGCAAGAATTTGTATGGGGAGCATAGAAAATGCCACAAATGCCAGTAAAATAATGCCTGAAGCCATGTTTTATACGAAGAAAGATATAGGTGCAAAGGAAGACAGTCTCCAGGAATGGTTATGGAAACTTTCGAGAAGCAAAAGCAAGTTTTTATATCTTCCCATCTACTTCGCTTTAGTGACGATAAAAGTCACATCTATTTCCACCCATCACCTTGTCAAAAAAGTACAAGTATATTGACATACATGTAAACTTAGTTGCGCCACCAAACGAGCCAGAAGAAGCATCTTGTCACTCATTCGAAGTAACTTCTGATCGAGATGCTTCCCACACTACGTTACTTCTCAGTCGGGCCAGCCTTATCCTTCGCTAAATATGGGAGAATCGGAAAGATATCCATCCGCCTGGTGTACATTGTACGAAAGCGCTAGCTCTTCCAATGATTTATGATAATGTCCTTACAATCACAACTTGTACTACATAAAACCTACTTCAGTGCAGGGCTGTATAAACCAAACATACCATGAGCTTGCTCTATGGTTATCAATAATAGAGCCCGGAATCTTATGGACCCATGGCAGTGGTTTTATTCAACGTAAGTAACGTGTGGTGGTTACGGCCAGGTGGTTGCCTCAACCTGTGGCGCGACGTTCTCCTTCGATGACGGGTAAAGAACAAACCCCGTACATCACAAATATGACCTCATATAACACAAGAATCAACGCTAAACCGTTAGTGGTCGAAATATAACCGTCGTGAAAACCCGTCCAGAGTTGTCCTGCCGAGGTAATCGGAACGTGCGATGTTCCAATGTTTCAATGTCTCTTATTCGTGCTTCCATTCACTCTTTCTCTTCTAAATAATCATTCGTTCCTCTCGTCAACAAAGATCTCGATGATTTCGGGTCGAATAATTCCGGGTTCTGGTGTTTGATTATTTCGTGCCAATCATGTCGATATGGCTACTTTGTGAGATCAAGCTTCATGGATACTGCTAGCCTAAAGATCAGGCATTGAATACACTCATCATGGTGGCATGAATTTTTCCGAGTTTGACAATACCCGTGTTCGTATGATTGAAATTCTTGGCGTAACCGATATTTTTATGATCTACTTTCCGATGTTCAGCTAACATGTACAGATCATTAGATACTTCAACTAGTTCTTTCGGCTAGAAAACTGAATATAGCCTCAGCCGAACAATGCTAGAGGTACTCGACCTGCTCTGGGCAGTGAATATTTGTCGATTCCACCTACTCTCCCATTATCTATCGTTCCGATAATTGATCAATATTTCTTTCCTAGAATAGGAATGTGATGTGGATAGAGCATCTTCCTTCAAGCCTTCACTAGCTCGTCAATGGAACCCGGAAACCAAGTCTTCCGGGAACATATTGATGTTCAATTCGAGAATTTTCTCATCATAGTTGTTTTGCTTCTCATGGGCTCATTATCACTTGTTTAAGTGACGATCACCGGATCACTGCATCAGATTATCGCTTATCTTCCCATGCCCCTTCTTCTTGAGCCTTGCAAACCACATCTCCACCATCTTCAACCTCGCCGACAATACTTCCTCTCCACTGTCGTTCGCCCAATTGCGGTGTCATACTTGGATTCAGTCCATTTGCACTTGGAATAGCACCATTGGATAATCCGTTCGTCAGCACATGAGAGAACCTTTGAATTTCTGGGTTTTCGGCCACTTTTGAAATCAAAAGGTTTGCATACTGTCTCTGTGAATTTGGCGTCCGACTCAGTGTTTTCACAAACATCTCAAGTGGATCTTGAAAGATGCCATACAATTCATGGGGAATGTGTGATCCATGAGCTTGTATAACATCAACCATCGAGTTCCCGATCTCGAAAATCTTCTCGAAAATTCCCATTCCGTGAACTTCTATACTTGCGATGGGCATTGAGGATACAACGCTGAGTAGAGAGTGGGCAATTTTCAGGGGATATCGGAATGTCATGCTTTCGTCGGCTGCTACAGAAGAAAGGAGGCCTTGACGCATCGAAGATTGCCAAACGATCAGACGCAGCCATTGTTGGGTAACGAGAATATCAGCTTTCTGTATGGTAGTAAGGGACAAGTGGGATGGATGAGGAAGATTTAATTGTTGTTGGAGCGCTGTATACCTAAGTGTTGATACTGGTGCATCAGATGCCTCGTTCCAGGAATCAACAAAGTTAGAATCTAGCAGATGGTAAGAGTGTACCAAATGCATAAATCCAGCATGGATCTCTGGGCTTTCATATTCGTGTACAGTTGATGGTAGAGCTGGCGTCTTCGAGAAAGTAAGAGGCTTGTGGCGTAGAATAGCAAAAGACCTACCAAATGATTAGACTTTCACGTTCTAGGAAAGAGCGAACTCACCTTTCGGTAACATATAGAATCCAAAATGTTCTTCTCCGACATAGTTCTTCGGCAGGATGAATACCAGTATATTTACTTTCTTCGTGTAACCCTATATCCTGGGCCATCGTTATTGCCTCTCTCAAATAATACCAAGATTTCCGAGACTGATTGAGCTCAAAAAATGCAGTGGATACAAAATAGGAGGATATGACAGCGGAAAGTGATCTATCTTCCACGAAGTCATAATTCTGTCGAACCATGATACATTCGTCAAGAAAGAACCGTCCAGCTACTTCCCAAGAAGGGGGTGGCCCTGGAGCTGATATGCTTTTGCCCGACATGTGGGTTGAGGTGATAGCACATAGAGAATAAAGAAGATTCTTCTCGTGCATCTCCAAAGGTCGATTAATTGAAGCTCGTAGGGTAGGCATATGGACTAAAGGCATAATTGGATAAATATTTTTGAGAAAAAGTTCAAGGCATGTAGGGATTAGATACATGTAGCTAACACTTGTGGGCCTGAGCTGGTCCGTCGTGAAGATACTGTTTGATTCTTCCTTTAAGACTGGCGGAATATCTGACATGATCGGATGCCATGCTGGTTTTCCCATACATGTTGGTGCTGAGGCGAAGTTGGTGTCTGAAACCCAACTATCGATATCGACTCTACATAGTATTTTAGTAGTGGACAACTACCGCTGAGGTGCTGAAAAGGAATTCAGGCAATCTCTCGCATGGTACAGTTCAAGTGTGTCTGTCTTTACGGAGGACACAGTTCACGTGACAATAGAAGGTATTTCGCTTCATCATCAGATAGCATCTTGATATTAACTGCGCTCGCAGTTGGGCTAGAACAGCAAGGGGTGTTGTAGAGCAAATTTTCATTACATACGAGCATGGGCCGGTACTGCTCCCACCTGAGCCTGAGCCTGAGCCATGGGATTCTGCGAAGCCGCCTTTGATACTACTCCCGCCATCTTGAGCTCTCAACTCATTGATCACTCTGCCGCTCCCCTTTTTCGGCCCTCTCCTCTTTGGTACATGCTCTCTTTTGCAGGTCAGTGATGTATTCCCGCATTGCTTGCATGGAAAATTTCCATCACAACGTATCCCTTAATTGATTGTCAACCTTGGAATACTCGGGGACTCCTTCACTATATATAGCGAGAAATGTGGGTATTTGCGAAGACTTACTTCTCCTTCGACAATTATCGCAAACCTTTCGGGGTGGTGGCAGCTTTATATCCTCTGGAGGCATCCCAACTCATTTATATCAAAGACACTGTATGGTCAAGTCTTGAGAAATATTTGAGCGAAAGATACGACGATCGAAACTCGGAGTTTGCAAGTTTGTTGGTCCGTTGAACGTTTGGAAAAGCGGGGCAATTTATGAGGTTACTAGGCTCGTTCTAGATTAGTATCCTACGAGGGCGACGAGGAATACGAGTTTGTACTACGACAATAACAATGAAGATGCTGATGATGGCGGCATGTCTGGGCGATTTCCAAAATCTTTGTTGATATATCGCATCCATCCTGCAAGTGCAGAGAGTGTATATGCTTTGCCATTGTATGGTTGACAAATCCGACTTCACAAGAAACTTCAGTTAGAGGTCACAAGGATACAGCATGTGCGAAGATGATGACGCCGATGACATTATTTTAGCCGAGAAAATCTCATTTTTGTATAGGCTTGCGCAACTATATATCTGGTATAATCATTATGCTGATGAAAAGAGCAAGAATAGCCAAACGCTTGTTCTCACTAGAACATGCAAGTTCAGAGAGGCTCAGGTCCCAATCACCAAGTATACCGACCTAGCTTTTAGCCCCATGGAGCACCGGGTATGATCACAGCCTTAACAGTATATGATTGAGGTGGCTAAATGTGTGTGCTAGCAGGTATTGATATTCCATGGAGTCTGATTTTCGATTCCGTGATATGTTACAATACTGCCGGAGATCTAGGACTATTACCAAATGTTAGTTATGAAGGTATGAGGTTCCTCCTACTGTGGTAGTACTGAGTAGCTTCGTGCCAAAATCTTGCAAGCCTAGTACTGGCAATAATTGAGACTGGAAGAAAGTCCACACGTTTCAGGATGAAAAGGCTTGATCTGCCGGAATAGAAGGCATGGAATGGTCAAACTGAAAGGAGAGAAGAGAATATGGAGATTCTACTCTAGGAAGTTTCATAAGGTAACATAAGGCAAACAAGGAGCCGGGGAGTAAGATTATCGATCAATGGATGGTGAATATGAGGCTATTGCATTGAAAGTACTATGATTTGTTCGTGGGTAACATTTGTCTTCTTGACGATTCTATGGAAAGGAAAGGAAAGTATCTAATATCTTCAGGCTTTTGAGGTTTCCGCGGCCAGTGAAACTTCTGGAAAACAAAAGTATGAGACAGAGGAACAGGTGCTGTTTTTTTTGCCATTCATGATACGCGTGCAAGAGAAAAGAAAAGTGCATAGGCGCATGAACTTCGTCGGCTTTGTGTCTGTATTTTCCTAGGGTTACTGCTCCAAACACTAAGTGAAGTCATTGATCGGCCTCCTGACCACTTCAGAGATTCTCTACTAATTCATACTCAAGGAATAACATTTTCTGGACATATGAGCTTCAAGAAATCTCTTCCTACAGACAGATAAAAACTAAGAGCGCTAAGAAGGTAAAATTGAGCTATAACCATCTCTACATTTTACCAACTTCGTCATAAACAGCCTTCTCAAACTCCTCAAGAATTTCCCTGGTATGCTTATCTGCAGTTGGAACCAACTGACTTCCATAAAAACCCACTAACTCCAGCTTTCCTATCTGCCCACCAAAACAAATTTGGAAGTCCAATCCAATACATTGTTCCTTTTCTTCTTCTCCCACTTATGTCCTCTTCAACCACCATACCACCCAATGCATGATCCAATTTTGTGTCCTTTGAAAGCCCTGGCGCAAAGAAGGCTCTCGGATCATCAACCTGAAGCGATGCTCGCACGATTGCGAGTTGCGTATCTGACAGCTGCCCTCTGAACAACTCGTCGTTCATTTTTGCACTCAAGAGCTTGCCATCAGAGATCGTGATACTGTGGACGACTTTCTGGTATGAAGGAATACTTATATAAACGCCAATACCACCACAATCATCAGTTTGATCCTGAGTCCAGATTTTATCTTCAGAGTAGACGAGTGTACCATTCGGATTCGCAGCAGTTCCAAAGGGAGTTTCGCCGCCTTCTCGAACGGCCATGTCAACATAGCGGGAGAGGATCGAGGGGTTCTTTTCGATATGAAAGGTTAAATCTTCAATGTTTAGGGGGGCCATGATGTTTCTTTGCATATATTGTTCGAGAGACATTTTGTTAGCTCGTTCAATCATTTTACCTGCCCAATCATGACCCGCTGGAATGAATTAGCCAATAATCTATCTTAAATGGTGCAACCCATATTGGAAGGAAGCTAACGGGAGTATTGAAACGCTTGGCCGGGCTCAAACATAAGAGGGATCTTATAGCGATATTCGATGGTACCAGCAGTTAAGCTAGTGGGTTCACCACGTGAGGCTCTCCACTTTCTGAGTTCGGGAGTGAACTTTTCATATGCAAGTCCAGATGTATGAGTGAGGAGTTGGCTATCAAACAAAATGTCAGCTCAAGGTGGCAGGCTATATAAGCTTAAGATATACCGGAGAGTAATATATCCGGTCGCTTTGACTAGTATTGGTGCACCACTCTCAGGATCAAAGCCTTGAAGGATCTCCAGATCCTTGAGCTCGGGCAATAATCGTGCAACATCTTCGTCGAGAGTGAATTGAAGATTTTCAACACATTGCAAAGCACAAATAGCGGTCAACAGCTTTGTGCAAGAAGCAATCCAGAATACTCCATCGGTCTTCAAGGGCTCGGAAGCACCAAACTTGAGCGAGTGCAGACCATGGGCTTTGCTGTAATAGTATGAACCTACCATGATCATGTAAGAATGCTTCACAGTATGTTCGTTTCAAGACGACCTGGGTAGACGATACCTGATCCGTTACTGGCAACTGTAACAGCGCCAGGAATATTGCCTGCTTGAATAGCAGATTGTATTTTGTTCTCAAATGACTGCATAGTAGAAACGTTATCTTGCGTAAGATGTAACAGTAAAGAGGCAGAGCAGATGATGTTTAGGATGATACTTGAATAAATCTAATCCAAAAACCCTCAAGGCTCTTTAAGTAAAGAACTTTTGTCCTTGAACCCCACCATACTATGCTATTCTGATCGAGTACTTATCATAATGTCTCTAAGCTATATCTGAATACGACCCTGGTATCATAGTGTAGCACTTACCCTTGTCAGCATCATATGCTTTAAATCTACTTGAAGAATCTGAACATGTTAAATTTATATTTTATTCGACAAAAAAATCTTCTCAAAACTTGACGGTCTTGGTTACATAATTGATTACTTTTTACAGGTACTTCAAAGTAATTCTGAAAATCACCGGAATATCATGTTGAGCTCAACTAATACCGAATCAAGTGATTCAAGCGCAATCACAGCGCGGTGATGGAGAAGACTGTGGTAGGGTTAGCGCCGTTTTGGTGCAGGTGGCTTCCTGCATTATTGCTGCGAGAACTACAAACACTGGTTAATTCTCATGCAACCACTTTCCATATAAAAGCTAGCGTCAACTTGACGGACATATTATTGCACCAATCATGAAAACATAGAAGGTCATATACTCCCGTATCGAGCTTAGCACAACTACAAAGAATAGGGTCACTGCAGATTCGCAAGCTCTCCTACTGTCTGACTTTTGAATTATCATAGCTTACAAGCAAACTAATGATATGGCATCATCTAGCCCTATCAGTCTAAAATAGACTTGAAGTCATATGTCTGTGGATAGAAACGCAGGATTAAAAATCATCCAGAAGTCAGAAAATCCACATAATAGATGTGCATGAAAGCCAATTTTCCATGTAGATATTGGTTACTTTCGATACGGCCAGTTCTGTGACTTACTGTTAGCCACTCAGCTCGTCTATAGAAGGGTCTAGGCAACCATATACAGCATCTAAGCGATGCGAAACGGGAAATGCTCTGGTGAAATCCTTGCCTCATTGGCAGAATTACCCCCTCAAAAGTATGGAATCATGGGAAAGTGATTCAATAAAAGATCCTGGTAGTACTATTCTCGCGATTCAAGGCTGCTAGCAAGCTATTTAGATTAGGTGAACATTCTGATTAGGGAGGGTACGTATTGATGGGAATAATTAATCAGTTGAATTAGTTGAAAAGTAACTAAAAAACAGGAAATTAGGAAATCCAAATAGACAATTGCGATACAAGATAGATTCCGAAGAGACGGTGCATATCTATAGATGCCCAGAAACCCTGTAGACTATCAAAGCAACGTAGATGAATTCAGGGCGCCACTAGGCGCCATGTCATTCTTGATTCCTTCTATTCACATATGTATTCACGCAATCAGTTTCCCCTTCAGCTTCTAGCCCCTCCCTTTTTCAAAAAACTCGTTATTTGGGGGTGACGGTGCCAACCTGAGGTTGGGTTCACCTCCCTAAATCCCATCTGATAGAATCCATTTTCTCCTGAACCATATATCCAACCTTCATTGGCACCACCATTTACACAATGAATCATAACTTGAACCATTAGCTAGGAAATCGTCAAGAAAAGGAGATAACTTACGATTTTGAAGAATAATAGGACATCCCCGGGACCCAAGCGTAGGATCACCGCCCTGAACTTGATCTCTGAGCCCGTATGCCTCAGAGCCTCCTTCTAAGGCAACGGAGATCTCACATAATCCTCTAGTACCCTTTCTAACATTAACTGCTTGGGGTTTTATCTTTCTTCCTGAGGGCATTACGGGAACCTCGCATCTATTGTCGCAGAGAGCTGTGGAATCGTTAGCACATAGCAAGGCGGTTGGATTATATACTCACTTTTTCTGATCAAGTCAAGAATCATGACAGGTGATACCGCGGCCTCGGAATCGTTGGGAAAAACCGTATTCGGAGGCTTGATTTTTGTGGAAAAGCATTCCATAGTTGGGCCTGTGCCTCCGAGCTGGTGGGCATACCTCCAGCCATACACAGTTCTTTTGATGCTTTCCATAGTCATCATATGCCCATCTCGTTTAGGATGAAATACGGAGCTTCTATGAATAGCGTTTGGAAGAAACATTTCGGCGGTTTGAAGATCGGTGTTATTGAACGCGGGATTGAAGGCGGTACTATTATCTTTTACAAATGCCGATAATGACACATTTGTTCGAATCGTCCCCATGAGATCATTTTCTTGGAGGTCAGACCCGAGAGAAATAAAGAACGTATCAGGATCATTCGCTCCGATATAATCTTTTTTGTCTGGTTCACAGAATCGATGGCGCCAGTACCCACTATCGATATCAATGTACTGGATACGCCCCCCATATTCTGAACTGAGATCAAAGACGATATCTCTTTGAATATGATAATTGACTGTACTGACTAACGAATTCAAATCGTTTCGTACCTGAGGATACAGGTTGTTGCCATTGAGAACACCACCAGAACCTGGGATGGGAAAATGCTTGTCGACACAATGGTCAGGTCCATTCCCAATTCTTGCAAAGAACTCCGGGTAGCCTGTAATGACGAGTATTCCGTG
This sequence comes from Monilinia fructicola, assembly GCA_008692225.1. Taxonomy (NCBI): domain Eukaryota; kingdom Fungi; phylum Ascomycota; class Leotiomycetes; order Helotiales; family Sclerotiniaceae; genus Monilinia; species Monilinia fructicola. The sequence continues at coordinate 2,698,138 of VICG01000002.1, read as the reverse complement.
GCTTGGATCCACCACATTGTCCATTATCCGCCTAACAACTTTTTTGTAGTTATCCCAGATAGCGTTCCCGTCGATCAAATCACTGGATTTATCTCTGGCTTCACTGCATTTTGCGTTTCGGTTGAAAACGTTGTAGTTATAGACGCAATTCTCCACAACGTTTCCAAACATGAAGTCGTTACCACTAATTGAAAGCGTCACCAGTTCGAATCTTTGCCCGTTCAACTTCGATATTTGGTTGGGAACATCCTTTAGTACATTCCCCGAGCAAGCGACGAATTTGAATTGGTCATCTTGGTGCCATATGTCCCCAAAAGTATCTAATCTATGGGCAAGTTGCACAGGATAGGAACCATCGAATCTAAAACATTTTTTGTTGTCACCAGACGGCGTGTTTGGTAGAAAGTAATGCCCAGCTCCATGCTTTAAGAAAATTAGCAAGCGATGTTATGAGAGCGGGATGAAATATTTACATACTCCAGACGCATAACTGTCCCCAAGAGCAGCATAAGTAGATGGCCATGTGTTGCCTTGTACTTTGCGAGCAGTCGTTGGACTGGAAAGGCCTATGGCAGCATAATTGAGAAGTAGTATAATGGAGTACGTGGTAGTCGGCAGCATTTTCGAAAAAGGGAATAGACTATATGGCAAGATAAAATCGGCAACGGGCGAGGAAAGAAAGCGTAAAGTACTTATGAATAACAGTATTCAAAGACAATGAGTAGCTCTGGAACGGTGCCAGCTCGCTTTATATATACACACATTGAGATTCAATTCTCTCTATCCATATCTTACTTTGCCTCCGAATCTGACAAAAAGATTCAGCCCCTTTCTTGCTCTTCTCCTATATCCGCCCAGCTGAAGAATTCCATTGTCAACCAAGCTAAATCAAAATATTCTTCGCAGATGGCAAAGAAACTCTTAGGTCAGATTGATGGCAAAGCTTCTCTGGATATTTGGATAGAGTGATATCGCTCAGTCCGGGTACTTGTGAAACTATATAATTATTGCTTCATCGAAAAAAATCTATCATACATCGAGTAACATGCCATTAAGCGTCTCATCGATGTGGTCTTGGCGCTTATACGCGAAGAATTCTCGCCAACCCTGTGGCTGTTTAGTCAAGATATATAAGCGCGCGCAGCAGGTTGTATCACCTCAGAGTCAGGAAATAGGCTATTACAAATGAATTACGAGAGCTTGCCTTATAGTAACGTAACATTGAAGCCTGGGTTTATTCAAGTATTCAGGTATCAACATATCGTATGGCGACATATATAATTGCTTCAGCAACTAGCCGCCGCCTCTACACATTTTTCTAATACGTTTCTCGGAGAAGACCTTAGCCCAAGCTTTGAAAACGCATTACTCGTCCCGTTTTCAATGTAGTTGACGAGACTCAAGTGGTCTAGCACTCAGCAGTTTTGTGGCAAGTACGAGAGTATACTTTCCAGCGACGTAAAGCGTATAATTCATATCATAAGCTGATTTTCCATTTCTATAGGAACTTCAGCCACGGAGTGCCATCCGTATTTCTTTACGTGCGTATCTCAGAGAACTACTCCTTCTAAACACATATTTACCTTGTCCCAAATGTCATTTGCCTATTCAATCAAATGAATCATGGACATAGGCCCTGCTTCTTCCAGTGATAATCTCAAAAACACCTCGCAGGCGCCTGACTAGCTAAGAGAGTCACCGCCTTTCTTTTTCAACTACTAATGTCTTTGCAGCAGGACTATCAACATTAAATGCTTCGTAATGTGTATTCAAGTAAATTCCTTGAGGCATCTAACCTGGCATGATATCACCCAAACTACGGATCTAAGAGTAACATAGGGCTCAAATCTGGTACTATCTCCACGTATTATGCTTTGCTACAACATAATATATTTTTATATACTCGTAAACACACTCACCATCACGAGAAGACAGATTTTCAATCGTGCACGATCATTTCAACTTGAAAGTTTTGTGGTTTCTTGGCGCAGTGTATGTTACGAAAGACTCCTCAAAAATTAGCAATAGCCCAGAAAGCATGATTCTCCACCAGGGCAATGCCTTGCTATTTTGATGGTTGAAGCTTGAACTGGGGTTTGTGGAATTAGGTTTTCATCTGATTCTGAAGAGCCAAGGCGGGATGAATTGGAGTCAATTTGGAGCTGGGAGGGAAGGTTCTCCAGGATTTCAAATCCCGCTTAAACTTTAAAGCGTGAGGTTTCCCAAGTCCATGGTTGATGGCTGATATGGCTTTCATACTCCAGAAATCAATATCAAACTATGTATTGTTCTTTCCATCTTCGAGCTTGTGCCACAAAAACGACTTCAGGATCAAATCGGAATTGGAATTCCTATCCCCACCCGAAACAAGAGCGGCCCACTAGTGCGATCTTATAATGAAATGCTTACTGCACAGCTAACAACGAGCATTGCTAACCATACAGCAAAGTTGATTTGAGTTCTTCAGTGCTTGCTTAAATGTACAAATCCGGAATGATGTTCAGAGACTACTCAGATATATTCCCTCCATTGTAAATCAAGATTGAAGGATATTGAAGGTGGGGTCACCATATCAAATCATATCGTATGCATTGCATTTGATCCATTCTCCACAACGACGATCGTCAGCAATCTTTCTAGAGAACATTTATCGAGATTCTGTTCTCATCTCACATTGTCCAATCGTACGCTTCTCCTCCTCCAGATTCCAGAACCCCAAAAATAGGGGTCCCAAATCTAGAACAGTCATTTCGTGTTCGTTGACCCACTGTTGCCTACTTGTGGAGTATTTGTCTCGGTACTTACGACATTCATAGGCTTGAAACGGTATTACATCTCTGATTCTCCATTAAATTAGGCCCACTGATCTACAAACATGCGATTGAGAGAGTATGAGACATAAGAGGGCTAATCAGCCATGAGTCTTATTCGATGTCAATTCATCTATCTGTATACTGTATACGTGGATAAGGTTGATACGATTACTCGTGCCGGGAGAAAGTGTAAAAATCAGGACGCTAAGATAAGTGAGAAGGGCCAGTTACACACCTTTCTCGTGAGGGTTCCGCCCAACCAGTTTGAAGATTCCCGACCGGAATGTCTACAAAAGTCGTTAAAAGGGGCCATATAATGTTAGCGTATTGCGGCTTGAGTCGTTTCGAGACATTTGTACTCCCTCCGCGCCTAAAACAAATATTAAACAACCAGGCTATTCAGATTAATTAAGAATGGCTTCATCTAAATGGTTATGTTCCTTTGCACAAACCAAGTTTTGATCTTTCAGTATATTCAAGATACTACGTACTGGAGCGAGTTTTTTGTATCAAAAGTTTTTACGAATGATGAATCTTACTCGTTAAATTCATATGGGTCGACCGAATATTTGACATTTGCTTAAATGGGGAGATTATCTGTGTTGATTTTGTGGAGATCATGATCAGCGGATTTTATGGGTATCTGGGCTCTTGATGGTACAAGGCGCGCGTCAGTGGAGAGGAAGGTTTGAGATAGAAGGTTTGGGTTCCAGAAGGCCAAGATCATGATTTCAATCTGAAAATCTGATGATAATGTTCGAGACCCGGAGCCTAGGGCACATCCGGTTCATCATGTGGAACATCTGAAGTGAAAAATTGAATGTTTAAGGAGTCATTTTAGCAGCGCAAAAAGTGTTTGATATAGGTGGGTGAGAAAAGTGAGAGTGAAAGTGAAAGGGGCTCGCTTAATTGGAAATGATTCCTCACGATCTGTTATTCCTTGAGAATGACAACGCAACACGAAAATTGGGAGGTTGATCATTGATCCATGGTCCACGGTGTCTCGACTTATCGTTGTGAACGACGACGCATGGATTTCGAGTTGTGCACAATGCACATGCAATGCGGAAGGAAGTTTAAGGATTCGTGTCATTCTTTCCATCGGGTGATTTTATCTGGACGGGGATTGAACTTGCAGTGAGTAGATAGTGGATGGTAACACGCACACCTTATCGGATCAATTCTTACAAGAAAACTTGAAGGTAGTAATCGCAACATGCTACTATCATGATGAGATACGTTTTCTTGAGAAATTCGGTGCAGATGTCGGTCGAATTATAGGGTTACATACTTGTAATTTCCGCCCTGTACCTCAAATATCCGCGACGGAATCTTGTGACTGGTGGTTTTCGGGTGCCAAGATTTATCTTTCGTCCCGATGCGTATGCAGGTTTTTTATTTTTCGAGTGATACGAGGGCCGACAAATCTTGATATCATCCCGCACAAGAATGAATGTAACCCCAATACTCAATTTACAAGACCGTGGGTAATCGATTCCAGCACAGTAACCTTAAAGACCATCATGATGGCATCATCTCATTTCATGATTGAATCCCCTAATAACCTACCCGGGATCAGTCCAGGTACTGACTGTACTGTACTGTACTACTGTCGCTTTCGCATGCTCAATCAAATTTCGTTTTCTATGCCGTACCTGCAGTTATTCACAAAAACGCAATAAAATTTATATTAAATGATGAGATCAATTCATCACAACTTACCCATCTCAGATGAACCAACACTCAACTCGAAACACGATCTCCACTAGACCCCACGCACAAATCGGGTAATCTCTGACAATCTAATCTAACAAAACCTTGTGCTAGAGTCTAGACAAGGATCTGCAGCCCTGCCGAACATCAATGTCCATTGCCCAATCTCTCGGATCATCTCCGTTCGAGAAAGCTAACCCTAAAAGGGGCAAAAAACGATTTGGTTTTCATTTCGTGCTTTTACCAGAACGTCTTGAATTGGTCGTGGCTAATAGTTTTGGTAGGTTGTGGCTTGAACTTATGTAAATTTCAATCTATCTGCTACACGGCCTTGTACTGATTTGGAGGTATACTTTCCAATTAGGTTGTTTGTTATGATCTTTGCTTACCGTTCTAAATATGTGGATGTGAATATTGACAGTAGTTCGTACAGAATGCCATTTAGCATTTGATAAAGAAAGAAAGAAAGAAAGAAAGAAAGAAAGAAAGAGAACCTTCATCAATAAAAATCAGGTGACGGAATCCACATCTTTGAGACGCCATGAGGCAAAAGACGAGAAACGCCTGCTTTTCATTACACCGTAGTATCCATACTGTAACAAAACACGTTGACAGATCAAATTTGGGAACGGAATTCCCGATGAGGATTTGATATATTCATGGTAGCATCCCGAATGTGGACGTTCCACAATGCACGAAATTGCGGAACCCTGTTAATGAACGCAATTAACTACACTGTATTTGCTTGCTTGCTGAACGAGTCAGAGAGGGCTTTAGATTTGACCAAAGACAAGTGCAAGGCCGAGACCATGGTCGAAGATTGGTTGATTGTAAGGTTGGCAGGTTCCATTCTTATCGTTTTACCCCTCTTCTAATCTATACGGTAAGCAGTGGGACTGGGTGCGGTAAAGTTCAACCTTGGGCGAATGCCTAAAGCATTAGAATATGTACTGTACCTGACCTTTAGCTACTCTCTGTTCTACCTGCATACCTCCCTGTCAGGAACATCTGTGTCCTCCGTACGCTCCCATTCACTCCTAAGCTACCATATTTAACTAACCTAAGTTCTTTTTACCAACCATGTTCTTTTCCATATGGCGGCTCTACTGACAAGATCGTAATTACATACACTTTAGTTCAACAAACTTTAATATACAGACCGTCAAACCCCTGCTGACCATTTCCGTGCTGACCACGGTTCGGTAACTACGAACGAGCAGAGATGACCGCACCTAGCTGCTTTTCTTGCGTGCTGGTACACGCCTACTCCATAATAATATTCGTAATTTCTCGACTTTCCATCGACAGCCTAATATTTGCGGCTCTTATTAAGCAAGGTTAATAACAAGTTTTTTCCTCTTCTAGAATCCTTATCCGATCGACCAGATCATAATAGAACCGAAGGTAGGCGTTTCTGGTTGAAGTGGCTGACTGAGTGAGAGGATATTTCCTGCCTGCAGTAGGCTGCACAACGCACTTGGGTGGAAAATGAGCACAATCTTAACACCTGATCACTTGGATTGGGAGTAAAAGTTGGATCAAAGGATTCTAGAGAAATTGCTTGGTTTGATATGATTATGATTTCTTGTTCGCGTTGGTTTGACTATGTCAAAGGTTTGCCTAGCACAATTCGCCCCAATCTTGTTTTGCAGACCCCATCTGTCACCCTTTGACTCTGACTGCCTACAATTATCTTCCCCGCGCACCGAACTCTGCCACCCCGAGACCTAAACTTTGTATGTACCTGCCCAATTGGGATATACGTCCACCACCGGATTAAGAATAGAAATAAGTATGTACATAATGTAGGTTTGACCCTACCCTTCAATTTTAAATGGCGGGTTAGATGTGCTACTTGAGCACGCAAAAAAAAAAAAGATTATAGAAGATAAAAACGTGTCATCCAGGGCTCAACCGCAAAATAGTAATGATACACGAAGTGAAGCTTTCCGTCGACAGGCTATAAAATGATATACAGAATGTATAAACGCTCGAGAATAGTGATGCGCAGAAGTTAAAAGTTGGAAGTTGCATGGTAAAAATAAAGTTGAAAAGTGCGCAGTAAAATGGGTATCTTCTAAACAATCAATATCGAAGCGAATAGAAGGCAAAAATGTAAAATCATTCAGATATGAATAAAGCATATTTGATGAAGGGTGAATAGACAAAGTTGTAAGCCGGTGGTCATGACTCTTGTGCCCTAGGAAGTTTCGCTTGTGGATGCTTTCCCGTCTAGGTAGATGATCTGCAGGTCTCTGAAACGTCTCTAATTTCTTCCATCGTTTCGTTGGCCAGAACGTCGTGCCTCCTCAACCTCTGCGGCTCTTTCTTCACGTCTAATCTCCGGCACTCCAGAGTATTGACGCTCTAAGTCTCGCTGAGACCGGCTTTGCTGGCTTTGAGTTTGAGAATGCGCTCTTGGCCGGGAACCACTGTGTTCAAGTAATGATGAGACTGTATTCGAGCCTACTGACTGCCGGTGTGATTCTACAGGCGCTGATACTTGCTCTTGGGTTTGCGAGTGACTTGGAGAAGTTAGGCTTTGAGTACTGAAGCCACTTTCAGTTTGTCTGTGACGACTCGATGGGCGGCCATATGAATCAGCTCCGCGAGCTGATGCGTCACTCCGATTCCTTGAATGTCCGCGGCGTCTACTAGATGGCGTGCCTGACATCGAAGATTCTGCCTGTGAAAAAGAAGGAGAAGTGTATTGTGGCAATGAGGTTGGCTGTGGAGCTGGTTGTTGAGGTCCAGTTGCTTTCCTTTTTTTCGGGGAAGAAACATGGTCTAGCTTAGTAATTAGCATAATTAAGATATCAGAAAATTAAAACCGCTTGCCTGAGAGTGTCGGGGGCTGGTGGGTGCTGCTCGTACCTGCTTGTGATGTGGGCGGTTGCCAATGGTGAAAGTAGATTGAGGGCGAAGATTGAGGTTCCTGTTGCTGCTGAGCGCTCTGCGATTGTGCTAATGGATGACCTGATTGCCCTGGTAATATCTGCATGCTTGAAGCCGCTGGAGGTGGCTGGATAAACATTTCTCCCGTGTTTAATCTTGGGAGCTGGGAATTTGCAGTTGCTCTGGCTAAGGAACCCACAGTCTGCCTGGATCTTGAAGCTGGAGACATCTGGTAACTAGGAAGAAAACCTGGGCCGGTAGACCCAATAGGCGTCGAGGGTAGAGTAACGGCAACTGGATGTTGGCCACCAAATGCTGGCCGGGATTCTCTGCGCTGCACTTGCTCCGGCGAAGTATGCTGACTTTGTCCTGGGACTAATTGCTGCTGGGCTTGATGCTGTTGCAATTGGTGTGCTTGAGCCATATAGTGTTGAGCCCATTCTAGGCTAGAATTTGGTAGATTTCCACCGCCCATTCCAGCAAAAACCATAGGAATCATATACGGTGGGATTCCTCCCGTTAGAGAGGTTCGTAGCATATCTTGCTCTATTTTTCTTTGCTCCAGCCTCAGTGATTCTTGCCTTGTCTTCTCTTCCTCCTGCTTTCGCTTATCCTCTTCGGCCTTTGCTTGAAGCCAGTTTCTCATAGATTCTTCTGCACCCTGCCATTGCTGAGGCGGAGCCGGTAGTTGTAATGAGCCCGTTGGCTGATTTAATGATGCTGGGACTACCTGTTGTGATGGCTGGGGTGGTTGTGGTGGTTGTGGTAATGTCATGGGGGGTAACCCACGATGTGGGGTCGACATCTTCGTCGACTTTGTGAGAGCTAAAGGGGGAAGAGATTGCGATGTTGCTGGTATGGAAGATGTTGGATAGCTAGTAGTTGTCACCGCCGGGGGAAAACGAGAGCTAGCTGGTGGTGTCGGTGGAGAATAGTCATAAGACTTGTAGCCGTGATGGACTGGCTGTTTAATGGTGAGTAACATGTCGGAATGGAGGCATTCACTGAAGCCAAAGGGAAATATAAATTTGTGTGAAAAAAAAAAGCACCTTTAAAGTGATAACGGCGAGGTGCAAATAGGCAGATGCTGGCAAATGGGCCAGTCGAAGTTTTATGTATAACCAAATCACCCCCCACACTTCTCACCCATATTTGCCAGCTCGTACGTGGTAATTGAATGTCTGGGTTCAGCCGTGTATATCAGATACTCCAGGTGAATCCGGGATTCGGGATGAACGTAATGTGTGGGACTGTGGAGCTTAATCTGAGTTCGCGAATCACAGGGCTACGAGTAATGACTCTAGATCTGAAAGTTGGACGAAAAGGTTCCTCGACTGCAGGGACAATATCCAGGGAAAAGGTGGTGTGTACAAAACTTGTCAAAAGGAAGTACAAGATCGACTAGTTGTAAGTCTGAAGAACGGTGAGCAGGCGTTGAAGAGTGATCCCACTAAACGCTCGGTACGGATAGTGATAACAACCTTGGAATAGACAAGACTGAAATTGCCGTTGAACTCGAGATTGTTTGTATAGTGTGGAATAAAAAAATTGAACAGGGGTAAGTCTAGGTCCGATATTACAAAGAGCAAAGATGGTGGGGCAAGTGGGAATCTCGTTTTTCGAGTTTACTATTTGGACTCTGCATGTCTGTAAAGGGTAATAACAATGCTCTCATATGTACTGAATGATGCAAGGTCTGAATCTTTTCCTCATGTGAATAGATCAAAGCCTTATCCGAAATGGCAGTGGCAGAGTACGAATATGTGCGTATGAAAAGCAAGATGCTTGTATTGCCGGTTCACCAAGAGCAGCTGTAATGTGCGAATGGTTGATGACCTCTAGGTTCTGGATCCCGAGGCCTGGGGCTGAGATTGGGGTGGAGACAAGGCAGCGGAGTATTTTCTATGGACTGGGGAGGCCTTCCATAGGGCCACACAGAAGCAGTCAAATGCACCATATGGAAGCTTATGCCTGCCAAGGCTAAAGTCCTAAATGGTCAAAACCCATTCCAGTGTTCGGGGGAATCAATTCCTGATGAGGGAATTGAATAGTCACAGCGGTGCGGATGCATGTAAGCTGGAGTTTGGCAAAAGCGAAATTCCTCACATTTAGAGTGGCCACTCACTCAGCAACAACCTAGTACCGTATACGTACGGCTAGGCTGCATGCTCGTTGGGTAAAGGAGGGGGCTTCTCGAAGCGCGATCACCTACTTCAAGGATTGCAGGGATAAACAAAAAGTTTGGAGGATCAAGGGGTGTGGGAGATGCATCACCCTCATCCGTTTGGAGCGCGCGACCATATCTGGGATGCAGGTTCTTCATAACATACTGGTGTCTAAAAGATAGTTAGTTAATTGGCCCTTGACTCCTCTTCTAGTGCCCGTACATCAAGCCGCCCCAAACCATACTCGATACAATTGCGAGACTGCTTTTGACTGATTAGCTTCCACACCAATGTATGATTTACCTTTTTGGAGTGATCCTCCTCGTGTTTTAATTGGCGGGTTTGAGAGATCTGAATTAAAAGTTCTTGATGGTCGTTAAATGCTGTCTCTTTGAAACACAAGGTAGAGCATCGAATCCGACTACTCCGGACCTGGGCCAACCAAATAAAGTCTCGCTTCAAATAAGCATCAAGTTTTCGCTAAGCTCCGTTATGAAAGGACCACTTCATCTCCCAAACAATCAAACCTGGCCTGATGATGATGATGGCGTTCATGAAAAATGGATTTTTTTTGGTTACTTTGTGTTTATTTCAAGTTTTATGAAAAGACTAACTGGATTGTAGTAGGCGAGCCTTATTACCTCGGCTGTACTAAACCTGTGGATTGGGAGTCAAAAGCCTTATTTGGTTTAGTAATCGGACATCAGAGTAGAGACTTCAAATTAATACTGTATCAGTCAGTACATGGAGGATTCTTATTTTCCGATAATAGTAGTGTCTGTCTAAAAGTGTGCCCAGCTGTGCCAGATAGTAGATTTTCGAGTCTCCATTGATTGGCAATCTCCTATGGTAAATTGGTCTAAGCTTGTCAGTTAGGGATACATACCGCATCAAATACGGTAAAGGTCAAGTAATGATGTATCAAAGCTTGGGTGCTCGTGTTACTTGATTTCAAGATATGCTTTCGATCACAGAATGATTGGGTACCTGGTACCTGGTAACTTCTTTATAGAATGTTCTTTTCATATCATATAGTTGAGCTCCGGCGTTTGGTTTTGAACTCAGCTGATTATATGAAGAGGTGAGTTGAGGCTTCCAAGGTTCAATTGTTTGCTTTTTGTCACAATGGTACTGTGCTCATCATTGGCATGGAAACGACGACACGAGATTGTTGCAAGGTTATTTGTCTGATGTAGCACGAGTAATTTTGTAGAACAGAATATTCAGTACAATAACAAAACCTACTGTAATGCTCTCGATGCAAGAGAACAGCATTCAACAATCATTAAATTTTAGAAAATCACGGGCGTCATGGCTTGGCGCCTGCCAACTTTGTGAGAGATGAAGGGGCGTCGGATAATTTTGGTGCTGAAGCTCTGATGCAGCATCCCCGAAATGCATGCTACGTACATATTATACTGTACTTGTATGTTTGTAATGCCTCGCATATGTTTTGCTTTCAAGATCCATGGATATCTTGTGTGTCATTGTGTATACATCTTGATATTGAAGAATTAGACATGAATCTATAAAGGGGTAAAGCGATGTGTAGTCAGCGAGTAGGGCCACTACCGCACAGTATCTTGGCATAGCAAATCTACCTTGATATAATAAAACAGTCTGGTTTATCGATAGAATTGAATGTTCAAGAAGATTCTATTATGACGCATTCTTGGGTTGACCTAATCTCTCAAACATTACCGGATACTGGTAATGGTAAAATGAACGACCGAAACCTCGGAAGTTACCGAATCAGAACTTGACGTTTTAATGAGCTTTATCAAATATATCTTATTACAGTAAAGTATTAAAGTTCGAAGTCTAGTAAATTAGTTGAATTCTACAGTAGCATTATTCAAATTAAGAAATTAGAAGTTCTCAAACACCGGTCACAAAACCTTGTATCCCGTGAACCTGGTTGGTGCTTTAGTCCTTATCATTAACTGTGTTTCTTCTGTGCGTATAAGATCCCGTTGGTAACTTTGCCCTGAAGGGACGGTTATGCAGATAACTCGAGCCTCTCCGAGATCCTAGTGCCAGCCTATGTGAAATAAATTGAGCTTTCCCGTTGATTTGCCATCTCACATTTGTGGATTTATACAACCGAGGTTTTTTTGTTGAATTCTTGACTATCCTATATAATAATTAGACATTTATTCCCTCCTCTTGACCTTGAAGCCAGCTCTTGGAATCGAATTCAGCGAAAGACCCATGGTAGTACCAAAGTTTGGAGAATTCTGCTTGGTGTCCGGCCACAAACAAGTGTGAGCATATCAAGTTTGCCTCCGCCAGAGATTGCTTTCACTCTTACAATCTTCAAAAGTTTGCTCCCAAATCTCTAAATGATGGTGTTGACTTCCTTTGTCACGTGCGAAAGAGATCTAGTTCCCAGATCACAGGAGCTGTCAATCTTGCTAGATCATACGATTTCTGGACACTGTAGATCTCACTGGATCATACGATTTCTTTAAGTTTTTATATTGAGTAGCGGGCCACGATGAGGGAGATTAGTCATTATTCTTGCTCATTTCTGCCCAAAACACGTTCGGAGCAAGGGATTTAGTGGGGGAGATAGAAATCTTCAAACGATCGACGTGTTGCAACTCTACAAAGACGGATGACCGTGCTCGATCTGACAGCCCCGTCCGATAAGATCCAAAATAGCATCATGTCAATCATTCTCTCGCCTTGTGAGAAGCAACACGCCACCTTTTGATGTTTTGTGTCGATCAAGTACCGAATATATACTTGGCGTTGTTTTGGGTCAATGCCGGGCTAAAAATCAACTGAAAACGGAACTTATTTTAAAAAATTATAATAAATCAATATATCAATTAAAAATTATAAATAATGATTTACAGTATTATTAAGTTAAAAAATAAACGTTTAGCATATTTAAATTCTTAAAAATGGAAGTTTTATAATATATATAAAATAGAATTTAAAAGATATACTATTTTGTAGATTTTTAGCCCGGCATTGACCCAAAACAACGCCAAGTATTAGCTGCATCTTTGAAAGGCTAACAAGTTATAATCTCCTACTCCATACAGTCTTGAATTTTCATCCGATACAAATATCAAGTAAATTTCTCTGCCTTATGCGGTCCATCTAGCCATGCCGAAAACCCCTGCCTCTTATGAAATCACCCGTCAAGCTGCCAAAAGGTTTCTTGGTATATGCAAGAAGCTCATATATTGATATCTTAAATCGATATATCTCATGTATTAACGTACAGATAAGGTTACGTCTACAGTAGATAGTTATTCGAATTAGCACAAGCTCCCGCGTACCTCATTATACCGAAACGCAAAATCTAACCAATCAAGTCCGGTATTACAACAGAGAATATAGTCTAACCTCAAGGTTCTCCTCTCAGCCTGATGTTTCCTCCCCCTTCCTTCCCAAAAATTAATATATAATTGGTATCCCCAGGTATAAAAAGTGATGATTGTACAGTATCAACAATAAGCGAAAGTCCGGTTAGTATAACATAATTCGGTATAAAACAGGGTCTGTCTATATATCCGACAGCTTATCGATAGCTACTGTGTAACCTAGACATGCATTAGCCACAATGGATTTGGATTTCAAAGTCATAAAAGAAGCACAAATTGCCTGTTAATCCGTAAACTAAGCATGTCCCGACATAAATCCAAACTTGAAGGTAACCACGAGAATTTAGATTTCTCCTTGTACAGTGAAGATCATCTCGCCATTTCCTAAACAAGCGGTGCCGTCGTCTACTTTGTCATACATCCTAAACGGGCAAGTGAAGAGCCAAAACACACAGATATGAGCCAATGAGGTAGTATCCATCTACGATGGGAAAGTCTCCGGGCCGGTTTTCAACTGGTCGGAACCCCAGAAGCCACGACCCTGCCACGAGTCTGCCACATGCTCGGAGGGAATTATGAGCCTAAAGATTTTAGTAATCCTTAAGTTGGAGATCTACATTACCATTATTTCACGACATGCGGATACGTATCTGCTTAATTGTCTGGCTTCACTCGAACGTACCACTTTTGATATCAAAGAGCCCTTTTCGTTGATGAATCGAAGATGGAGCCATTAAATCTACGTGCCTGCCAAATGCAGTCACGTACAGCACACTCCTTCCATAGGCGTGACCTAGAACCAGCCAACTTCTTTTCTATTCTGTGGCGCAAGATTTCGTTCAAGTGCGATGCCAATCCTCTGCCCTCCCACCATAACCCCTCTTTTCTTGGCTCTGTTGCCCCCGGGTCAAAAGCTTGCAACTACGGCGGCGAATAGTACAAGGTCTACTACCAAGTACTCACTCGGTAACTTGTGGCAAAATGCTCCGTTAAGCCGAGATGACGAACGGTATATATTTACTTGTATTGTGACTTCATAGTTACCATTATTGAATATGGTTAGCTTGCAGTGGTTTTGGAAATACTGGAGATCTCATCAAAGATATGAAAAGGTGACTAATGCGGTGCTGCAACTTCCAAAAACAAGCTTCCTCTGCTTTTGAATTTTTTCGTCGTTGAAATCTGGAAAGAATTGTGTGAGCTTTGGAAAATATAGAGAGTTCTGCGCTTTTGGAAATACCGCCTAGTTGGGCAATCACAAAGGCAGAAATTTATGCTCTCCATTTTGTAAGAAAGCTCATGGCGATCACAGATGGTCAGGAACCATGGTTAATGAAAGTGGTGCCTGTGTGCAAATTGGTGCAGTTCATTCCAGTGAAAACCACCATGCTCGAAATATCATCCTCCTACCATGCAAAGTCTAATTCAGCGCCAATAAACTCAACTATAACGACTACAGAGGATTTAATGTACTTAATAAGAAAACGCCAAATATCATACATCGCTTTGAAAGAAGCTGTTTAATTCAACCTCACCTTCTTTCCACCTTTTCCCCAACTCTCTTTCCTGCCCATTGCTCATGTCAAAGCCCGAGGTCTTCTGCGAGGCAGTCGGTAATGTCCTCCCTCATACTTGGTTGTATATGATCATAGCACACTGATCCAAAGTCCATCCATAATCTCACCTAAGGAATGCTTGATAACAAAGTACTCTTGAACGTTGGAGCATCCGCTTCAAAGAGTAACTTATGATGTTGTGATGCGTTTAAAAAGTTTTATGCTTTGTTTCTTCGGATAGTTAGGCACCATAAATGCCACGCAAAGTAGTGACCGCCGTACCTTTGAGGGGGAAATGCTCTCAATAAACATCACAAGTGGCACAATGTTTCCCTAACGATCCATTAGGCATACTATAGCACGCAAGAATAATCAATTCTGGGCACCAGATAAAACTCTTGCATCCCATACTATGCTTAAATGAAATATCCAGTACCAGGATAATCCAATATGCCCATACCACAGCAAATTCAAACTTTCAAGGAAGTTCTTATTTTACTACTGTAATAGTTGCATTACACACAGCCTTTTGAACTTTCTTCAACTGCCATTCTTCCTCGCGTTCGACTTGAGTACCAGCTACATCAATGGTTCCTTCAACATCATGTCCGAGTATAGCATTTCCTTCAACAATCGCTTCTGGAGATTCGATGGTCTCGATAGAGACTAATGAGCGGGTCTTGTAAGGGCTGCGCACGTAGACAATTACGCTATGCTTGTGTGCTATTACGGCAGGTATACAGTGACGGCCTAGATTCCCGATTGCGCCGAGTTGTAGAACACGTATTTCGGTTGAATTGATGTTTGCTTAGTAAAGAAAAGATAGATCTGAATCCATGTATTTGTTATGCTTGTTTTCGTAGTCGTCGGGTTGTTTCAACACCATTAGTTTGATCACCATTGGGATTGACTCCAAAACTACTCGTTGCAAAACACCGGATTCGGCCCTGATACACTATCGATATCATAGGGGCTCTGCATAAGGAGATTGCCCATGTTCACAAATATAATATAAGCTTTCTGACTCTGTAACTAGAGAAAATGGATGGATCTCTCAAATAACAAGTGTACATGCTTGCAATTGCAGGTATTCATTCCTTTCACAAGAAGTTCTGTCCATTTGTTACTTCCCAATTTACCATCTCAGGCTTATATTTCTTTCCTCCCTGCCTTTTCAGTCACGGATATAGGCAAAAAAGCTTGTCAAGCATGCAAACCTAGCAGACTTGAACGCGAACAGTCCGATCAGCCAGCCTTTCATTGTTGTCATACAGCTGGTTTTTCATATGAAGCACATTAGCAAAGAACATTAGCCAAAACATTTCGACTAGAAAATACCAGTGAACGGTGTCACAGAAACCCAATTGAGCTTTTTCATCGCTCGTTATGCGATTCCGAAGATACCATGGGAATAACCTACCAAAATCCTATTTGTGTCATAGCCGATTGAATCCTTTCAAACATACTTTCATCATTTGAAAGAATGTTATCTCATCCTCTCTCTAGCTACGATATTGGATTCATCCTTGACAATGATCAAGAGTAATCTCTACTAATCAAAATCCATATCCCTACCTCTGGTCTGTGAATAGATAGAACATCACAAACCTATCCTCGAACTCGAAACCCCTTAATTAAGTTACGACTATTACGTCATGATCATTTTAGCCTCCCTAATATTTCCATTACCCACCCCCTCATCTTTTCTCAATTCAACACATGACCAACTTAATCTCGAACCTCCATATTTTCTCTCTACCCTTCAATCCAAGTAAGAATTCTCGAAAGCCGTTTGAGATCAAAGAATACACCACCTCTTCAACGCTTGTATCCGCTCCATCTTTCCTTCCTTTTCCTCATTCCATCTTTTGACGAGAAGAGAGAAGGGGGGAGGGAAATAACTGAAAAGTCATGGTTAATTTACAGCGACTCCTCCGCTAAGAACTTATATTTGAATTACAAAATCTACCCGCTAGGTGGGATAGACCATAATGCAATTCTCCAAAATCTGCTCGAAGATTCACTTTTTTCTTCGCTTCTTTCACTCGCTTCCTTCACTCGCTTCCTTCACTCACTCGCTTCCTTCACTCGCTTCCTTCACTCGCTTCCTTCACTCGCTTTCCTTCATTCGCTTAAAGCACTACATGAAATCTGTACATCAAACCTACTCCTCAATTCGCCCCCCCAGTCCTAGGTCCTCAATGGTTAATCCTCAGTCCTCACAACTAAACATCCACCAGTCTCAAACCTCAAAACCCAAATATAAACCTCATTCCAGCAAACCCAACCCCACAATTCCTCGCACCAAACCAACCAAAGCACCAGCAAAAAACACCCATAACACAAACCTATCCCATCCACAATCCCATCCATCCACAATCCCATTCATCCACAATCCCATCCTGTCACGTAAACCAAACCACCCTACCAAGCCCCAACTTCCATCACCTCTCCCACCTCCCGCCTCCCAGCATCTCGAATCTCCCCACCCTACCATCTCGACAATCCAATCCACTACAGAAACACGAGGACGCCGAGGCGCCAGCTCGAAGATCACCGTGGCTGAAACTTGTTGTTTACCCGATATTTACGTATCGAGTCTGGGGGGTTTAGATTACATCCCCGTTTACCCGTCTCTCTCCCCTTGTTCACCCGTGGTGTGGTTGATTATCTGTATGAGATATGAATTACAACTATTTTTATATGTGTATATGTGTATATGTGTATATGTGTATATGTGTATATGTGTATATGTGTATGTGTATATGTGTATATGTGTATATGTGTATATGTGTATATGTGTATATATATACCCACAAATAAACATTCAACCCCATCCTCAACATTTCACCCACATCTCCACCCTCCTCCTCCTCAACCAGCGTCCATCAACCCTATCTCAATCAAGCGATACAACAAGAACCCTCCTCTACGAAAACGATAGACGATCCCCCATCCCCACCCTTTCCCCTCGCCTCAACCCCACCGCGCACATCCCTCCGCCTCATCACTAACAATTACTCCAAAGCCAAGCATCACGAACCTTCGCTGCGAAATAAAATCGAAAGGTTTCCCCGCGCGTAATCATGTAGCTGTGGGGAAATCTTGTTGATTCCTGGATCGTTTTCGATTGTATATTGTATATTGTATATTGTATATTGTATATTGTGTATATTGTATATTGTATATTGTATATTGTATATTGTATATTGTATATTGTATATTGTATATTGTATATTGTATATTGTATATTGTATATTGTATATTGTATATTGTATATTGTATATTGTATTTGTATATTGTATATTGTATATTGTATATTGTATATTGTATTGTATATTGTAACCTTATATTGTAGATACCTAGATAGCAATAACCACCACCAACCACCCAAAACCACCACGAACACTTATTTCCCTTCCCTCACCGCTCGAACCGATCCGGTGGTGATAAGCGATATTCATACCATGCTCGAGTCTCGATACTGATACTAACATCGATACTCCAACATCGATATATGCATCTATCTACCCACCTGCCCACGGAAACCCTACAGAACCGCACACCCCCACCACCCAATTTCCCAACCGACACGCCAAGATCCGCGATGTGCCTCTCCGCTCGATGCCTCCCTCCCTGCCATCGACTCAAAAAATGCAAGGCGAGAGAGAGGGCGCGACGGATGAGAGGCTGGAGTGTCGGCTGAGGGGGTATGTATGGTGTGGAGAGGGGCAGGAGGGGGATGAAGCGCGATGGATGGTTGGGTACTGGGTATTCATGGATATCTATGTATCTATCTATCTATCCATCTGATGATTATCTGAATGATGCTTTGAGATCTACGGGTATGTTGAACTTCGACTTGAGAATGTTGGTGCGACTGCTATTACGACTATACTTGAGTAATACTGATGATACTGATGATGCACTCCGTATTTTATTTTAGATTTTGCCGTGAGACATGGAGATGCAGGATTTGAAGCGGTGCATAAAGTTGAAGGTAGTTATGTTTAGAAGTGTGGGGGGAAATGGGTGGATGAATGATGAAAGATGGGTATGACAACATAAAATAAGAAAGGAGAAGAGAAATATGCAAGAGAGAAGTGAGAAAAGAGAAGACGGAAAAGAGAAATGGGTATTCTGGTACCTAGGTAGCTATGTACTATACTGGAAAGCGTTCATTCGGAAAAAAGTGATCTTGTATTGAAATATATGTTGATTAACCTTGATGTAGCATCTTTCCATTATATGAAATAACTCGTCCCAACGCCGGTGCTGCCATAAAATCATTCATTCTCGTTTACTCGTGTCTTCAAGATATCAATCATACCACCATGAAACCCCCCGATTAGAATCAGACTAACCTTCAGGACATTAACAGGACCTTGGAAATCAAAATTATCTTAAACTTAGGTATCACCTTGGTAATGTCCACTAGACTAGATGCAAGAGATAGCTCCACACTATCTATACATCACATAAATCTCAGTTTTCCAGATTTCAAGCCCAACTTCTGTTTCTTGATCCTTGGAATAATACCAATCAAGACAAGCACAGAAGAAACAATAATCGCCCAGCTCTTTTATATGCAAGGCGTTAACGTTAAAATCTGTCCATGTTGCCGCAGAAACCGTGGCGAGGAACAAAAGGAGTACGATGTAGCCACTGAGTCGATGGTATTTATAGATGGACTTTGCCGTTGAGATATCGCCGTAGAGCGAGGGGGTGTAATATTGTGTGAAGCCAACTAGAGACTGAACAAGGAGAAGTACATAGGTAATTAGGCCAACTGAGAATGTTAGTACTGTTTAAAAATGTGGAGAGGGGAGGGGGCGTACGAATGGCATGGGCTGATACGAAATGAGTTCCATTGTGTGCAAACTTGTTGACCTCAATAACAACAAGGCCGGCGACGAGAAGACCCCCAGACAAAGCATTTATTCCAGCATGTGTAAGGGTGCCTTGATGTTTCTGCGTAGGAGTATGTGTAGGCTGTAAAATAAGGATACCTTGGGTGAGAACCAAGAGTCCGGCGGAATTTAGTAGAGGGTGTGCTGAGAAGAGGATTATTGGAGATAGAAGTATGCTAGCCCAAACGTGGGCGACGAGCAGAACAATTCCGACTTGAGTTATAATTGCTGTGCCTATTTGGAGATTCGACTTATTAGTTGTTGTATTTTGCATTTCAAACGTGAGAGAGGATGGCATACCAAGGGCAAGGTTCCAAAACAATGGTCGTCCTTCTTGCTGTGATGCATCACCAGCTCGTCCGAGCAAAGGCTCATCCTCTCCATAACCAGCTTGATGAGGATCCTGGAGCTCTCCTGCAGCCACACGAGGACTTTCTGGTATTCCAGTGGCGGACGACATGATTTTAATCAAAATTACGATTGTTTTTTTTTCTCAGATGCTGAATTTTGAAGGTCAAGATAGGAATTGAGAAACGAATGGATGAATGTCGACCTCTCGTGGGAAAGTTGGTCCTACCTACAAGTAGTACTCGTAGATGAATACGTAGTACGGGTGAGATTCAAGGAAGGATTGATGAATGATATACATGGATTCATTGCATCGTAGACTTTCATATACTTTTTCGAGTAGTACAAGTAAAAGTAGATGGCGTCAATGAATTTGGAATTGCGGGGTTGATGAACCAATCATTGAAATTGTTTCTGTAAGCACTTTCTATGTTAGGATGTTGGGATATCGCGGAGTCCGGTAGGTGTATTGCGCAATGTTAAGCATCGTTGTGCATACGTAGTGTTTATTGATTGATATGCCATACTGTCGTTCTACTCCGTATGTATCTGTATGGAGAGAGATATGTACTCTGTATAGAAGAGATCTGTGTAAGAGAGATATGTAGAGAGAGATATGTACGAGATATGATGGTACTCTGTATACTCCGTCGAGAGATGGATCACCAGTGGGTGCACGGACTTAAAAAACGTGACAGTTTCACAAAAATTCGAAAATATAGTATATAATTCTATTAAAAATAAAGCTATCACTATAATTAAGATTATACATATTCTTTATTAGTATCTTTTAAAGTTTTATATTTTCTAAGTAATTTATTATATCTTTTTTAGAGTTTTTTCTATATTGTCTTACTTTATTCATTTTATAAAACTTTCTTTTATTCATTTAATAAATTCTATTTACGATTTTAAACATATTATTTTAATATATTCCAAACTACCTTAATAAGATTAAGATTAAATATTTAAGGGAAATAGGATAAGTTTTTAATAATATAGATATCTCTAAGTTGTTAAACTAATCTATATCTTTAAAATTTAAATTTTTATTATTATCTTTCATTAATAATTATTTAATAATTAAATTAATAGTTTTTAGCTTTTTAATAACGTTAATATAGTATAAAAGAATCTTATTTATATAATATTCTTAATTTATTATATTTTTTTTTTAATTTAACCTTTAATATTTAGAATTTTAATCTCTTTTACTCTATAATCTTTAAATCTATTTTTTATTATTTTCGTATATAGAATAATATTTAGAATATAAAGAGTATATAAATCCTTTTAATATACTCTTTTTTTATTATAATAGAATAATAATATTTAGCTTTCGTATAATATAAAATCTATACTAATTAATAAATTTTATTATTATTTAACGCGAGATATTATATAATATTTTTAAGCTTATATTAAATACTTTATTTTTTATAAACTTTTTTTATATTTAAAAATATAGAATTTATATATATTTTGTTAATAAAAGTTTTTTTACATTATTATAAAACTATTAAAAAAGTAATATTAATATATATTATAATATAATCTTACGTTTCTTTATTGTTAGGAAGCAACCCTAGACAAGGGTCACATGACCATTCGAGCTAGTACTTAAGTGGAAAGGATCTTCAATCCTTTCCTTTTCTCTTTATGAATAACTATATTATTTTAGTTGACCCCTCTGTTTCCTCGTACCTCGTTACATTTATTCTAGTATATATCTAATACTTAAGAAAAATTTAGATTTTTTTAATATATTATATTCTTTATATATTCTTCTTTATATACTTTGATAAAAAAGAATATTTTTATAAGGATTCGTTCGTATTAAAATTAGTATTTTAAGATTAAATATATATTATTATTTTAAAACGAAATACATTAAATATATTTTTAAAAATACGCGTTTTATACGTCCATACAGGTGACCTATTAATGGATGTATTCTAGAGATATAACGTTATCTAGAACGGTACTAGGTTAGTACTATAGGCAGGTATGTCTGGGTAGGTACTAGGTCCACGGGTATATATAATAGTCTTATTACCTGAATGGCTTAGTAATCTTAGACGAAGGAAGGTATTGATTGTATCTGTAGTCTATATTCTGTGACATCCATACTAGAGTAGGTACCATTATTCAGCATCGAAAGACCAACAGCATAAATGCATAGATGGAGCGAAATGAGGTGAAATGGGTTCTAGACGAAAAGAAAGAATACCACCCAAGAACCCAGGAACCCTATTTGGGTGGGACTGAAGCAATGCGTACCGGTACAGTATCTGACAATGATCGTTTCCGAATATCGTTATTCAAACACGAGGGCGTTGGTGGGTATCCTTATTAACCTTACTGTACTTATACGTGCACACGTTCTAATCGACATGGCTGAATGATACTTTGGACATAGTTCTATGTGGATGGATAATCTGTTTCTGAAAGAGTTCAAAAATATCACATGTAGGAAGGTACTCGTAAGGTTACATTTTATCTAACTTTCATTGTTGAATATATTCACTCACTCACTCACTCACTCACTCGTATAGATTCGAGGATGATGGATGGATAAATGTTCTTGCTTGAGAACCTATTAGCGGGGCAAATCATACTTCTTATTATACGGAGTACGATTACTCTAGTCTTATAGAACCCGTGGACTACTCTTACTCTGTACTCAAGTAGTGGACGTGATTAGTCATCACAGTATGGGAGGGATACTTATCGGAGGACACCGATATGAGAGTAGAATTACTCGATGGAAATTGTAAAACTCTCCAATATCAATCCAAAACTAGGTAGGTAGGCTACTTTTATTCATTTCCCGTCCGTCATCCTTTCTCTCTCTTTCTCTCTCCCTTCTCAAAATCAGGTACTTTTTGATATTCTTCTAAACATATCCCTTCACTATTTCAATATGGCTTTCGAAACCGAATATAAAACCGAAGACGTGGCTGCAACTTCTGTGCCATCGGATAACATTGATACTACTTTCCGCTCATCCTGTATTGGTAAGTACCCATTTGCATTTGTTTCATGTGTCCAGAGACAAGATAACGCTCTGATGTTCCTCCGACATTTGTCTCCTCATGTGATCAACCCATGGATGGAAAGCATGGAGAGGTCCTATCTCTCTGTACTTGGGACTGCAATGTATCTATGTATATATATATACATATGGATACACAAGCAAGCATACTTTAAGTGGGGTGAACTTTCCTATCAGGTGCACTATCCTATCTTGATTCGAAACTCCTCAAAGATGATCATGTAGTATAGTCTATCCTATCTGTTGGCTAATTACCCATTCTAGATCTGATATCTGGAACTCTCGGTGGAAAAGTACTTTCTTTCTCAGATGAATGGTTTGCGGAAGCAAACAACCTTCTTACTCCCACCCCACCTATCAGACAACCAGGAAAGATGGTTTATACTGGTGCCTGGTATGATGGATGGGAGACTCGTCGACATAATACTGCCCCTTTTGATTATGTCGTGATTCGTCTTGGGGTTGCTTCAGGAACCGTTGAGGGAATTGAGGTTGACACAGCCTTCTTTTCTGGAAATCATGCGCCTGCTATCTCTGTTGAGGGTGTGTTCAGTGACAACGATGAGGAAGTTGTTGGATGGAAAGGCGGTCGAGGAAAATGGGAAACTATTCTTGGTTTACAAGAGTGTGGTCCTTCTCAGCGATTTGGCTGGAAGCTTGCTGTTCCAACCACAAAAGCTTATACTCACGTGAGACTCAACATGTATCCAGATGGAGGAATCGCTCGATTCAGACTCTTCGGACACGCCATACCCGTGTTCCCAGAAGATAAAAATGCCATATTTGATTTGGCCGCCGCTCAAAACGGAGGTGTTGCAATTTCTTGTAGCGATCAGCATTTCGGAGTGATTGCAAACCTCATATTGCCTGGTCGTGGAAAGGATATGGGAGATGGATGGGAGACCTCGAGATCCAGAGGAAAAGATCATGTGGATTGGGCTATCATCAGATTAGGAGCACCAGGTACTATTGAAAGTCTGATTGTTGATACGGCATTCTTCAGGGGTAACTTCCCACAAAAGGTGAAGGTTGAGGCCATTAGCTGGAATGGTGAAGGGGAGCCTGGTGTCTCCGCTGAAGGATGGACTGCGGTTGTTGAGCCTAGTAAGACGAGTGCTGACAAGGAGCATGAATTTGAGTCATTGGTCAAAGATAAAACATTTACGCATGTTAAATTGATCATGATTCCTGATGGCGGAGTGAAACGAATCAGGGTATTAGGAAAGAGAAGTGTTTAGAAGAGAGAAGAGACAAGGAGATAACACACATATTCATAGTTATGCTACAAATTTGTCCACCTCCTGAAGTCTTCAATGTGAAAAATTCCATATTAAACATTCATTTATTAGTTTCTACTCTACTGTACCCAGAAACCATTTAGAAGAAACAAGGTAAGGCTGAAATTCGCCTTGTCTATCGTGAAACCTTGTAGTAAACGCTCGGACCATCCTCTAAGATGACTTCCAAATTCCAATGCGACCCTTCAAGACAAGGCCCAGCGTCATTGAAACTGTAAGAAAGTCCAAGTCACCGCACTGCAGTAGCTTCCCTGTGCAACCAACAAGACTTCCAAAACTCCATACACTCCTTTGAATACTAACATCTGCCGCACAGGATATTGGATTTGACAAGTCCTCAACAGATGTTTACTGGTTATTTGCAGTCTTCCTGCTGTTGTGATGGACATCAGGGACAATAATGGAGATATCGGTGGTTTCGGAGAAGAAAGGATAAAACCACGACCACTGCCTGATGATTTACCAAGGTCACTCGATGACCGAAAACATGTATCGGCAGAATATACTCCTGAGACTGAGATGTATGATGCATGGCAAGGTATGACAATACGTTGCAGGAGAAGTGAAGACCATCAATTAACATTGTTAGGACAATCGCAATTTTTGACGACTCCTGTTCTGGCAAAACCGCTAGAATTCAAGAACCTTTCACTCGGGAATGACGGGTTCGACGACGAAATCACAAAACAAAAGATAGGGGATAGCGACAATAGACTTATGGAGATGCTGGCCGCTCAAGCTGCACATCGAGATGGCTCAGCTAGTGAGGATGAAGATGCTGTCGCAACCAATGAGAAGCTTCCACTTGAAGAGAAGAAGGATATTTTGCAGAAAGCTTTGAATATGGCTGCTAGTAATGGGGATGTTGACCGCATAGAGAGAATTCTTCAAGGCAAAGCCAAAGACCTTGTAGATTTGGATGCGCCGGATGAAGAAGGCACAGCGCCTATAATATATGCAAGCTGTTTCGTGAGTACCGACTAAAGCACTCATATATCATGAACCCACTAACAGTTGCGTAGGGCCATGAAGCTGTGGTAACAGCACTATTAGATGCGGGTGCAGATGTCGACATACAAGATCGTAATCAGTGGAGCGCCTTGATGTGGGCAATGACAAATCGACACAAGGGCATAGCGAAAGCACTCCTAGATAGGGGGGCATCTAGGGATGTTAAATCATCGACGGGAAGAACGGCATTCGACTTTATATCTCCAGATAGTGAAATTGCCGATTATCTTCAAGATGGCGGGTACCATATTGGGAACGCTGGAGTTACGGACGACTTTTACAATCCGGGGTTCTCCCAAGATAGATTTGAAGAGGAAATGGCAGAAAACGAGATGAGGAGGCGAATGATGATGGAGAGCGCTAGAGATTTAGAGGTTGACTTGGGTAATATGGGCATTGATGATCAACCTGAATCGCCAGAAGATTTAGAAGAGGAAGGGCAAGATTTCGACTGGAGTCGATGTCTACACGACCAAATGTTTGTCTTCCAAGAAAGTGAACTTGGTCGAATCCTGGATATCATCATCACCAACATGTCCCCCCAACGATCTCCATCTCAGAAACCTGTGCCAGCGAACATGATCTTTCTCAGTGCGAGATATGCTCATTATCATGCAAGTCATGATCTCCTGGCTAAACTACTGATAAGCGCCATGGACAAAATCAATGACGTGGTTGAAGCACACCAATGGGATATGACTATCTTGGCTTTCTGGATTTCGAATGCTACCTTGTTATTGCACTATTTGAAAAAGGATGCGGGATTGTCTGAATCAACTTCGGAGTTCCAACTTCAACTTGCGGAATTGATCAATGAAATTTTCATTTTGATTATTCGAGATGCTGAAAGGAGAATGGACAAGGTACTTGATTCTGCAATGTTAGAACATGAAACTATCCCGGGGTTTGAAGATGTCACATTTCAGAACGAATGGAAGCTGTTCAAAAGAAAAGCTACTGTCAAAGAAGTACCCATCGAAAAACGATTCCGCCCACCCTCTCCAAAGGCGAGGGCTAAACCATCACCTCGTAATGTTACCTCATTGTTATCCTCGACGCTGTTCGTGTTAGATCTTTATGATATACATTCTGTCATTACTTCTCAAATCTTGGCGCAACTACTATACTGGCTTGGAGCTGAGCTTTTCAATCGCATCATGTCTAATCGAAAGTACTTGGCACGAACCAAAGCAATGCAAATACGCATGAATATATCTAGTCTTGAAGAATGGGCGCGAACGAACAACCGACAACCTGAGCATTATGAACATGGCTCTATGACTTCCAGTGGAGAAATGACTATTGAGGCAACGCGGCGACATCTTGCACCTTTGGTTCAACTTCTACAGTGGTTACAATGCTTTTCATCTTTAGGGCAAGATGATTTGGAAGCTCTAGTGGGGACATTACAGCAGCTCACACGACTTACGCCCCAGCAGCTAATACATTCGGTCAAACATTATCGAGCAGAAGTTGGCGAAAAGGGATTGCCAAAGAGTGCTATGAAATATTTAATCAACCTACAAGAGGAATACCGGTTACGAAAAGAGCGTCAAAAAAGAACATCACAGGGCCTACGCATGAGTGCCCCATCGACACCGGCTCGGAATGGAGAAAAGCCATTACCCGATACGCCTGATTCGAATGGCCGAGGTGGAAAGCCTCAATCTCTCGATGATGAATCTTTTGAGGAAGAGGATGACGCGCCCGAGAACCTGCTTCTCGATCCAGCTCTCATGCTTCCATTCTCTTTACCATCTAGCACAGACATGTTGATCAGTTACGGGGCTGGATTTGGTGGGATGAATAGGGAGAGAGAAAGAAAATATATCCCTACTGTTCCACCAGAGTTCCTCGCAAAACTTGATCTCAGTGGTGGGAGGGCACACTCTACATATCATGAGCGAGATTGGGAAAATGAGGAATTGTGAGCTTTGGGGGAGGTAAAAATGGTGATTATGCATTCATTATTTGCTGTAGTATGAGTGAAAGTGAGTGGGAAGATGAAAGAAAGCATTTATTGGTAGGTAGCATTGCGTGGCGTTTTGTTGGCGTTCCCAAAGATGGATGATGCTGTATGCTGGGTGCTGAAAGCGTGGCCGCATACATGGTGCTTGCAGAATTCAGCCAGCATTGAATACATGACATGGGTTTTAAGTCATAGGGTATGTTTTTCTTGCTGTTGTGGAACGAACGATACCATACCTTGAAAGTTGATGGGGAGAAGAAAAAAAGAGATGATGATGCTGGGTTTGAAACGGATTAATGGTTAGCATATTCATAGGAAAATATTGTTGTAGTTATTCTATGAATGTTTCGTATGTGTGTGTGTGTGTGTGTGTGTGTGTGTGTGTGTGTGTGTGTGTCTGTATTGGATTTATATTAGGTCCTAATTACTAGGTAGGTAGGTATGAGAATAAATCATACATTTCATCATACTCCAGTATCATACATATCACATCAGAATCAATCGAATCGAATCAAATCAAATCAGTACAATAGGGTTCCTCCCCTACCTCCCCCTCCCCTTTCTCTCTCTACAGATATGTATATATGTACATACATACATACATACATACATATATTTCCCTTTCCCCCATTATTAGCGCCTTTTCTAATACCACTCTAGTAGGTGAGTAGGTGGATAGGTGAGTAGGTGGGTAGGTGAGTAGGTGGGTAGGTGAGCAGGTGGGTAGGTGAGCAGAAGCATAAACATGAGGCTGAATACAAGGTTATCATGCGCGGTGTACTCGGGGGATAGAGAGGATAGAGAGGATGCAGGATACAGTACAGTACAGTACAGTACAGTACAGTAAAATACTCGCTAGGTACTTGTAATCTAATTATAGATCTGAGAACCCGAGGGAACCGCACTTGGAAGCCGATGGGTGGGTGGATGAGGGTGGGTGATCGGTTGGTTGGTTGGTTGGTTGGTCGGGACTCGGGAGAGAGGGAGGCAGGGAGGAGGAGGGGGAGATATGGCGCAATGGTGGATGTGGAGGTTGTGGATGTGGATGTGGAGGTTGTGTTGTGTTGTGTGTTGTGTGTTGTGTTGTGTTGTGTTGTGTTGTGTAATGTGTGATATGAATGAATGGATGAATGGTATGATATAATGTCTCTCCATCAACCAACCGATCGTATCAGAATCCTTGGGTGGCTCTTTATTTTGTAATTCCAAGGTTACTTTACTTGACTCTTAGAACTACTGATAGCCCTGGAGATCTGTTTCCCTGCAAAATCTCACATGGTGAAGAAGTGGGTGGGGAACGAGGATGAATGAATGAATACCTTGATACTGTGGAATCTGGATTGGTTTTGGTTTGTAGAGGAGGAGAATGGATGGATGGATGGATGGATGGGTGTGTATAGAAATTGGTTAAATTTTATTTATATTTATATTTTTATTTTTATTTATAGAGAAATAGAAAACAGTCATTTAAAATTATATTAAGATAAGCTGATATATTTTATATTTTATCTTATTTTATTTTATCTTATTTTATTTTATCTTATTTTATTTTATCTTTTTTTTATTTATTTTATTTTATCTTATTTTATTTTATTATATTATATTTTATTTTATTTTATCTAGTATTACTTATATAAAGATAGAAAAAGTTAACTTTTTTTTTAAGAAAATTTACTTCTTTTATAAAAAAAAATATAATTTAATATATAAAATATTTTAGGAAATTTCTATTTTAAGTAAATATTACTCTTTAATAAGAAGAAATTCATAAAGATAAATAATAAGAAGTTTTATTCTTTGAATCTAATAGATCGTAAAATATAATAGTTCTAATTGGAAATTTTAAACAATATTTATTATTAGAAATGTTATTAACTATTGGAATTTAAATAGGAAAATATAAATCTCACGGTGATTTTTTATTGCGAAAATATATAGGGTATAACGAGCTGTGGATATCATTCTTATATTTACTAAATAGATATATATAAAGTACCACCATTTATCTATCTAATAGTATAATTAGTAATAATGCAATATCCCACCTAGTATTGATCGATCTATCTGCAAATAGTCTTGGATGGAGAGAGAATATCACGAGGGAGGATAATAGATACATAGATAGATATAAGATCGGATGAAGATTCGGGGGAGGGGGAGCGGATAGTTTGATGGTAGGTGGTGATTAGCAACTATTGTACTCTGTATATGATGGTGTTTGATATTCTGTATACAAGTAGAGTAGAGGGAGACGGGGGGACTGGTTGCATTTGTGATCGCCAGGGGGTCTGTGTTGAGATTAGGAAGATAGATCTACGGTATGGAGTGGTGGGTGGGAGGATGGACGGATGAATGGATGAATGGATGGGGATGGTATGGTGTATCCGACTCTCTCTGTAGGTAGGTAGCTACTACATTATATATACAGTAGGTGGGTGGGTGAGTAGGTAGGTATCTAACCGAGCTCCCTGTATCATGCACGTCCCTATATCTTATACGTTCTTCAAAAAGTCGAAAATTAATAAATAAAATTAATTAATAAAAAACCTATTAATATTATAATATAAAATTTAGATACTATAAACTTTTAATAATTTTGAATGATATTATAAAAGGAAAAATTTATAAAATTAAATTTATTTAAATACTAAGTCGCCTACCCTACTTCTCGCCACCCCCTCATTTAGTTAGCATTTCATACCAAAAACGGCCATTTTCATATATTGATAACTTTACGAAAAATAAATATATATTTTTCAAATTTTAATCAAGGCTTTTATATATAATTATTAATAGATTTTGAGAATCTTAAATTTTTACGATTTTTTTATAAAGAGTAATATAGAATTATAGAAAATTCGAATTTTCGGTTTTGGATTTGTATAGAAATCACACACAAAATTAAAACTTTGAAAAAATAATTATAATCTTTAAATAAAAATAGTTAAAAATAATTTATAAGTTTTTATAAAATCTATTAATCAATATATAATAAATATAGTATTTAAAATATATATAATAATTTATAATCATTAAGTAAATTGAAATTATAAATTTTTTATTTTAAATTTTATCGTTAAAATCTAAGAATCTATATTAGATATTTATTATAAATAATAATATACTATTAAAATAAAACATTCGATTAAAATTGGTTTTAAGATTCTTTAATTTTTTTTAGATTATTTTTAATTATTTTTATTAAATAAATATGATTTCTTTTTAAAGATTTTAATTTTGTATAGGATTTACATATAAATCTAAAATTAGAAATTTGATTTTTTATAATCTTTTATTACTCTTTATAAAAAAATCGCAAAATTTTAAGATTTTTAGAATTTATTAATAATTATATATAGAAGCTTTAGTTAAAATTTATAAAATATATATTCATTTTTCGTAGAGTTATTAATACGTTAAAATGATCGTTTTTGGTGTAAAATGTTAGCCAAATAGGGGGGGGGGGGTGGCGAGAAGTAGGGTAAGCGACTTATTATATTAATATGAAAATATAATTTTATTATCTATATAGCTTTTTCTATTTAACCTTTAAACTTTTAAGGTTCTCTTTTATTAATAGTAATAATAATAACAATAATAATAACAATAATAATAACAATAATAATAACAATAATAATAACAATAATAGAAACAATAATAAATTAATTGTATATACTAACTAGGTATATATAGATATAAATAGACAGATTGATTATACACAAACAAATATACACATTCATACATTCATTCATATCCATGGATCCATGGATACCCGTGGACATATACACACATACATATATACACATATACACACATATCCATATTTACAAAGCCAAAAAAGATACGAATTCAAAATTATATTCAATCTTGTTCCTTTTTCCCTCTCTCCCCCCCTCTGTCTCTCTCTTTCTTCTTCTCTCTACCCCTTCTCCCTCTATTTTCCTTTCCTTTCCTTTTCTTTCCTTTCAAATAATAAATCATGGCACCTTCAATTCAAAGATTTGCAAGTCTCAAAAGATTTCGACTTACCAATAATTATAATCATAATAATCATCATAATAATAAATCCACATCCACATCCACATCTACTACTACGACTCCGACTGCTACTCCTCCCCCACAACTTACGAATACGGTGACCAAAGAAGAAGGAGAAGAAGCATTAATTGCAATGAGATATGAAGACATGGATCCTAATTTAAAGCTTCCAATTCCCGTTACTGTTGCTCCTCCACTTTCTCCACCTACAGATACGCATCCTGCATTTCGTCCAAGATCATCATCATCACCATCATCATCACCAATTGTTCATGAGTTGGAAGAAGCTCCATTATCAAAGGATGCTACAAAGAGAGATTCTGGTCTTGCGCCCACTACCACCACCACGAGCACCACTACCGCCACTACCACCACTACCGCCCATACAAGTACAAGTACAATTCCTCCTCAAAATCGTAAAGGAGATCCAGGAGGCTCCATTGTTAATATTGTCAATACTGATAATGGTAATGTTAATGTCTTGGGAATCAATATAAACTTTGATTCGAAATTGATCATGGCAAATCCCGATACAAGTTCCACTCCACAAACTCAATTAAGCCATGCACAATCACCCGCATCTCACTACAATAATATTTCATCTGTTATGAAGAATGAGACTTTGACCTCTTCCACAGGCTCGTTGAGACGATGGAGAACGAAGAATAGTAATGCAAAGACCCCTACTGGTACTGGTAAATCAACGGAAATTCCAGAGGAGGACTTTACACCCATCACAACTCCTATCCCTGGTGAAAGTTTATTGGAGGATGACTTTATGCAATCCATGTCCTTCTCAAAAAGAGGTAGTATGATGTTGAGCGGAAGAAAGGCAGTAAATGGCCAAGCGCGTTTCAATGCGACGCGAAGGTGGGTGGGATTAAAGCCCCGTAGCGTACCAATAATTAATTATGCTGACGAGAGACACTCATTGATTAGACAACCTAGCTTTTCAATGTTAGCCACAACCTCGTCTTCGCCCAAAGTTCTATCCGACGACTTGGAAATGGAATCACAAAAGGTCAGATCGATGTATGAGTCGGGGTCGGGCTTTGACTGGCGTGATGGGGAAGACGATTCAATTGATCATCGTGTAACTGCTGGAGGGGAATCAATCCCCGAGAGACCTGTGACGTGAGTGATGTGGAACTGCTTACGCATAAAGCGCTCTCCACTAATAAATTTTAGGGCAAACAGTTACCTGACGGCGAATGGCATCGGCGTACCACAACGCTGCTCGAGCGCCTTATCGAACAGAAGGCCTGCTGAGTTGGCTGGGGGAATTGAGGATTGGGAAGATGTGAATGGGAAGGATGTCGATAGATATGGCTTCATCAATAGTCAGAGAACGACCTCGAGACCTGGTACACCGGAACCCAAACCCCCAAAGCGCGTTTCCACCGTACTTCAATTAGCATCGGAGGCACCGCGAAGAAAACGTACCTTTGGCCGGTCGCCATCGACTTCGACATCACAAAGGGGCTTCCGACGCACACCCAGTCGAAAGGTTTCTGCGAAATCATTAAAAAGGTCACAGGGAGATAATGCGTCCATTCGAAGTTCGCGAAGCTCTCAACTAAGAGCAGCTGCCAATAGATTACCAGGGAATAAAGATAGAAGGTGGATGGATGAGGCAGGTGACATGCTGACTCTCCCCCCTGGGCTGGCAGATATTGCTGAAGAAGCCGAAGGGGGTAAAGGCGCAGAATTAATGAAGAGGAAAGAATCAGAACGAACAGAGAAATGGAGAAGGATGGCGAAAATAATCAAGGGCAAAGACGGAGAAGGGATGGATTTCGAATTCGATACCAAAAATTCCAAATTGATAGAGCGGACATGGAAGGGGATCCCAGATCGCTGGCGTTCTGCGGCATGGTATTCATTCCTTGCTACTTCGGCAAAGAAGAGGGAAGGCAGCGCACAAGAGAAGGATATAATCCAAACTTTCCACAAGCTTCAGGATCAAAGTTCGGCAGACGATGTTCAGATTGACCTCGATGTCCCTCGTACAATCAACAGTCACATCATGTTCAGACGGAGATATCGAGGGGGTCAGCGATTACTCTTTAGAGTTCTTCATGCGTTATCACTCTACTTTCCTACGACGGGATACGTTCAAGGGATGGCATCATTGGCAGCTACTCTTCTGTGTTATTATGACGAAGAGAAATGTTTTGTCATGCTAGTACGTATGTGGACCTTGCGTGGGTTGGAGAAACTTTACGAACCAGGTTTTCCAGGCTTGATGGCAGCTCTTGATGAATTCTCCACCAAGTGGCTAGACAATGGGGAAGTGTCGGCTAAGCTAGTAAGCATTTCATATCCTGCCTGATTCAATGACGCCGTGCTGACCGTGACAGAATGAGCTAGGCATTGAGCCCACTGCCTACTGCACCCGATGGTACCTCACCTTATTCAACTATTCCATTCCTTTTCCAGCTCAACTTCGTGTGTGGGATGTCTTTATGCTTTTGGGCGATGAAGACCAATCATTACCTTGCACTAAAGAGAGACCTTTCGCTGGTGGTTTGGACATTATTCATGCTACCAGTGCCGCATTAATTGATGGTACGAGAGATATCTTACTCGATAGTGATTTTGAAAACTCGATGAAAGTCCTCACCAGCTGGATCCCAGTTAAGGATGAGGAGTTATTGATGAAAGTTACGAAAGCGGAGTGGAAGTTGCATAGAGGGAAGAAGAGGAATTGATCATTCTCCAACGACAGAGGAGATGGAATACCCATAACCATATTTTGATCACAAGATCATTACCATATAGCCATACATTTTATTGATGTACGGCTGACACGACGAATATTTCCTTTGTTTTTTAACGCCATGATGTTTCGGTGGTGGTTCATTCACCCCCTTTTTTTCTTGCGTATGTTTATTTTACTTTGCTTTTTACTGCACTATACCATACATGCATGGGGGTGGGATTTTCTTACTATACTTTTTAATCTGTTGCCTTTTTTCTTCTCTTCTGGAACGGATTAGGGAGGTTTTAATTGTATATTTTAATTTTCTTAGGGAGGGGCTGGGGGGAAGACACATGGCTAGGGATGGCTATGGATATAGCCTTTTTGCCTAAATAGGGCTATTACTTGGCATTGGGAATCAGCGTATTGCTTGGATGGGTGGATGCAGAAGAAAAGGAGGGTAATGGAGGACGAAATAGGGGCATGGAGAATGATAAAAAGGTCTCTTGTTAAGCGTTATAATATTTAGTTGAAGGACGAGAGAGGGGAATGGTATCACAATTTAGAAGGGGGTTGAAGAGGAAGACTTGTTGGCATTTACAGTGATTAAAGAGGAACAAGCGAAGATGGGGTGAAAAATAGGTTGAGAGATAGAATCGCGAGATGAAAGACGGAAGACGGAAGATGAAAGATGGAAGATGGAAGATGAAAATAAATCCAGATATCATGGCCTGCAGTCAATCGGCCAGCTAGCCAGCCTGCCATCTAGAAAAACCAATATGGTATCTCGAGAATCCTCAAAGAACCAGAATCAAAGTAGAGAAAGGGTAAAGGGTAAAGATCAAAGATCAAAGAGCAAGAGAGAAAACAAAATCCAGAAAATGAGCTGAGTATAAATGCGCCATCTAAAATGACGAGAGTAGCATGTGTGTGTGTGTGTGTGTGTGTGTGTGTGTGTGAATATTTATCCTCCCCTCCCTCTCCCTCTCCCTCTCCCCCATCTCCACAAAACAATAAATATTCACGTTCCCGCCCTCGCCCCCCCTTCCCCCTTTTTTATATTCTCCCTCCAGCTCTGCTCTCAAGTAGGTCCCTCCTTTCCTCCTTTCCTCCTTTATCTCAAATCTCAAATCTCAAATCTTAGGCCAAGTCTTACTTACATCTAGCGTTTAGTTATTTGCAGTTTAGGATATGGGATGGGATGAGACTATCAAACTTTCAAGGTCAAGGTCAAGGTCAAGGTCAAGGTCAAGGCCAAGGTCAAGCTCAAACCCAAACTCAAGGTCGAGCACAAACTCATAAAACGACCCTCCCAATGCGAGAAAATCAAGGATAAGGATCGAGATCAATGTGATTAACGATTTGAATTCTAACCCCAATGTGAAAGATGCAAGGACAAGACTCCCGAGTCAAAACGAATACAATTTGGAGACTTCTCAAACTCCCGAAACAATCTATGTGCATCCATATACTACCCTTCTTCATTCTCGATCCAATGCCCATGCCAAATCCCATTGCTAATCCCATGTATGAGTGTGCCTATCCATCCTTCCCGAATCATGCCAAGATAAAGC
The DNA here is from genome assembly GCA_008692225.1 of Monilinia fructicola. Lineage (NCBI taxonomy): Eukaryota > Fungi > Ascomycota > Leotiomycetes > Helotiales > Sclerotiniaceae > Monilinia > Monilinia fructicola. Next base: position 2,662,754 of record VICG01000002.1, on the reverse strand, counting down.
TTGCCTATGCACCAATCGACTACCCGCCCCAGATAACCATAATACCAATCTCATAATGTAACACCCATCGATCCTAATCCCATCAGATGCCCAATTCCATTGCATCACCACCTAATTGACAACGCCATAAGCCTACCATAACTTACAAACCGGCTCCTTGTCCTTACAACTGAAAGCTTCCTTAAACTCCTTACTATTAGCCATAGTACCCAAAACCCTTGCCCACTTCGGTGCATGTGGATCTGTATAAAGTCGATTAATTGCCGTCTCCTTTGTAGTCTTTCCACACCACCAATTTGCATAGCTGACGAAGAACAATTGGTCTTGCGAAAAGTGTTCAGACAATCCTGGTAGATTCTCATTCTTATCATTGCTTCTACCTTGGCGTTTCTTCCATGCAGCAAAAGAGGCAGATAGCCCTCCTGCGTCGGCGATATTTTCACCTAGGGTAAGTTTGCCGTTGACGTGAAGAGGTTTGCCATCTGAGCCGGGAATACTGTAGTTGCCGTATTGCTCAATGAAGCATTGGGCACGTTCTTGGAAAGCGGCTACTGTTGATGGTGTCCACCAGTCCGTATAGTTCCCATTCTGATCGTAATGACGACCGGTAGAATCAAATGCGTGAGATAACTCATGCCCGGAAACAGCTCCAAAAGCACCATAGCTAAGATATTGAGGAACGGCCACGTCGAAAACCGGAAATTGCATGATACCAGCAGGGAAGACAATTTCGTTACCCGGTGGGTTGTAATAGGCATTTACAGTTGGCACCGTCATACCCCATTCCTCTCTATCGACTGGTTTGCCCAAACTTGACCATTCTCGAGCAATGTCAAATCGCCTCATATTCAAAGAATTTTTGAAGTATGTTGATTCGGATACCTTGACAGATTGATAGTAACTGTGTAGAGATGGAGGATTCATAATATCTGGGCTCTGTTTTGATAATTAGCGCACAGTATAAGATTTCATAACACGATATATGGACATACCTTTGTAGGATATCCGATTTTCTGAACAATTTTGTGTACTTTCTCAATTCCCAAGTCAATGACACTGGAATCCATCCAGGTAGTCGCTTTGAGCTTTTCGATGAACATATCTTTAATATCAGAGACGATTTGATCTCCAAAATGCTTGGCCTCGGCAGAAAATGCCTTTTCCACGAAGAATCGACTTAAAATCCAACCAAGTCCATCATCAACATGCGACACGCAAGTTCTCCATCGTTCTGGTTGAGAGTCCGGATCTTTTCCTTGGAGCTCGTTTATAAATTGACGATATGGTTTCAACTCATCTGCTTCAATCTCTGGATAGAAGGTCTGGATGAGCTTCCATATGAAGTAAGCTTGCAACGTTTCTTTTGGAGTAGTGTTCAATATGTCCGATAGTGCATGCATGTAAGGTGGCGATGCAACAATCAACCTATCCAGCTTGATATCTGAAGGAACCAAGCTATGGATTATTTTTGATAATTGGATTTGCGGGGTCAGCTTGTCGGCTTCTTTAAGGGACATTGGATTGTAGTATTTTGTGACGTCATCTCTGTCTTCGTTGTCTGGAGATGCGGCTGCTAACTTTTTCTCAAGGGCAACTACATTACGCGCAAGATCTGTCGCTCTGTCTTGCACAGCTATGTTCTTACGATGGACATCCTCGGAGTTTTGATGTTCGGGCAAGAATTTCGGAATGACTTGTGCGATTGTCCGGGTGTAGTCCTCCACTACTTTGTCATTGTTGTAATATTCTTTCGATGGAAGACCAATTCTGTATGGTGGTGACACTTGAATGATAACAGTGTCAGGGTCTTTATCATCTGGTCCAGTGCCAGATGATATCAGCGCAGAAGACCCCAGCTTGGCCATGTATTCTAAAGTATCTTTAAGACTACCGTGATCCTCGGACTTTAGAAGTGAGTGCGTGTAATCATCTACCGAAAATATATCCGTTACTTGATGCGTTATTTCTTGCAATGGGGCGATGCCGACATTCTTAATCGCCGTTTCGTTCATGCAGGCATCGTAGCCTGCCTTGAGCTTATCAAAATTCGCTTCGTCTAGGGAAGCAGTAGACGATGCCAACATCGCAGGAGAGAAGCTCGAGTGCTACTCAAAAAATCAGCTATGTTGCATGGCTCGGAATTGGAGAATACTAACTCTAGATTCTTTAGGGTAGTCTCCCTCGAGTATGTGCCTTAATAGGGTTTGAGAGTTCTCACTCATGATGGTTCCTGTAAAGGCATCTCCTTGATCAGGTCTCAAATCATGGCGATCTCTCCAACCTCCGCAGACTAGCTCTTCAAAATTGGAACATGCATCAAGTTCTTTGTACTTGGGGGACAGATTGTATAAAATCTCGGAGGCAGCATGAACGCAGGCTGGGGAATCGCAAGTATTTGGCTGGAAGTTTTCCTTTTCAGGCAAGGAGACTATTAATTGAACGTTAGTAAACCGTATTTCATCAATGTAAAGAATCTCTCATGGGAGAATTTGAGAAAGGCTTGTCTATTAGAACTGGATAAGGATGAGTAAGTAGGGAGGAATGATAGGGATAACTATACCGGTGAAGAATAGGCATGCTGCCACGATCATAATCGTGACCAACAAAGCCCCTAGAACTCTAGCAGTACTTTGAACAAACCATCTCCATTTGGCTTTTTGATCTTTGATTCCCCAAGAGTTAGCGGGAGAATAGGAGTGCTCCGAGCTTGTGGCTTCTTTTCGCAAAAGTGGTGCCTCCTCGGAATCCTCATCGTCTACATGTCGAGACGATGAAGCACACATGTTTAACACTCGTTCCGCTACACTCGGAAGCCCTTGTTCCTGCAACTTCCGAGTAGAAGAACCCATGTCGTATAGACGCGCCGCCACTGCGCTCAAAAAACCAGCTAGAGGAATGACAAAATTTGCGAAAGTATTCTCAGCTTTGGGGATCGCTCGCACCCTAGGAAGTAACGTTGGTAGAGGCAGAGGCCGAAGTGTTGGCAGAGGCAGAGGCCGAAGTGTTGGCAGAGGCAGAGGCCGAAGTGAGTCTGAAGGAAGAAGATTTAATACAGGAAGAGGAGTCGGTGGATAAGAAGAAGCTGGTAGATGAAGAGAACGTAACGGACGGGATCTGGATCTTAATCTTGATCTATCACTTGGTCCCGTAGCAGTCTTCTTCTGCTTTCTACGCGCCAGATTGTCCGCGATGCAATGGAGGAATAACCAGGGGCAAACAAGATCCAAAATCGAGCAAAAGCAAACAGAAGGTCAGTGAGTTGATAGAGTGATAGAGTGATTGCACGAGTGAACGATTGAATGATTGAAGAGATGGTCATGATATTGAAATGGCTGGGGAAGGGGGAAATGCAAGACACGGGAAAGCGGGGAGAGCTTCTTTCCTAATTGGGACAGTGAAACGACCATATTGGGAAAGGGAGGAACCGGGGAATCGATCCGAGCGAGATCTTGGCAGCACATGTTTACTCCGTACAGTACGGCACCTAATTAGTAATCACCTCCGGAGTACGTGTAGTAGGTACAGTGGTACACCTATCCAGCATCTAACCACCAACCTAATCCCCTCGTGCCCCTACCTCCAGGGCTACAGTACAGTTCTGGTACTTACCTCCTCACCTCCTCCACACAGGAAGGACTCTTTCACAGTAGTCTGCTGCTCACGTATCACTCGCTACCCGCTCCGTACTCGTGATCTCAACATCATTTATTTAATTTCCCGTTATCGTTCGGATCTCCAATGTTCGAGAAGCATCGAAATAACCTTACTCCAAGATGTGCATGTCAACCCACCGTGTGCAGCAATGGTCTCAAACACTCGAGAAACTCGCTCTCTTTCTGATAGGCAGGTCGGTGCTGTAGTAGTAGTAGTAGCACGGAGTAGATGGCGTAAAAGCAACTCTGATGATCAACCTTTGTCATTCCTACAGGACCTCGATGGCTCGATAGATTGATTGGCCCGTTACTGCGAGGTTTGGAGCACCTGCCCAGACTCCAGTCGATACAGTGCTGGATGGCTGGTTAACGGTATCCATTTCGGAGAATTGAATAACCGAGAACACATTTCCCGAATCATAACCATACAGTACCGGTATCGGGGATGTTGTGTTGGATATACTCCGTACTCCGTATGTATTTGGTGTGTGTACTGTCCTAGGTAGGTGAGCAATGAGACAAGCTTCGTCATGGACAGTATAAATATACTCGGCTGAAAGATGTCTACGTGAGATATATTAAGATTTATATGTTTGTTGGCCTCAGAAGATATTAGATACTCTATTATATACTTATTAGATAGTACATATATCCTCCATCCATGGATATATATGTACCATATATGTGTGTGCGCGCGCGTGTGTGTTATTTATTGCGGCTAAAGCGTTCAGATGATTTCGATCTACTCCTGCAGATGTCCCTAGACATTCCTATACCTACAGTACCTGCCTACTCACGATAATCATCGGGATTGATTTGCCTTGATATATAGTATATAGTACATATACCTGTGCCAGATATTATCTACTAGGTATTCCTCTGCTCGTAGTCTCGTACACACAATACTCGTACGACTATTCGTACTTCCCGAGGTTTTCAAGGAACCTTGAACGTTCTTGATGCAACAAACAGCCTCGTCTTTGTTTTTCTCTCTTGCAGAATCACATACTCTTCACTCGTCCATCCCAAATCCATCGTTCACCCCTGAATGCTGAAATGAGAAACGGATTAGATTTTTCGATATTCAAACCCTTTGGAACTTATTCAGTGTGCGCGCAGGATTCTGTGCTGATTCCATATCACACGGCCTTCATTTATAATTTACCTCGCTAGGTAGATATCTGAAGCCATAACCGGGTTACCTTGCTCGTTTCGTCGAGGAACCAACCTTACCGGTATCTTCCTTTTTAGTACAGTATGGAATACAAGTACGGGATGCTACTGTAATGCTGTAATTTAATATGTAACCATTACCCACCTCACACGCAATAAGGCATCACTACTTGGGTGCTGAACTCAATCCTGTAAACTTTTGAACAGAAGATGGAATGTGGAATGTGGAATGTGGAATGTGGGATGTGGAATATGGAATATGGAATATGGAAGCCTTCTCATGTATAATGAATATAGAAAGCATACCTACCATCTTGTATATAAAGGAGCTATGGGAGGGAAGTATACATCGGAAGCAGTATGTACAGGACATACTGATTGGTACGTATCTCATCGGCATATTGTGGATATGTCAATGACAATACAGCAAGGCAAGGACAACTTCCAGTTAGACAAGTTATGAATGGATCTCATACCCACCGCAGGTACAAATAGGTTGGTATGTTGAGAACTTGAGATTGAACCTTCTCATTATTATTATTGTTCCAAGGTTTATATAATTACCTACCTAGGTAGATACGGTACATGTATGATTATTGCAGGCGTTCTATAGAGAGGAGCTATCGACGGAAGAGGGAATAATAACCACTTTTCTGTACGATTTTATGAACTTTCGTATAACTTGATAAACTTTGTATAAGTCTTGTATAAGTCTTGTATAAGTCTTGTATAAGTCTTGTATAAGTCTTGAGTCTTGTATAAGTCTTGTGTAAGTCTTATGTAAGTTTTAAATCTTGTATAAGTTTTGTATAGGTCTTAAGCCATGTATAAGTCCTGTATATCCTGCGCATAACTCTCGCACAACCCTTGTATAACATCCACCTTTCGCACAACGGCTGCATAAGTTCATTGGTCGCCCTCTTCCACCCTTTCTCAGGGGTTGCACCAGAAAAATAAACTCAATTGGCTTATGTGTACACAAAGTACCGGTAAGGTGAGCGAAGATAAGACATATGAAGTCATCGTGCAGCCTCTTTCGTCACAGCCTTTTCAAGGGTCCTTTCAATTTCATATATCATTGGCGCAAATCGAGGTGCTGTACCACAACTTACTCCGTCCAGCTTTCCGCTACTTGTTCCCCCCTTCGAATTTTTCTCGTTTTCCATACCGTGCCCGTACCGTATTATTTATTTATTGTACACTGTGCATTTTTGGCCAACTGCATCAATCATCCACCCATACGCCGTAGATATGATACATACTGTCTTGACTCTTGACATGTCAGTACCTCCTCCGTATGATCGAGATATCTTGTGTGCACTGTGCACTGTGCTTGCGTTACGATCCATCGTTTTTTGTTTTGGACGGAGCAGAGGAAGGATTAACCATGATGAGCTGTTGAGGTACCAGCACGGCAGAGTATATACCTAGTACTTTCTTTAGAACATCTACCTATGTGTGTGTGATCCTACTCGTATCCTTCTTTCTCCTCAAGTATGGAATTTCAATGCGTACGTATAGTGGGATTGAGATTGAGATTGAGATGGAGATGGACATGGAGATAGAGATGGAGATGGAAATGGAGACTGAGACTGAGACTGAGATGGAGATGGAGATGGAGATGGAGATTGAGTACCTAGGTACATATTTACGTATATTTCGATATTTCCATATCTCTCTACTGTACCTACCTACTGTTGGCATATCTTCAAATTTCCATCTTCCATCTTTCCTCTTCTCTCTTCCTCTTCCCTCCTCCTCTTCGCTCTCCTCTCCCCTCTCCTCTCCCCTCTCCCCTCCTCCTCAACTTCTCAGACCACTCTTAGTCATTTTGATGTTGATGTTGCAATCAGCAATAACAAGTCACCAAAAGCAATAAATATCCTTAAGATTGCAATTCTGGAATTGTGCTGTTGGTGTTGATTCCCCAGAAGCGACAACATAATTAATGCACGAGATCTTCAACGGACGGATCTCCCAAAGTCCTAATTCCGTACGATTTATATGATAGAATGCCGATGCCTATCTATCGTACATACATCCCTAGTATAAGGTTACCCTCCCTCGTACTTTTGATAAGTCTTCCTCCAACGGCCCTACCAGTATGAGGCTCTTTTCAAGGTAGATCTCTGTAGAAAAGCGAACCATGTGATGGCAACATGCCATGTGGAATTAAAAATGATCCACCAGCCAGTCTACCCGCTCTGATTATCACCGAATCGATGGATGCATCGAATCCCTCATCACCCTCATCATCCCCATCATCAACCAATTTCACATGTACGTACACAAGTTGCTTTCATGCCGGACTTCCTCCCTTGGGCCAATTTCATCTTGTCACTCGCTACTGGCATGCTACGCGGAGGGAGTGACTCTAATTTACTCGAGTCGGTCGTGAGAATATATGTTGCCATCACAACGCAGACTTGGCAGATACATATATGTTGTTGTTTTTTCTGAGAGATCTGCTGTCTCCTGTGCTTGCTTGCTTGCTTGCCTGCTCGCTCGCTCGCTTGCTTGCTTGCTCACATTTCAACTGGGATTGGAAGACCCGAAGAAACCGGGAAGGAGGGAGAGGGGGCGAGGAAGAAAAAGTATGCTGGTTTCAAGCTTAAGAATCTTTTGATCATGATGAGTAAGTAGCATGAGGTGGCGAGTTAATACAAGCGTGAAGGGAGAAACACGAATGTACAGTCTTGATACATAATAGGAAGACGTGATTCATGTAGGCAGGTATCGAGTAGGTATTATGTGAAATAACCATACTGCATCTTCTCGATTCAAGGAATACCTCGTACCTAGGCACAGGAGGTATGAAGCCCAGTCCCTTCTTTCGACGTTTAAATGAATCCTCTCTCAATCTTACATATAGAGTAGTACTTACTACTCACAACCTTAGTAATGAAATGATGTACGGGGTAGAGTTGTTGATATACTCTGTATTTCCCTACCGGTGTATGATAACATAATAATAACGGCCATGTAAATCTCAATTCCAGCCTCCCCGCCCAAGCCTCAAATTATAATAATAAAATCCGAATCAGTCTTCCCGTCTCTCAGACCTAAAACTGCTTAAGACCTACCTAGTACCTACCTACCTACCTACCTAACCTCAAGCTAAGACCTTTCAAAGTTCAAACGTCTAGAAGCAATCCCTCTAACCCTACCCTAGTGCCCACTTGTCCCCGTCTTTTGTTCCCTTTCTCTGACATTTCTAACGGTCTCGTGTGCAAGGATTTTGTGGGTTTCCTGCACCAGTTGTAAGAAAAAAAATCCTCCAGCCAATACTGAAGTAAAAAGCGTGTGAGAGAAAGAGAGTTAGTTGTTCCTGATAATCCACTCTTCTGCCACTCAGAGGGAAGGGAGAGGGGGAAAAATATGTTCTTTTAGTTCATCTCTTGAGACTTCACTCACAGCTTTCCTTCCTGACTGACTACTCCGTACCTATCTGACTACCAGACTACTCAGACAAACTACCAGACTATCAGACTATCAGACTATCAGACTACCAGACTACCAGACTACCAGACTACCAGACTACCAGACTATCAGACTACCAAGACTACCTACCAGTCCTCTTTTATGGTATTTGCACCCTTACTCAATACAGCACAGCACAGTACAGTACAATACAGTACAGTCATAAGTTGTACAGAAAATCATTCTACTAGGATCTTATTGAATCAATAACCTTTTCATTGATTGATCTGTTAGGTTAGTTCATATTCTACCCAAATCCATACTATAATATCATCCATATCCACGATACCCACGATCTATCCATACATATAACCTTGTTTGCACGGCTTGTTAAAAAACATTGGCCCAGTATCAGTTATCCCTTTCCCTTCCTTATATGCACCTCACCCAAGGGTCAAAGAAAAAAGAGAGGACCTTCTGTGCCTTAGATTATTTTTTTATACGGAGTACTCTTACCACATACATACATATCTTACTTAGGACAACCTTGGAACAACCAATATAGATTGGATTTGATACTATACACAATTCTTCAATCCGACCCTACCTGTCCTAAGAAATCCATTCAATTCAATCCTTAGTCAGAACAGAGAGACAAGAGAGACAAGAGAGACAAGAGAGACAGAGAGACAGAGAGACAGAGACAGAGAGACAGAGCAGAGAGACAGAGAGACAGAGACAGAGACAGAGACAGACGACAGAATCCATAATAACTTCGGTACCATATTATTATTATTATTCTTATTCCTATATTGATCATTATTCTTCTTACTTGAGACCTTTTTTATCATTTGTCGTCTATTTTGTCTGCCGGATTGCCTTAAAATCATCCCTCTACGTCATTTCCGACTAAAGTCTTTCACTTCGCACTACATACTAATAAAACAAATCAACCCCGAAAATCAACAATAAACAACCAAAAATCCCCACGAATGAAGAATCTTGCTGCTGCGATTTCACTAGCGATCGCAATAATCTTTTGCCTGGGGTCGAAATAGCGCCAGAGGTTTGCAGGAGGGTCGGCAAGGGAGGACGACATGCCACCTCCAAATTCTCCTGTTCAGAAACCTTCCTTTTCAACGTCGAAACGTAATTCCAGATTGCGACGATCCAGTGGCGATGATGGATTAGACTCAAGGCGCTCGTCAATCTCGAAGGACTCGATGCCAGATTCCCCTATCGGTGCCAAAGCACCTTCAATATCCAGCGATGTGGAAATGGCCAGTAACAATGAGGTTCAGGATGTTGGATCTTCCGCGATTCAAAAATCCGAAAACGAGCATATCAAGGAGCCGAGGAATTCGACCCCTGGCCGGAAACAAAGCTTACCCCCAGGAAGGATCTCAATTCACGACCAGGCCGAGGAGGTAGAGCGACTTCGAGCCATGAATGCGCAGATGCAATTGAATCAGCATCGGGAGAGGTTGGCAAAGCAACTAGAAGATAGGGAAGGCTCTCAAGGAAACACGGGGCCTACTGGTACGAGTGGCAAGGCTCGAGTATCCCCCATCCATGAAGAATCCATATCACCATCCCTAGATGCAGCCTTTGCTAGCCCGTTTCCCTCCGGTATGGAAACAGCGTCGACCGAGTCTGCTAAGACTATCCGAGGAGCTGACACACCAGCGGCACTACATGCTAGAACCCCCTCATATCCCTTCCCACCGATGCGTACTCCGAGGCAGCTTAGCTATAATGGCCATCGTCCTTTCACTGCACTCTCACCTACAGTAAACCCATTGAATTTTGCAGGTGGATCCTTCTACGAAGGACCACACGATCAAGTTCTATCAGGACCCATAACTCCTGCGTCCGGCCTCAACTTTCAGCCCGCAGGTTCACAAAATTCAAGAGATGCTTCAATTTCCGAGACACCTAATCTTTATGATCTTAGTCTCATGCTGTCTGCCGAACCTGGCCTTGATCCATGGTGGTCCACTGTTGTCAAAATAATGCGAGATGTCTACAAGGCTGACAGAGTTACTCTATCCGTGCCTGCAGATTCCACTGACATTGAAAACGTCCCATGGGGCCAGAAAGCAACATTCAATGCAGCAGAAGAGGATGAGTTAAGTTTGACATACTTGGCACGAGGCAGTAGTCTCATACCCAGCAGCAGTGGCGATACGCTTGAGACTTCAGCCTCCGAGGGATATGCCTCTGGTGACTCCCCACCGGCAGCCGTAATGTCTAGACCTGGTCTCACCAGTCGACACTCCTTCACTAGCTATGAAGCGACAAAGAAAGATCCGATACCTGAGACTGCCAGGAATGTTACTGCAAGACCATCACCTTTGACTCGTGCAAAAAGCTATCTTTCTGCTAGACCTGATCAACCACCACGAACAGCTACCCTCCAAAACGCACAGCTAAGTTTGCAAGCATTAGAAGACCATATGAATTTCCAGTCAGAGAAGGCCACCGCAAGTTGGGAGAATGTTGAGCAATCAAATAGAGATGTGCAAGGACGAGTCTTTTCAGTATTACAGGCTTTGGACTATGAAGCTGATCCATTGATCGATAGCAGTGGTATATTGAGAGTTTTAGAGAGAGAGAGAGTCATTGCTTTGACACGAGATTATCCATATCTAAACGACCCAGCAGAGGAAGAAAAGAGTGCGGAGAGCATAGCAGCGACACGAGGTCCAAAACTAGATTCCCCTGAACGGCTGAAAAAGACCAAGGTACCCGAACTCGGTGGACGAGTTTCATCTCTTTTTGGCACCAAACCTGGTAAACGATCGAGCCGAAAAAGTATACACATACAAGGTGCAGCTGTGCCTCCACTACCGCTTCCGAGATATGAAGAATACGAACAGACTCCACCATCACCATGGTCACAGTCTCCTGCTCCTTCCCCAGCTATCAGAGCCGAAACGACGGACAATCCTTTCTTTGCCAACTCGACAGTGGATGAAGAGACTTTTAATCCAAATCACACAACTCAAGACTATTCCAAGATGCAACCAGTTGAGGCTATTGGGGTGGATCGGTCCTGGACTGTCTTACATATTCCGTTGACCCATCCTTTGCTCTCAAAGCCAGTACAATCATTCAGGTTAGATACTGCTGCAATGGAATCGAAGTCCGCGGGCCGTGGTAAGGGCATTGGTCAATTACCAAAATATCCCGAATCTTCTAAAACACAAGGGACAGAGCAATCCAGAGAAAAGCGAACCCCGATTGCAATTCTATCGATTCTGAGTCCTGTTATTCCTTATCCGTCTAATCTCAGACACTCACTAGAACATCTCTCACCACATATGGCTACTTCATTTTCCCTTTGTCGACACTTTTCCAACCTCGAAACTGAGGTCGCAGGTCTATCTCGAAAACGCCCCCACACTACTGGCTTTGGTGCCATTGCTACCGGCGGCCGAACTACACAAGGACAACCAGCTGCGAGCGGCAATTTGTCTTATTCTCCAGCCGACGAAGGATTGCGCCATCAGTCAGGAGGAAGTATCACGAGTCCGAGTGATTATTCTGGTGTATCTAGAAGTGCCAATGCGTCCCCAAGCGGGACGCCATCATGGGATCCCAGTAGTGTGGGTCTTATAATGGACAGGAAATCGAGCGGTGAAAGCCCTGGGTATGTAGCAGCCGAGAGCTATTTCAGCTCAAGGTCGAGGCCTGGTGCGAGTCGAATGGATACCGGAGGAAGCGGCGTAGCAGCTGTTCGACGTTCATCGAAGGAAAGTTCACCTGCTGAGATCCGGTCGGCACCACGAAATCCGACAGATGATCGACCTTCGGGACCAAGCACTCCTTTCTTTGACGGTGGTGAGAATATGAATAGGGGCAAAACTGATGCAGAAGGTTCACAAACTTCGACCATTTCATCTGGTCAAGAAGGTCGCAACAACAAATCATCCAAAGAGCCATTGAATGAGACTTCAGAACCACGTGAGCCCAGCCCTTCACGTCAAAATGTCCACGATTCCCCGAGACGACAGGCAATAAGAGGTGCTTCATATAGTGCTGGAAAGTCCGACCGTCAGCACACGCAATTGCACTCTTACGGTGCGGATTTTGGTGCGACTTTCCAATCTCTACCAGTAACCTCAGCTTCGTCGACGAAAGCCTCCCCTATTCCTAAACCTTCACGCCAAGGATTGGCTGTACCTTCGGATATGCCACCGCCTTCAGATCGGTTGAAAGGGTTGATGTTGGATTCATTACCGGCGCATGTGTTTGTTGCACTGCCACAAACTGGTGAAATTGTATGGGTGAATAATCGATACCTTACATACCGCGGCCAAACTGTATCCGAGTTATATCAAGATCCATGGGGTAGTATTCATCACGAAGAAAGAGAAGATTACGTAAAGGCCTGGTCTCATGCGGTGAAGACGGGTGAGCAGTTCTCCATGCAGGTGCGTATCAGACGATTTGACGGAACTTATCGATGGTTCTACACCCGTGCTGTAGGTTCTCGGGACATCAGAGGCGTGATAGTTCAATGGTACGGCTCGCATATGGACATTCATGATCAGCACATCGCCGAAGTGAAAGCTGCACGACAGGAGGAGATAGAGGCATCAGAGGCCAAGCATCGACAATTGGCAAATCTGATTCCCCAGATTATTTTCGCAGCAACCGAGGATGAAGGCGTAACCTTTGCAAATGAGCAATGGCTTTCGTATACCGGACAAGATTTCAATGATGCTTTAGGGCTTGGTTTCATGGATTATGTACATCCGGAGGATCTCGCAAAATGTCAAATACCCATCGGAAGAGCAACAACTCCCTCGACTCGACCAAAGAAGCCTGCTGAGCCGATGAGAAACCCATCGCAGACATCTTCGGGTGGCATATCGGGACAGTCATCTGACCCCTCCGAAGCGCCAACCGAGAAGACAGTGAAAGGCATCCACCAGACCTTATCAAGAAATAATAGTTCGAGTAGCAGTTCGGTTTATGAGTTTGCTACTGCAGATTTGTCCGAATTGGCGAGAACTGGCGTTATCAAGATTGCCACAGACGGCAACGGGAGACTTTCCTACACCACCGAGGTCCGATTGAGATCGAAGACTGGAGAGTATCGTTGGCATCTTGTACGGTGTGTGGAAGTTGACAACATTAACCTTGGAAGTGGAGATGGCTCCTGGTTTGGGGCTTGCACAGATATCAATGACCATAAATTGCTGGAGACAAAGCTCAAAGAAGCTATGGAATCCAAGAGCAAGTTCTTGAGCAACATGTCTCACGAAATTAGAACACCCCTGATAGGCATTTCTGGTATGGTAAGCTTTCTACAGGATACTACGCTTAACGACGAACAACTCGATTACACGAATACGATCCAATCCAGTGCCAGCAGTTTACTCAACATCATCAACGACATCTTGGACCTTTCCAAGGTAGATGCAGGTATGATGAAATTGTCATACGAGTGGTTTCATACACGATCTCTGGTTGAGGAGGTCAATGAAATGGTTTCTACCATGGCTATCACCAAAAGGCTAGAACTCAACTATATAGTTGACGTTGATGTTCCTGAAATGGTGAAGGGAGATAAATTCCGCATTCGTCAAGTGTTACTCAACGTTATCGGCAACGCAATTAAATTCACAACCGTTGGAGAAGTGTTTACGAGATGTAGGGTATATACTGACGAGGATGCGCCGCCACTCGTCAATGAAATAATGCTAGAGTACTCTATTGTCGACACTGGAAGGGGTTTCACCAAAGAGGAGGCTGATCTGATTTTCAAACCTTTCAGTCAAATCGACGGGAGCAGTACAAGACAGCATGGTGGTAGTGGCTTGGGATTGGTCATTTCGAGGCAACTGGTTCAACTTCATGATGGCAAGATGCAGGGAACTGCGGTACCTGGTAAAGGCTCTACCTTTACATTTACCGCAAAGTTTGGACTGCCGACTGTGGAAGACCACCCAGAGCCGCTTACAACACCCCAATTGAGCAAAGTGCCCTCATCTTCATCCTCAGTAACGACCAATATCTCATCCCAAATCGCGGCTAAACAAGCTACGAGTAACCCTCTCCTGGCTACTAGGCTGTTACACTCTCCTGCTGTCTTGACTGATAGTCCAAGGACCGAGTCAAGTGGCGGCTCACCTACCGTAGTCTCGTCTGGCAGTTCAGAACCATCTATCTACTCTAGTCGAACTCACGGCACTGACCGTTCTTCTGGATCTTCGATTACCCAAAGCCTGGCACACTTTGGTGAGGCCGCACGAGCAAGTACTCCGGAGAAGATGAAGCTCGAACTTCCCGACAAGCATTCCTTACTACCATCACCACCACTCGAGGCTACTCCACTCACTGCTGCGAATATTCGCTCGACTCTTTCAGACCAATATACCACTCGTCAAAATAGTGCATCTTCACAAGACCTGAAGCATTTCCGACCCCCCATGTATTCAATCCTCCTCATTTGTCCACAAACCCACAGTCGCGAGGCCACGAGACAGCATATCGAGATCACTCTACCAAAGGACATTCCCTATCAAATCACTCCGCTTGCAAGTGTTGAAGAGGCGCAAGTTCTTATCAGTGGAGATGAATCGGTCAACTTTACCCATATTGTCTTGAACCTTGGTTCTGCCGAGGAGATCGTACAGTTGATTGACCAACTGATAGTATCGGTGATGCTGCCTCAGACTTCGATTGTTGTCTTATCAGATCCCGTTCAGCGGCAAGAAGTTATTAAATTGGCTTCAGCGTATGACTACGATCAGATGGCTAAGGATAATCGTCTCACGTTCATCTACAAGCCTGTCAAGCCGTCAAGATTTGCTGTAATTTTTGATCCGGATAAAGAGAGGGATTTGAGTACTGACCGCAATCGTTCAAGCGCCCAGCAACAAGTTGCAAGTCAAAAACAACACTATCTTGATGTTGGTCAGCGTCTTGGCAACAAGGGACTTAAGATCCTTTTGGTGGAGGATAATCTCGTCAACCAGAAAGTCCTCTTGAAGTTCTTAAGCAAAGTTGGTATTGCGGTCGAATTGGCTTTGGATGGAGTCGAATGTACAGAGAAAGTGTTCAGCAAGCCCCATGGATTTTATTCTTTGATCTTGGTAGGTCTTTCGTACTCCTCTTACCTCTTACTGTTATTAATACGTGTATCTATAGTGTGATCTGCATATGCCTCGAAAGGATGGATATCAAACCTGTCGAGAGATTCGCGAGTGGGAAGAAAAGGGCTCATATGCAAAGATGCCAATCATCGCACTCTCGGCAAATGTCATGGCCGATGTATTGGAGAAATGCGTCCAAGCGGGCTTCAATAGCTATGTCACTAAACCTGTTGACTTCAAGGAGTTGAGCAAAGCCATGGGCACATTGTTAGATCCCGATCCAGCCAATCCGCTCACGGATCCGGGAATGTTAATGAAGGCGGCGGTTTAAATATTTACGAAATGTTACTAATAATTCTGTTGAGCACTGCATTGCTGGGCGTTTTTTCTCTTCTTTGATCTCATTTTCCAAAATGAAATACCTTGCGAGGCATTTAATGTGCGGGGATACTTCACTTCTCTTTTCGAAGCGGCTTGTGCGTAGAGGATGGATGGAAGGAAGGATGGATGGATGGATGGGCGGCTGGAATGTAAATTATGGATAACGTAACGAATGGTTGGCTTTTCGGTTGTTTTGTTTTGTTTTCTTGCTCTTTTTCTTCACCCTCCCCCCCTTTCATCACACTGCTTTCTTGAGCGATGATATGATCTGATATGATATGATATGCATGGCTAGCTTGGCTGGTACGCTTGTGAGCGTTCTACACAGTTTTCTCCTTTGGTTTCTCGCACAATATATCCATTTGGTTTGCAAAAAAATTCAAGCACTTGTCTTCTGGCTTTTTGGCGGGGGGGGAGGGGAGGGGTCCCCCCTTCTTTGATGCGGGGCTTTGATCTTTGATGTCTTGTCCTTGGTCCCTGTGTGTGGGTGGTGCGGTGCGGTGCGGTGTAGTGTAGTGTAGTGTAGTGTAATATCGTGATCGGTGCGGTTGTTGGCGGTTGTTCTTGGGCTTGTTATAATGAATGATACGAGTTGTGTTGACGTGGATTGGTATGGGGGAGGTGGTGAAAAATTCTCTTTGGAGAGGTTGGGTTGAGTTGTTCCTTTGCCATTTTGGGGGGTGAAGAAGGGGAGAGGGAGAGGGGAGAGGGAGAGGGTGTGTTTTTGGCTGTTGTTTCCTCTTTTTTTTTCTTTCTTTTTCTCTCCTGGATGGGGATGGGAGTGGGGATGGGGGGATGCGGATGCGGATGGAAGTGGAAGTGGAAGTGGAAGTGGAAGTGGAAGTGGAAGTGGAACTCGGAGCGGTCGGTTGCTGTGTGTGTGTATACTTGGTGTGTATGTATATTGCTTAGCCTTTGGAGCGATTCCGATGAGGGAGTATGGTGGTTATTAGTGGGCTGCGAGGGCGGCTGAGGGGCGGCTGCTATGTATCGAGGGAGAACGAGTGGGAAGGGGGGGGGGGACTGGTGGATAGAAGCGAAGAGTGATGTGGTCGATATGAAAGGGGGTCGGGTAACTTCGAATAGCCGAGATGGGATGAGATGTGTTTCATGCTGAGGAGTCAAAAATGGAGCGAGCTGAAAAATTGTGCGGAATTGGAGAGAGAAAGAGAGAGGGATCTGAGGGATGGATGTGGATGAGAGAGATGATAAAATGGAATGGAATGGGATGGAATGGCATGGAATGAAATGAAATGGAAGGCAAGACAAGGCAAGGGAAGGGAAGGAAGGGGACGAGAGGTGAGGGGTTAGAATGGTTTGCGAAGATTGCGACGCTTATATATTTATAGTATATATATAGATATATATGTATGTGAAAATTATTCAAGCTTCTCTATCATTTTTGTTTTGTTGATTTCTGGGATGTTAGGTTTGGGGTGTGGGTGCTTGTTTCTTTGGGAGAGAGGGACTTGAGGGTGAAGTAAGGTGAGGTGGGGTGAGGTGGGGTGAGATTGGGATTGGGATTGGGATTGGTTGGGACTTTATAGGTAGAGGGATTGGTATGGTATGGTGTTGTGCTTGTGCCTGTGCTTGTGTGTGTATGATGATAGATGGTGGGATTTAAAGTTTATCGTAGATACCCATTTGAGGAATAGGTAGATAGATGGTAGGTGGCTAGGTAGCTAGGTAGAGAGCTGGGTGTTGGTTGTTGGCCATGGGGCGAGGCTGGGGCGAGGCTAGGGCTAGGGCTAGAGCGCGGCTGGGAATATTGAAGGGTGTTATTGTAGTTCGGTTGGGACTAGGGAGGGGTCCATGGGTAAGTAGGGAGGTCCATGGGTGACGGATGGATGGGTTGGTTGGGTGAATGGTCAGATGGATGGAGCGGATGTGTGGGCGAGAGAGAGAGATATTGGGTAGGTTTACCTACTACGTACCTACCTACCTACTGTAGTAGTAGTCGGTGAGTTTTATTATTCACTGATCCTGTAGTTATTGTGCGGGGCTAGGTGCGTGAATATCGATCTTGAGATCTATCTACAGAATCGGGTACAGAGGACACTGCCGTTAACCTTGGCCTGGAGTGAATTGTTTTGATATCCGTGGATATTAATAACCCCAAAAGAGGGGAAGGCGGGGTTGATTGATTGATTGATTGATACGGAGGAACGTGGGATACCCGGCTAGCCCTGGAGGTAGATGATTATACTGAATAGCGATGATCAATAACACAGGTGGACTTTGATAACTACTCGAGTATTATTGATTATATTATATTATTGTACCGGAGCGTACCGTACCGTACCGTACCATCCACGCCAAGCAAGATCGATTGATATTTTCTCAGCCTCGCCTTTCATTGTCTTGAGTCCTGGATGGGGGGAAGCTTCCTGATTTACCTAGTTAGTACAGTCGTAGTATTATCATTATCATTAGGGTTCAAGTGATTTAAGAGAATCGTCAAGTGATTTCATTACGAAATGGTTGCTGGGTTGGAATTGACTACGGGCACCCCTGGGGTCTTTCTAGCAATGGATGGGCTGTTTTCTGTACTCCGTACTCCGTAGGTGAGATTAGGTGCCCGTAACCTTATTACAATAGGAGAGCAGGTTTTTAATATTTGGTTGGTTTTGATTGGATAAGGGGTTTGATATCTAATATGATGTTTGGTACGGTTGAGTTGAATAATGTATACGGAGCACAGAGTACGAGTGTTTTGTTGAAGATACTCCACCTCCAGCTACCTAGTGTGTGTTTGTTAGTAAATATGGACTACGTAGATCCTTCACGACACTTCTTATTATTCACTTATTATTGTCAAGTATCTACGACGTACCTACGTAGGGATTTTTAGATAACGATACGGAAGGATAGTCAATTGATACCCGACTGTAAAAGAACCAAAAGTGAATTGATTTCTGGCATTCACCGTATGCGATATTATATATCACGTGATATTGATATGGGCACGGCTCAGCTTTTCGATCATTCCCAGTATTTGATTGGCTGCTGCCGTAAATCGACGATAATTCACTTTTTTTTCCTCATCTAAGCGACAATTTTCCAAGCTAGCCTCACCCAGTAAGTTCTTGATTCGTTTTACGATCCGCACCTCTTCCCGAGAAACAACTTGATCCATCAACATTTTCAACGTACACCGTACACCGTGCAACGTATATCTTCAAAAATTCGAAAAATTCATCATCCATTCAACGAATTTCGAATCGCATACGGCTCGTCATTCATCTCAGTCATAATCACTTTTCAGATTAATTGATTTCGCATTGTCGCAATTTATTTTTTCCACCAAATCGCGAGTCGCGCCCGTCACTTGATAATTTTTCAAGATGGCTGGAGCTCGTACACGCGCCCAAGGTGCTAGCCCAGGTGGCTTCAAGACACTTGATGACATCGAAAAGCCTAAACGTGGAAAGGGTAATGGAAAGGGTAGAGGAAGGGCAAAGAAGACCAAGGCCGAACCGGTCGAGCCGTCTGTCGAGTCCGAGTCCGTCGAACCATACACCAGCGAAGCTGAAGGCAACCACAATACAGAGTCGCAAAACGCTCAATCACCAACCTCAAATCCATCGGAGAACCAATTCTCCTGAATCACACTCACCTTCACCTACACCTGCGGATTACCGACTGGAATCGCGTTCCACCTCTCCTCCACCAAGAAACAATACTACCTCTAACGACGCGTCTTCGGACAACGACGCCGTTAACAAGGAGCAAAACCCAGAACGCAGCTCTCCTCTTGGATCCAACAGAAAGAGATCCCGGGTAGAAGAGTCATCTACCCACCAAAGTGATGATATTACAAGGGGAGACTCGGAAGAAGTTCAGCAACCATCCAGCAAGCGCACACGATTCCATAAAGTCACTGAGACCAATAATGCTGGAGCTGAAGTCGTTGAAGCTGATGCGGAAGCTGAAGAATCAACTGAACCCGTAGCCGAGAAGAGACCAAGAGGTAGACCTGCTCGTAATCGTGCAAAGGCAACCCCCAAGCCCGCGAATAAGATTCGTGGTCGCAAGCAGGATCCCATTGTCCTCAACGAAAGCAGCTCTGATGAATCACCCGAGACAACAGTATCACCTCTGCTATCTCGATCAAAGTCTGCATCAAAGCAACCCATCACCCCCTCTCCACGTACCCCACAAAATCAGCAAGAACATTCATCTGCTGATGAGGAAGAACATAAAGCTGCTCCATCTACTACCAGCAAGACTTCTCCCAACCTCACTTTCCCTCCCCCAGGCCTACAACCTACCACTCAAGCCGAAGCTGTAAAGCCGGCGCCATCCCTTGCTGAGATTGGTCCTGATCCAGAAACAACGCATGAAGGCTGCATCAAAGCACTATGGATTTCCTCCTATTGCCCGAGCAGTTTCATTATCATCATCAATCAAGCTTACACCTGGCATGGGAAAGACCGCGAGGCTTCGTGAGATGCATATGCAGAAATACTTCCCGGGACGACTCACATCTCCAAGTAAAGGAAAGGAAGTTGCCAAGGAGGTCACCAAGGAGGTTTCTCAAAACACTAATGATGTATGTCCTACCTTTCTAATCAACACCAACTTCTTCCATGATACTGACATTCTCAAGGTGGCTCAGACTGAGCGTAAGAAGATGACCGCTGTAGCTTCCAGTGAGAATCTTTCTAAATCCGATATTTCTTCGTGGCGTCAATCCCCCTCCGATGGATTGAAATTAACGGATCCTTATCTAGTAGCTGTGGCCAAAGTCTTTTACTAATCATAAAGATAAGTCCAAGGCAATGCCTTCTATCGAACAGATCACGGCATTCCTTGATTCCTTCGATGGTCAACAAGCTTCTTATAATCCTAACACCCAAATGGTTGTAAGAAAGCCTCTTGCCCAAGAACCAAAAACACCCAGTCGTCACGGCTTTGTTGTTCCTGGTTATGAAAGTGATGATGATACCGTCATGTCCGATGAGGAGACAGCCCAAGAGGTCGAAGAACCAAAGACACCTGAAGCACCAGCCTCTCCAGTGCAAGAAGCAAGTCCTCGAAGCAGCTGGTGGAACCCCATTTCTACTGTTGCCACAATGATCACGAGTCCATTCCGTAAACAGTCTGCGGCTCCGGCTCCCCTTCCTCGCAATAAACTTGTCCCACCCCCATTTATCTTTAAACAACCACCTACCACTCCTTCGGCAGCTCCTCTCAAGCGTATGTCCAAATCAGACCGTAAGCGCAACAACCGAAATAACATTCAAGGTCGCCTTGGTGCCACTGGCTTCCAAACCGAACGTCGTCCACGTCATAAGAATGTGGAAAGAACACCAGTCCACCGAAGTGGTCTGCTCACTCCAGATGAAGTCAAGGAAATCCATAGAGCACAAGATGAATACGCCGCAAAGCATCAAAATAGAGGTCCCTTGATTGTAGCTAATCGTGACATTCACAAGGCTTCACGAGAAGCTCACAGAAATACCTTCGCTGATCCTGTCGAGAAAGTAACTCGACCGTCTACACCCGCTAGATCAGGTGATAAGCGTGATGCCAATGGTGCACCGAGATCCCCTAGGTTCCCTCAACCATGGAATGAGGTCTTGGCCCAAGATACAACTGATGAGGATGACAACCCTAGATGGGTTCGATCGATGCCGAAACGGTCTTTACATGCGATCGGACTGCACTCGCAGGCAACTTGAGCTGGGCGAGATTGTTGCTCCTAATGATCCTCGTTACAAGGATCAATATCGCGATATTGATGCTTTCCCAAAGCAAGATATCTTCAAACCAGCAGGTGTTCAAAATCTCTCTCAATTCCGCTCAGCTTCTTGAGCAGGCTCATCTGCGTCAGAAAAGGTGATAAAAGAATACCAGACGAGAGGGAGAATGACTACACATACGTCCTCGATCAGCGCCAGAAGAATGTACTCTTTTATCCAAGAAGTCCTTACAACATGTTTGACATCCCAGGACATAAGCTCACCGCAAATCATATCGCAAACTTGGAGGAGGGACTCCCTCTCCTTACTCCCCGCGATGAATTCGGTATTGCCATCAAGAAACTTAGGTATGATATGACAAGACCGCTTAATGACACCGGCCCAGCCAATGTCTTCGAACAACTCCATGACTGGGACAAGAAACAGTACTACAAGGAGCAAGCAGATTTGAAGGCGGGCAGAATTCTTGAGCCAAAGCAATGGACTCAAACCCCCCACCAAACCCAAGCCTGGCAATGCAACACTTCCTGGTACCCTTGAAAAAGCACCAATCTCCGAGGCTGTACAACAGGCAATGAACAAAGCCAACAAGTATCTGCCAGCAAAGAGCAGTGGCCTTCGAAACGTTGCCACCATGAGTCCTCTCCAAGGTGAGCAGGATAGCGGTACGATGGTTTTGAAGAAACCTGACCATCCCATATTCCAATTCGATTTCGCCGACGAGGAAATCGGCTTTGTATGCGACCATTCTGTCAAGCTAGCTGTGGCAGACTGCGTTGGCAAAGGCCTGATTCCAATCACACCTATCCCTGAACACATCTGGAATGAGCATGTTGATCTCCCAGAGTGCGCGACGTCGAGAGAGCAGTTGCTAAATTATTTGCAGGAGTTGATGCCAGAATCTATGGCTCAGCTCATAATGGAATAGTCCCAGAGAACAATGATACCATCTCTTAATTGAAAACGCTCCTACTTTGGTTGCGGGGCACTCCCTTGATGGTTCAAATCCATCAGGCATGTGGGTCACCCTGACATTATTAATTTGGTTCTTGCTTCACTGGTGATATTCTTACTCTCTTCGTCTGCTTTACAAGTGTTGGGCCGGTGGTGATTGGCGGTGGTGATACCTGTCACGTTCGAGTTTTATGGGATATTAGATAATGGGGAGCTTTTCCGGCTTATGAATCATGCCTTTTCATTATGATACCATTGACACCTTTCGTCTGCCAGATTCGTGGATTGCGAACTACGGTAGTATATGTTTCTTTGCACAAAAGTTTTTGATCCTTTTTTTTTCGACACGATACCAGCCCTGTGGTTTATATCACATGGGCACAATTAATTCTACGTTATATGCATATTTTTGGGGAACTTTCGAAATCACACGGATATGGTCGCTCAGGTTGGGCTTGGAATGTAGCTCCTTCCAATCTAAATTGTTGCGGTTTGCGGTTCAATCGTCATTCTTCGGTTCTCTCGCCGTTTATACTTACGAGAATGAATATATCAGCATTATTTGCGCTATCAACAGCACATGATACATTATATACAGCAAAATTAATTTGAGGATTGAGAATGACAGTCTCTGGGATAGGATCTCGCAAAATTGGGTCAGGAGGGTGATGGTTGCTGCTGCTTATCTTGCTTTTTATGTTCCTTTTGGGATGGGAAATATGGACGTTACAATCGTACCTGGACTTATAGCCAGCATTTATTTATTATGTTGGGTGGATGACGGTGGTGATTGTCAGTCATGGAAAACGGTCATGGAAGTAGGGCTCCATTCTCGTATGGTCGCCGAGATTTTCGAATCTGTTAGATAACGGTGCGTTCTGTGCATCTATTCCTGTCCTTTTGTATTCCATTGTGAGGACGTCCCCTCATGATGCGCCTGATTTTCTTGGAGCATTTTCTTTGGTCCGATGTCGCCATGTCTGATGCGGCGCTTGGGGAACCCGAGTGCGTAGTGCTACCTACATTGAACGGGCGGTGGATTAATGAATGTGTTGAAACTCAAATATATACTGCAGGGCTTGGAGAGCCCAAGTCTCTTCTAGTTGGTGGGGCGGTGGATTGGGAGCATGATCTTAGTTGTCGAGTTATACTGTCTTGTTGCTACATTTCTGTATTGGAGTCTGCCATTGGCAGGGACGTGGCCCTTTTTGAGGACGTCTCGGAGTTCGCTGGACGCAGTGGATCACGAGATTTCTCAGTTTTCAAAGGTCGGGCAGATGGTTGTATTAGTAATGGTTCTTTGGTGCATTTAAGCAGGGCATTGCGGTGGAGTTTGTCTTTTTCGAATTAAGCATGGCATGGATGGATGGAGCATGGAGCATGGAGCATACATGGTGCATTTAGCGTGTTCTTACATTGCATTAGAAGCAACTATCTTCGAGATACCATGAGAGAGAATGAAAAAAAAGATTTTTATGCTGTCATTACGGGAAAGGAGCATAAAGGGAATTTCAAGGAAGGAACAAAATAGCCTGGAAGGTATGATTGAGTACATTTGTATAGGCTACAATGAAAAGCTATTGAAAATAAATGTATACCTTTGTGATGTGAATGTTTTGTGTTTTTTAGACTGTTGGTGATCACAATGTACACACAGCTGAACGTAGAGGACACTGTTTTCTCCGTCTCTGGGCTACAACAGATTTGATGAATGACTGTCAGGCGTGAACTTTCACGTAACTAGCATGAATGGAAGGTAGGTAGGTACGTAAGACAGACGGTGGTGGTATATTTCATTCCTTCAGAATCTACACAACGGCAACCTACGTCGCAAGCCCTCATCACCACATCGCATTACATCACCCACTATCTATACCCCTTCTCGTGGAAATTTCTATGGTTTGTCTATGGGCGGCGATTTTTATTGTCTAGCTTTTTTGATGGTAGGATGGATGCGAGAGGTGGATGTCATGATATAAGAGATGTAAGAGATGTACTGGTTGGGAAAGTTGTGTGGGGCAAGATGTCATGCTGTAATATCATGTCATCGATCATATTCATGGAACGCCTGGCATCTTGGGATTTGACCAGTTGAGGATCCGAGGCCACCGCGTCTTACATCACATTTCTTCGACATCAGTGGGATCAAGAGTCAGTATAAGTACACTCGGTGATGGAATCTCTCTCCTGCGTACATTGCCAGAAGCCAAAATAGGGGTTGGATTGACGGCCCGACAGATGAATTCGTGGATGACTATATAGTTGCGTTCTTTGTTGTGGCATATGGCCCAAACAATCGCCCGAGGAGTCGAGGGTCTTTGTCCTGCATCGCATCATACTTCCCACAAACAAAGGGTCACGCGGACGCTCATGGGAAAGATGAGCAAGCGCTCTGCGCCGAAGACAAAGAAGCGAGATCTTTCGAGGTGCTGGCAAACAAAGAAGTGCAGGCGAATCGGGGTAATGAATAGCAATTATCGTTCGAGTCGACGAGAATAGACGTGGCATCCCATACATCACCGTGGAAAGAGAGGCCTATAAATAGCATTTCAAAGGTGCCATCGCAGTGGCGACAGATCCCATTCGTGCATAAAGAAAGCGGGATTCATAAAGGAGATTTAGTGGCCGCTCTGTGTAGGCACGGCACGCAAGACGATTATCGAGGAAGAAATTTGGAGATTCTAGAATACTACTTGCATTTTGGCAAACATCGCAGTTTTTGATTGTGTTATTATTCATCCTGAGTCAAATCACAACTGACGCATCCCTCAACGAAAGTAAAAAAAAAAAACCCCGAATTTGAGAGACTCTCTGTGTCATAATTACGCATTACCCCAGCCTGAGCTTCATCATAAGAAGGAAAGGAAAGGGAAGAGAATAGAAGAGAAGAGGAGAGAAGGGTCAAGCAACGAGCAGCAGAGAAAAGAAATCACTCAAAGTCACGGACATTTTGTTCCCAATAGTACAAAAGATAAGAAGGCTTAAGTTTGACGACTGGTGGAGAAGCCCAAGACCTACGCGCCATGAAAATTACCCACACAACGTACAACGAAGTGCGCGGTGGCGCCACTGCTCCCGATTCTCCGCCCACGTGTCCCACGCCCCGAATTCCTCACGACCCCCGCCGCCTTCCGCTTCAGTCCACCACCGCGTCGGCGATCCAAGTCCCCGCTCTCCAATCCCTTGCGCAGGACGACGCGCAGGATCAAGCGCTACCTGAAGACGCACGTGCGATTTCGCACCGCGCGTCCGAGAAGCCAGCGATTTTCCCCCGCGGGATTGGGCACGAGCGTTAAATATCCGCCGGGGGAGATGCACGCGGCGAGCGTCCCGACGCAGGTGGGGAAGTACCATTCGGGGAGTGTGAAGGGGAGTGTATCTTCGAGGGGCGGAGGCGTGGATGGAGGAGGTGTGCTGGTGGGGAGTCAGGCTCACGAGAAGGCTTTGGAACAGAGGTACAAGCATGTGAGGGGGAAGAAGAGACAGAGTTATCTGCAACCGAGGGAGGAGGTGGGGGGGAGGCATAGTAGTGGGGAGTGGGGGTTTGAGCAGAGGATGGCGCCGATAGATTTCGAGAGGTACATGCAGCAACAGCGGGGACTGGAGCGGGATTTTGGAACGGCGTATGCATCTGGCGGGCACAGTCCGAGTCCTCCTGATAGCCCTGCAGGCGGCAAACCGTCGCGCTCTTGTTCTCCACGCAGCGGTGGGAACCACTCGTCCATACCGATTCCAGCTTCAGCTGGATCGGTGAGTGAGACGGACGCCGGCACGGGCAATACAAGTTTGAAGGATAGTGTGAGGTTTTCGGATGTGCAGTGGAGTAGTGTGGGGAGTGGCGGGAGTGCGACTGGGACGACGGCGACGATGGAGAGTGGGACGAATGGGGATAGTTTGAAGGGGAAGGGGGCGGGGCGGGGGCGGGAAAGCATAAGGCTGCGCCGGGACAGAGGAGGTTGAGAAGGAAGCGGAATTTTGAGGAGAGAGATGGGAGTTCGGCGGCGACACCTGCGAGTTCGCGCTCGCAGACTACTACTAGTAAGGAGGATGAGTTACTTGGGCTGGAGGAGAAGGGGAAAGGAATACAGAAAGATAGTGGGGAGGAGGTAACGACGATGGAACAGCTGAAAATGATGCGGGTGGCGATGTGGAATGGGAGATTGGAGAAAGTTGTGCCGCCTAGCAAGAATGTTCCAAAGCATTCGGATGTTCTGCAACCTTCGACCCCGGCGTCCACATCTACCCGGAATAGTGGGAAGAGTAGAAATGAAGGGAAGGGGAGATTGGTGGAAGGCAGAGCGAGTCCGATCCAGAAGTTGAAGGGGTATATGGGTCACGGGGTGGAGGTTGTGGATGACTTCTTTGAGAGAAAGACGAATTTGAAGACGGGGGGCAAGTTACCGAGCCCGTTTGAATACTTGCTGTATCCGAGTTACGAAGGCAAAGAGAAGGGGAAGGGGAGGGAGGAGAGAACTACTTCCGAGTCGAGGGCGCAAGCGAAGAGTAAGGGGAAGGGAAGAGAAGACGAGGGAAAAGATAGCGATGACGAACTCTGGGGATGCGTGGGGGAGCAAAACAACGAGAGTGGACTTTTAGCCACACCACCTCCCAAGGAGAACCGGGCTGTGGTAAAGAAGGCAGAGCCCCAGCAGATGAGGAAAGAAAGCAGCACGCACTGGGAAGATCGCTGCAAACTTTGTCGCGGCCACGGATCGAGCGGGCCGCGCGGTCTCTGTCGCACGTGCGAAGATAATTTCCTCAACACTAAGGCTTGGGAAGATACCGCTGAGAACTTTAGCGATGATAATGAGATTCCTCCGACGCCACCTCCGAAAGATCGTCACATCACTTCGATGCGCGAAATCCTTGCAACAACACCGCCGAATTATCGTCCGGATCCTAGTTATCGTCCGCCGGCCCAAGACCCAGATTCAATCCATGTATCGAGGGTGGAAAATAGTCGGCCGCAACTTGTGAATCCGTCGCCGGTGAGACAGGAGAGTCAGAAATTGATCTATGGGGGGATGGGGGATAGTCCGCGGGATATTGAGATTGGGTTTCCGGGGTGGCAGACGCATTCGCTGGAGGTCGAGGGGGCGAAGACGGAACAAATGTTCAAGCGGTGGTCGGATAATTATAGGGTTGATGATTCGAAGGGTGGGGTGAGTGGGAATGGGGAGGAGGGACAGGAAAAGGAGCGGAGTCCGAGGGATAGTAGTTTCTATGATTTTTGGGGAGATGTTCTGGTGGAGGATGGACGGCCGGAGACGCCGACATTGGAGGAGAGGAAACCGGAGACGGGATAGTAGATGAGATGGGGTGAAGTGATGGATAATGTATGTTTGTACACAATGCTTCTCCAATGCTTTTGGGATGATCATGC
Source organism: Monilinia fructicola (assembly GCA_008692225.1). Classification (NCBI taxonomy): domain Eukaryota; kingdom Fungi; phylum Ascomycota; class Leotiomycetes; order Helotiales; family Sclerotiniaceae; genus Monilinia; species Monilinia fructicola. The sequence goes on along the minus strand of VICG01000002.1, from coordinate 2,634,979 downwards.
GACGATGTTTTGAATACCCGAATCCCACTTGTGGATCTCAATGGTTACCAGTAGATCAAGTAGTATAGTAATTGAAAGTTACCCACGAGTCTTGATGAACTCTGCTGTGCTGAGGCTAGAGGTCAAATATACAGATATCAAGACACCAATGTGGTAGAAAATCAATAAGATTTGCAAGAACTCAGCATTCCTCTTCATGAAATAGTCAATTCCCTAACTTTTGATACCCATTACAATTAAGTCTATGTTCATGGTCCTGCAATTGGTCCTTCCCCACCGGGTACCAACTATTCCATTATTAATTTGTTGCTTCGCCATGTAGATACCATGGGATAGATAGAGACGTACCATAGCAATACCATTACCATTCAGTAAAATCTTAGGAAGCTTTGTTTGATTTCCAGAGTAATCACTATGAATAGTTGGCAGATGTCAGGGTTTCATAGAGCGGTCATACACACAATTCGATAACATCTTCCAAGACCATATTGACATAGTCGTCGAAACCCCGTGAGTGTGCCGGTGAATTCTGGTGGTGTGTGAGTGAGGATGAGTGGGGGAAGGGTGAGATGACAGGACAGATGATAGATGATGGAAGGGTAGTGTACCTTTGTCACCTTTCATCACGACCCAGATCTTGGAGCCAACACATTTATCGATGAGTTCTGATGATGCATTAGTGAGAGAACTGATCTGACGCATCTGTGGAGGGTAACATGACTGACCAAGAGGAAGAAGTTGGCTGGCCATTTTTGATGACTGTCTTGGCACAGGAGAATATGGATGTTTGAGCTGTGAGGGAGTTAGTTAGTTCTTTGGAGGTATTGAAATGAATGTTCAACAAGGAGTTCGATATAGCAAATCCTAGCGATTGCCTAGGCCCGATATCGTGATTGTGATTCTATGGATATCCATGGATGTATACATATCATATATATACCCAATGGAATATGCGATGACAATCAAGGGAGAAGCACGTGAGGGCAACGGGCGCAAGGTAAAAAGGGTTGACTCACAATTTGACAGCTCAAGGAAATGCTTGAAATCGTATTAGAGAATCTAATTTCAACTGAAGAGGGAAAATGGTTTCGCTGCTTGTGTCTTTCCTGTTCACCTACAAGCAACAAACAAATAGTTCGAGCTCGTGATTCTTCACCACCACACAATTTCATTTATAGCCTCAGGCACCAACGCCAAAGTCTCCTAGCTTGGTATCGGTATCGTATCATCAGGTCGCCCTTAAAGATCAACGATTGGTGATCATTTCCCTGCCCCTCCACCTCTTCATAGGACTACAACTCTTTACTACAAATGCTCGTGTCATGCTCCCTAGTAATCATGGAGCTTATACGCTGGGCAAATCACTTCGGCAACCCATTATGAAGAATATTAGTTCCTTTGTTGGAAAATCAAATTTTGCATCTATAGAAGGAATGGGCTCTGCAATTGCTGGCATGAGCGGGAAGAGGGCCAGGTACGGGATCTGGAATTATGTATAGGAATATTTGAATTCATGGAGCTAATGAATGTGCTGCAGCCCTTCTCTGGCTCGATCCATATCGTCAAATTCCCCTAAAACATGGCAACCGAGCCATGGTATAGTCTTCAAGGACAATTCTGCGCCCAGCTCGTCGAGGGTTTTAAGCACAGCCGCTGTGGCAGACAATGAACAGAATTTTGCATTCCATTCATACGCCGAAGAGAGTTATGTCTTGACAAACTCGCACGTTGAAAACTCCAAAACTCGAACGGCGACGACAGTGGCTTCGGAAGAGATTTCGAAATCTGAAGAGGCGGCAGATGTCCAAGAAATATTAGACGAGATCCAGGAAGATCCAGAGAAGAATGAACCTCCGGTATCCGATTCGACATATCAAATGAGTGGGGAATTGTTTAGGCAGGCAAAAGAGGCTACACCAGAGACGCCAGGATCTTTCTGGTCGCATACGCTCTATCGTGGGCCAGAAGAGAACGGCATCCCGAAGAAAGTCAAAGTACACTATTGTCGAACCCTACAGACTACGGAACGAACACTGAAACAGTATTTCCTGGGCCACAAAGTTCTCGGATTCGATATTGAATGGAAGGCGGATGCACGCACAACTGATCCCGCAAAGAAGAATGTCTCTTTGATCCAGCTAGCAACCGAAGAACGAATTGGTCTCTTCCATATTGCATTATATCCCGCGGATGATGTCTCAAAACTCGTGGCTCCTACCATGAAGCAAATCATGGAGGATCCAGAGGTCACTAAAGTAGGCGTGGCGATCAGCGCAGATTGTGTACACGTCTTAGAAAATATCTTGCAATTGATTCGGTTTCCATATTCGAACTTAGCCATCTTTACCGATTGGTCAAGTATACCCTTTCACAGGAGCACCATCAGATCAATAAGAAATTGGTGTCTTTAGCAAAGCAAGTGGAAGATCATTTGCATCTGCCATTGTATAAAGGCGGCAAGGTTAGATCTAGCGATTGGAGTCGAGAATTATCAATTCAACAGATTTCATATGCTGCTTCGGATTCTTATGCTGGTTACCACCTCTACGGTATACTGGAGTCTAAACGGCAAGCTCTGGATCCAATGCCTCCGCGGCCCTGCCATGCTGACGAAAACCGACCTATTTCTACACTAACTTCCTCAACAACTTCAAATGCAACGAGAAGAAAATATACTCGTCGCAAGCCGACCGTAGATGTCTCGCCACTGGATCCCGAATTTTCGATTGGAGATCCCGAACCCACTCTTGAAGTCCCCCTTGACGCTTTAAACGAGACAGAAACTGAAAAAGAGACCAAAGTGATAGATTCCACGCCAGACCTTTCAATCACCTCTAATCTCTCGTCTAAAGCTCTTACATCCAATCTTGAAACCCCCACCAAAACCGAAAGTGTACGGGACACTCGCTCTACCCCAACCAGAACCGAAGGAGTACCGACATCTTATTCTACTTTAGATTCCGAATCATCCTCCAATCTTGAGACTCCAACCAAAAAGGGAAGAGTACGGAGAACTCGTTCTACTTCAAATCCCGAATCATCCTCTATTCTCATTGCAGCCGATATCCTCGTCGCCTTTCATTTCAATTCCAATCCAAAGTCACAGCTGAAACGACTAGGGCTCAAAGCCTATTTCATATGGTACCACAATCCCCGCCTTTCTCTCTCACAGGTTGCCAGATTATTATCTGAAAAGAAAACTGCACTTGAAGCGGCGAAAATTATCTTGGACGCCATTCATACAGGTGACCTACCTTATGATAAAGAGAGATTAAGGACGCTTACAGAGATCTTGCCAGAATACGTGGCTTGGTCACATTATAGAGGGTTACTGAAAGCGATCGATACACCGACTGTTTGATGCGAGGATTAGAAATCAGCAGAGGCGTTCTGGGACGGGAGTTTTGATGCTGATTTTCGGATACGATATGATACATTATACTGTGATTACCGCGAGCGCTCAGGGTAGATACCTATATTATGTTTACTGGGTATAGCACCGTACTTAAATTGTGGATACCAGATGACTTTTATGCGCGAGCAAAGAAAGAGATGCAAACTATTACAAATACCAACATTCCCCTTTTAGAAAACATCACATTTCCTGAGAACTCTCCACCGTTTTGTTAATACAGATACCGATGCCATGATTGATATTATTTGATGTCCAATTCGAACTTTGAGACTTTAAGCTATGATATTCATTCACAATCTATCACAAATGATCTACGCTATTTTGATCAAGATTCAACATACATGATCTTCGTGGAAGCGAGGCTGGTTAAAATCTCGTGTGTGAAATTATCATAATACCCCCTGTTTCGATGAAGTTTAAAAATCCATCGTGTAATCAGTGCCTAGGTATAGAAAGCACCATAAGTATACACAAACTACGTCACGACCAAAAGCCAAACTCATAATATACAAGAGATCATAAATTCCTTCATCATTAAATTCATATGTGTGGAGATACCGACGTAGGTAGAACACCCACCACTTCCAACTCCCCGACAGAAACTAAACTTATCAAAACCTCGACTGCACCTCCATCCCCGGCTTAAGCAGCAGCATGACTCCCCCTCTTCGGCGCCCCATTGCTCTCATTGTGACTCAGCGCCACGCCGGCCATGCGGTTCGCCGTCCCGTCCCGGCCCGCCCGCGCCATCCCGTTGTGCGTGCCGCTGAAGCTCAGATCCGCGATGCCGGGGTACCCCGTCACGCCCGTGGCTTTCTCCAGACGCGCGGCCAGATCGTCGGACACCTCGCGGAAGATGGCGATCTGGCGCTTGAGGGCTTCCTGGTTGCGACAGTTGGCCATGTGGCCGGCGACGTTCGCGATGAAGCGGTCCTGGGCGGGGCCGTCGAAGACCTTTTCCCAGAGGGCGCGGGGGCGCCCTGAAGTCTTCGGGGCGGATCTCGGAGAGGAAGGTCACGGCGGTGCCGGTGAAGTGGCCGTGGACTTTGTCCGTGGGGACGGTGCGCTCGCGGAAGTGGATGGGTTCGATGGAGGAGATGTAGTTGGGGCGGGATCCTTGGTTGTAGAAGGCCATGCTGCCGTCGCGCTGGAAGTTGCCCATGCGGTAGCTGGTGCGGGGCGCGTTGACGGGGAGCTGTTGGTAGTTGACCCCGACGCGGTGGCGGTGGGCGTCGGGGTAGGAGAAGAGGCGGGATTGGAGGACGGGGTCGGCGGACGGTTCGAGGCCCGGGACCAGGTGCGCGGGGTTGAAGGCGACTTGTTCGATTTCGGCGAAGTAGTTGGTGGCGTTTTCGTTGAGCGTGAGCTCGCCGACCTTGCGGAGGGGGAATTGCTTGTGCGGCCAGACGTGAGTGAGGTCGAAGACGTTGATCTTTTCGTTTTCCCAGAGCTCTTCGGCTTCCTTGGGCGTCATGGTTTGGACTTCGAGACTCCATTTCGGGAATTCGCCTCGCTCAATCGCCTCGTAGAGATCCTTTTGTGCGTAGTCGGGTGACTTCTCGGCGGACTCTTCTTGGGTGAAGAATTTGGTCCCTTGCTGGGAGATCATGTGGAATTGGCAATATACCCATTCGCCTGCCTTGTTGACAAGCTTGATAGTGTGTCCAAAGTATCCATGCATATGACGCCATCCATCCGGGATACCGCGATCACCCATGAGGATCATGACTTGATGGACGGATTCGGGATTCTGGGAGAGATAATCCCAGAACATGGTTGAATCATCAGCATGTGTGAGATGTGTTGAAGGATCACGCTTCTGAGTGTGGATGAAATGCGGGAACTTGGCTGGATCTCTCAAGAAGAAGACTGGTGTATTGTTGGCAACCAAATCCCAATTGCCCTCATCCGTCTTGAACTTGACGGAGAATCCTCGAGGATCGCGAGCACAATCGTGAGAACCAGATTCGCCACCAACTGTGGAGAATCTGACAGTGATGGGGCACTCTTTACCCTCTTGGAACATGTCTGCAAGACACAAATCATCCAAGCCATGTGTAGTTTTGTACGTGCCGTGAGCTCCACCCCCTTTGGCGTGCACAACACGCTCTGGGATTCTCTCGCGGTCGAAATGTGAAAGGAGATCGATCAAGTGAAAGTCTTGGAGGAGCAAGGGTCCATTTTCACCCACTCGCTGAGTCTCGTATGGATGTGGCATTGGTACGCCATTGGCGGTTGTGTAGACAACATCTTGAGACTTTGTATTTTTGTCGTCTTGATAGTCACGGAATTGATCACCTGAAGTGCTTTTGGAAGACATAATGACAATATTGTAATAATAAATTGACAACTGAGTAACTGTGGAAGTAAAAGTAATTAATATCAATCAACTTATAAATAGTAAAAAATTCACAAGAAAATATATATGAAATCCACAATGACGGGTCGAGCATATGGGGGTAGTTGTCTGCCCCGCATTCTATCTCGTAGTCAATGACTTCATGAGTACCCGGCGTGATATTCAATTCAAATCCCTTCATTGGCTGAACAATCACCAAAATGCTTTGAAATCCCAAAGAACTTGATTTCTTATTGACGCTTGCATTTGAGGAGTTTACTGCCGAGGGGAACTAGTCCACAGCTTGGTTCTGCACTAAAAGGGGGTTGTGCAACCGTGATGTTACGGATCGAGAACTTTTGATTTGAAGGACTCAAGATTACATAATCTCCGGCTAACCTTTAGCCCTAGGGACTACTTGTACCAGCTGGGACATCCCGAGTCTGTGAAATATCCCGGATGACGTACATCTCAACTACCTCCTAGAACGGACCTCGTTTTAGATGATTGAATCGTAATGGTAAAGAGGACTGTTGAAAAGTATTAACAATCAATGATCAATCACGCTAACTAAGCCGATAGAACCACTAATCGTCAGCATATTCAAATTGTCTCGTCTCTTCTACAATAGCCTTAGGGGGTGGCAAGAAATCAAGGAAGCAAACCAGGAAATACTTATATAAAGCGTCGAGCAGGAGATACGAGAAATACATAATGTCGGTATCTACTAGTATCGTACCAATAATGATAATAACAATAATTTAATAATAAGTACAGTACCCGACAGTACAAGTACACCAAAGTAAATCTAACCAATACGAATACGAGTCCTAATGCATCGCATATCTCATATTCTAATATTCTAATCGACCCGACATGAATGACATCCATGGATACTACTAGTAGGTAGGTAGGAACACCATAGTTCTGGCAACCTTGGAACGATTAAGATCACCTAGGTAGTAATAGTCTACTTTTCTCAAACCAAATCGGAGAGATCAAGTTAGAAAGATCATGCGTGCGTAAGCTTATTATTATTATTACTGTGTAGTGAGTGGCGAACTTCCCCAGATTTACTATTAAGGTTGCTAGGACGAGAGTACCTAGGTAGTTTTGATCCACGCTTAGCTTAGTCATCATCACATTTGCCTCCATCCCTTCACACGCGTCTCATTCATTCTCTACTTTTACCACAGGAGGATTAAAGTCGATAGCCCTGGAGATACTTGCAAGATCTTACATTACCAACGAATAATAAACAGGACCGGGTAGGCAATCTCCGATATTTCAGACCACCTGCAATAACCTTTCTATTCAATCAATTTCCTTCTTCTCCCGCGAGCCTCAACCTTCATGCATACCTGCGAACTGCAACCTACCAGCCTACTAGGTACCTGCTTCACCAATACAAATCGACCCTCCACCACATATACATATAACATCACTCACCCAAGATCACTGGTGGATCGAAGCTTCACATGATCAGCCACCACACATCAGCCACCACACATCAGCCACCACACATCAAACACCAAACCCCACATCAAACATATTGCTATCCTGCACCTCGAAAAGATCCACAACAAGAAACTACGTCAAGCCCTAGAGCCCCAAAAACAAAACACATCACACAGCCAACACGCCCAACCAAAGATCAACAACACGTGCCACTAGGCAAGTATATACATACCTCCCTAGGTAGGTACATACTACATCACCTCACCGGCAACGACCCGTAGCCTCCCTACTCATCAACCTCCTCCACCCCCCCTACCCCCGCAACCAAGCATTCCACCACCCACCCCCCTCCCCATCAACATACCCAGGTACACAACCACCCATCCACAACCATCCAGCATCCCACATACGAACAGCCCATCAAACCAATCGACCAGACTTCAAACAATCCAAGTCCCTACATTCGATATTTTGCATTTTGCATTTTGCATTTTACATTTTACATTGAGCACTATACACTGCAGACTTTCACATCCTCTAGTTTACACTCAACAATCTACCTAGGTATGCTTTTACCTTCTCTTCTCATCTGATCTACAGAATATCCTAATCCAATGTACCGATCGTCAGTCTCCATGGTATTCTTATTATCACTCAAGTATGTATAATCCATTTGTTCTCCTCTTCCCGGAACCCTAATCTTCATCTTCACTTCTAACCGAACGGGGGATCACAAGTGATGCGATTGACTTGTAATGTTTCAAGTAAACACAAACATCCAGGGATATATATAGTCCTAGTTTTATACCATTCGGAATAAAGATACATTCGTCGCGCTTCTATGAATAATCTTCTTTCAACACCTAATCAACCTGTAAAGAGATATGTGTCCTTATGCTAACATACATCTGTCCTTAAACATAGTGTATTTGTCAATTTCATGACTAGGAACCCAACTTTTCCGTTCCTGCTCTAGTATTAGGTCATTTGGATATAGGCTCAAAGTAGTACATGCATTACTCGCGTAGTTCAACTTGTCAGCATCAAGCCACGACTATGACTTCTTCCTATAAAACTTGCTCGATTTCCTTTTCTTTGCTTCTCAATTTCATTACAATCTTCACAATATTCCTATCAATATTCTAAAGAATGCCTGCGAGGGTTTGGGTTGTTCAAAGATAAGTTTGGACAGATATGTAAGTAAAACTCCATTGGTATCCATCTACCACATCCTTTGTTTCTGAGAGAGCATACATCCACCCCATACTATATTATCCTCAACTGCTTTACCATTCTGCCTCCCGTAATCTCTCTTTCGAATCAACGAGCGAGTGTTCACCATCATCGAAGGTGTTTGCAGACATCAAGGACAACTCTGGCTCAACCACGAGAAAGGATAATGGTGCCAAGTTATACAAATTGATAAGTTGTATAACTTAGCAAGACATTGAAAGAGCAAGAGTTAGCTTGATTGTGGTGTAATGCGAGGGCCATGTACTTTAGTTCGTACCTGGTATAGCATCAGAGATTCACTGACAGTGAGATGCAACAATACAAATACCATATCTTGTATGGTGTTCTAGATCAACGATAAGATATCGACGAGGTAAAGATTAATTACTGAAAGTTTATTGGAAAGGATGAGTGCGACAGCTAGCATCATAGTGGCATGCTTGGCAGGGATTGATGGGTTGTATTGCAGATATGCGTCGCGATGATTGTTGTTGCGTAAATGTTTGGTACGAGTGTTAGCTGCTGTGTATGCATAGTTCAAGTCGAACAAGTGCAGAAGGTGACTGTGGATTAACCGCAAGTCTGTTTTGCATTTCAAATGTTGAAAGTCAAAGGATTGTTGACTTACTGATGAATTTTAAGGTGTTTCCACACTTATAACAATTATCCGTAGTCTTCTGGAGCAATGATGATCTCTCTGAGCTCCGAGGGTTGGGGAAGTTCTAAAAACGTTATCGTGGACATCATATTATATAACCAGTAGTGGGATATAAACAATTCGTTTGAATGTTCCCCATCAAAAAGACCGCCCAAAGATTCCCGGGGCGATCTCAAACTTTTGGACACTGACGTGGATGAAACGAATCAGGCCCTTAAGTTTTTTGAGTGGGGTATTTTTTCTTGGATTCTCTGGGTGCCCTTCGAGAACTGAAATCTCGTGGGTAGATTGAGACAGTATAACATATAGAGATCCGAAGTGGGAATTGACATACCTCAATTGGCTTTTTCCCTGCTATATTGGCATAGGATGTTTTTTCTTGGATACTCTGGGGGCTTATCGAGAACTGAAATCTCGTGGGTAGTTGGAGACAGTATAACATATAGAGATCCGAAGTGGGAATTGACATACCTCAATTGGCTTTTTCCCTGCTATATTGATATAGGATGTTTTTTTTCTTGGATTCTCGTGGGGGCAGATGGTTGTGAGATGGCAAGAGATCCCAAATGGGAATCAACAGACCGTACTTCAATGAGCTATGATGAGAAAGAAGACCATGTGTCGTAGATATTCTGAGCCATGTCAAAAGTATGTGTCAATTGAATATGATAGAATGATGATGGTATGAAGAAGAAAGTATTGAATACTGTTGGATAAGATTTGATAGTGCAGAAAATGAGGTTGTTGAGGTTGTTGAGGAGAAGAGAAGAAGAGAAGAAGGGGAGAAAAGAGGAAGAAACGAAGCTTTAAGTAGTTGAGAGAAAACCCAAGTGGGGAACATGAACGTACTAGTTATTTTACTCTTTTGGGTTTTCATGGTCGTAACTTCCTCAAGTAGAAGTGTGTTTGATTATCTTGCACTTTGTGCTCGATCTGGCATCGTTGAAATGGAAGGAGCCAGGTCAGGGACCATGAAAGCAGTCACAACCACATTGATTGGAAAGAGTCAATATTTTGCGTTGAACGGAATGAAAACGTTTAATATTTCATTGATGCGTATTCACATTCGTTTTGAAATTGTATCCAATGAGTGTAAGGCCCCTTTCATACGGGAAAGAAGTTTTGCATCAAGACCTTGGAGTCTGACAGTCAGTTGCGAAGTTTTCATTGTTCTTGTTATTCTTGGATTTTCGTAACATCTTACCAGTTTGACGTTTATTAGAGATTTTTTGGACTTCCAATCGGTGTGGAGAGCATACGAATGAATTCGCATTTAAATTGACAAAGCTTTGGAAATAGCTGTGATGGCTGGCTGTGCTTTGCATACACATGGGGGTTCCAATTTAGAGGACTTCCAAATTATAGGAGCAAGTGACAACAAATGAAGGAACAAATATTGCTGCGGTCTTTGAAACAGTTTTTCCAACAGTCAACAACATATTGAATTTTTCCTCCAAGAGGAGAGCCAGTTTGATGCGTCATTTTTACCGAGAACAGTGAAAGAGAAAGGGGATCTTGGCTTTGGGGACCCGTTGCTGACATGTGTGGGAACAGGTACCATTATGCTCGTTGTAATCCATGAGATTATCTATTTCTCACGTACGTGCTTACCTTTCCTCCACTAATTATAATCACCATTAGAATTTATTCAAATTACTAACCTGATTAATAGGTGCCTTCCGTCATTTTGCCTCTATATACTCTCAACCACAAGCCGTATATTTCCAACATCGGCGTGATTGACCTGTCCTCACCATAGCTAAATGATGGAGACTCTTGGATTTCTTGTTCTTGTGAGTTTCATAAGTTCTCCTAGAAAGCAGAGTATTTAATGGCCATAACGGGAATGCTAGAACCTCTATGAAAATTTCATAACCTTCATCACAACTCATAGTATGAATTCTATGCTGAGAAATCAATCAAGTGTGGTCTTAAAGCAGAAACACTAAGATAAACTAATAAATTAACTAGGACAGATGGTAACTTTCAGTTCAATGTTCAAAATTGTGATGAACCATAATCGTTTTGTTCATATCGCACTTCGAACTTACTCCTGAGAGGTCGGTAAACCAAAGAGGTGTATTCTTTGGGAGGAATTATTACTGCTTAATGGTGGGTGATTTTGTTAGTGAAGGTATACATCACCATTATATGATGTATATCTATATTTATGGAATCATTATAAAGGTTTATATTATAATTATATAACATAATTATTCGATATAATTTGCTTTTACAACGTACAATTCTTATGCGATGTATAATTATATTATATAGTAGACTTAGTATAATATCGATGCTTAATAAAGCAGGTGTAATAAAATTATGTCTTTAAATTTTGATCACTATATTGAGATATGTTGAATTAAACGACTTACATTATTCTGGAATTATCCTAAGGCTTCTACACTATATTGACGATATATTATAGTTCTATAGAACTCCACTAGAAATAAGGATTGAAGATGATACTTGGAGAATATGTAAGAGATATGTTAATTCCGGAGGATGAGGTAGGGTACCCTTATTTACATGCAAGATAGGGGAAGCGAGAAAACCAAGATTTTGCGGTGCTTTATTACGAAAACACCAGGGATAAGATAAGCCGTGGCTTTCCATCTTACATAATTATCATTCGCAGATAAGTAGGATTGGAGAGCATTTGGGGCATGCGAACTTCTTGCTTCATTGTGGCTGAGGTCAAAGATACGGTTCTCGCTTAGCAAAATAGGAGGGAGAGATGATGTAGTATTTTATGTTATGTAGATTTAAAGTATAGGGGAAATAGAGAGGAAATGACAGATGAAAGTGGCAGTGGGATGAGATTATGAAGAGATATCCTTCACGTGTGAAAAGCTGGAATAACTGATTCATCTTAGGTTGATTAGACTTATAAAGTCTAGGTACTAAATTATCAATTGTGAGTTTCACTCCAGCTAAGTATTATAACTGCGTTCGTTGTTTTTTGAAAATTGAGCAGCCCCTGATCATACAATTTCTCTTTTCATGTCTCTATTATTATACTTTTCTTGTAATATCACACAAGGAAGGAACCATGAAGGTTTCATTTTTAACAACAAACGGAAACTCTTATCAATCAAAACAATCAAAAGATCGTTGCGGACTCATGACATAAAGTCAAATCCATTTTACCTAAGATTCTACCGGATTCTAAATATATTTGATCAAGTTTTACGCCTTTTCTTCGAAATCATCCACTTCCCATATCCAAGTCAATAAGAGGAGTAAACCCGAATGCTTGGAGAATTATTTACTCAAGGCAGGTGATATTGGAGCATTGGAAACCCCGCAAGAATTTCATACTTGGAAATGATGCCGTAGAAGGTATCGCTATATATCGAGCCACAAGCTTAGCAGTGATAGGCAAGGCTATGGAATATGTCGAAGGTCTTGTACAACTGAATATTCGTCATCCAGAATACTAGATTTCTGCTTGCAGACAGAACTTACAGAACTCTTTTACCCTTTGGTTACTTCCAGCAGCTGTATCTTTAAGAACAACTTTTGAATTACTTAGCATTGGATATGATTACAACTCACAGTATAGTCCAGAAAGCAGACTTGTAGACTTAACCCGCAGTAGCTGTCTAATTATGGGCAAGTTACTACAATTCTCAATTTGTATCAGAAAGACCACCGACAAGAGGAAACCATCAGCAACCAGGAACGCAAACAGTGCTTCTAATAACAACCGCATTACAGCTCATACTGCTCCTCTGGGAGAATCCAAGATCCCAGCTATTCCAGAATTATTGGATAATATATTTAGCCATCTTGAAGTTGAAGATGTGAAACCAAGTCGCCTAGTGTGCAGAGCCTGGTCAAGAACCGCAGCTCGACACTTGTTCGCATCATTTCTCATCCTCCGACCCGACCGAAACGATCTCGAAAGACTTGCTCGAAGCCATAATACGTGACCCAAGGCTCGAAGTCTAGATCAATCATCTCAGGTTCGAAGTGGGAAACGTGGAAACGATCGACTTGTGGAATTGGATGAGCCCGAAATGCCTTTCCCGTTTTGTGGATATCCGAAGGAGCCCTTGTCTTCCACGCGGGGGAGAACGGGTTGAATATGATAAGCATCAAGCTATAGCTGAATTTGGCCAATGGAAGACTCGTTGCCTCGATGCAAGTCAGAACTACACCATCGCATCGCGTCTTGCGCACATACTTAAGAGTCCGAAACTTCTCAATCTCAAAACTATCGAGGTCGTGAGAAGATCAACACAATTCAAACATAGGTACCTTCAAGAGGCATGGACTGGACGAAACCAAGGATATCATGTGGGAATTACCATACGAGAGTTTTGCGCTCTTCTCACAGCTCTCAAGTCATCAAAGGCCCGACCGATAAAACTTACGCATGATCAGCTGCCACTAGCCTTCTTTTGCATCCCCCAGGAATTCCAACGGGACTGAGTCAAACCATTAAACAACTTGATGACTCTACGTCTGTCTCTGGATACTCTCAAACCATCTTCGCTGGCGTTTTGGAAAGGGCTGAGTCGATTCCTTTTATCTTGTCCACTTTTGGAGGATGTCCAGCTTGGTTTTACCTCACCCAACATGAGAAATGAGCGGTGCGGTTTGTGGTGCTATGATCAGACTCGTGAGATCAAGCCATGGCATGTGTTTCTGCAAAAGCTCTTCCATGGTCACCCCTGGGTAAAACTATGTCAATTGAGATTAGACGGCATAGCCATATCTGAGAATCAGCCGGTAGAATTCGCTCGCCAAAATTCAGCCACCCTCAAATATGTGGAGATATGCAACATGGCTCTCTGGCAGGGAAAGTTTCAAAAGCCTACTTCCATCACTCAGAGACATGATGAGCTTGAAAGGCTTTCGTATCTGGGGTCGATGATACGTCTGTCACCCGTCCGAGCCTGAATATTGGGGACTTCAACCGACGCATGACATCATTCCAGAGAGCTAGACTCCAAAGCTCTCAGCGTTCATGTCTGGGAAGCCGAATACGCAGACGAATTTCGATGTCACACCTGGGCAAGACTTGGGTGGTGGTCTCGAGGCATTTGTTCTGAGCGGAGATCCTTGGCCAATGGCTGGCACGTCGTTCTTGGAAACATTTCCTCATACTTTGAAATGCAGAGAGAGATGTCCAGATTTGGATTTTGCCGATAACTGGGATGAATCTGATCATGCACCAATCCGACTGACGACTTGGGCCGATTTCAGAAATGCTCACTTCTCAGATGCGGATCCGATGAAAGAAAAGCACACAGAACCGTACGCAAACATCTTCCGCAGCTATTTTGATGATTTCGCAGCACGATTATCTGTACTAAGCATGATTCCTCAGATGCGATGCGAATGGATACACTTTCCTCAATGGTCATACGTTTAACAGAGCGGGATATGATGAACAAAATATTCATTACGAGCGTCATTTGGATCACTTTGAAAATTTTGAGGAAGGTCCAAGTACTATTGCGATACAGAAATAAATCTTGGAAGAGATGTTGAAGCGTATTCCACAGTATGCTGGAAAGGTCCGATACCATGGGCTCTTTCTTCCCTTGCCATGGAGCCCTTATGCGACCAGGAGAGCATGTTTCAACAGGCTTTCGAGTTCATGGAGAGATGGATAGAATAATAGATGTTGATTCGGATGCGGATCGGGTTGGATACATGTGATACAGTCTTTTTTAATATGTAAGAAGTCTTGGGGGTTTTGCAAATACACAATTACATGGAGTGAGCAGGCTCGGAAAGTAACAGGCGAATACAAGAATTTTCCTTGATAAATGATAGATAGTTATGTATCTGGTGATGAGACAAAGGCATCGAAGTTCGTCATGACTGTTATCTTGACTTGCTGGTCACTAGACTAATCACCACTCTCGTTCTAATATATCTAGCCCTCACAATCTTGGTTTTCAGGCCCCATAGTAATGATTACTGCGGAAATTTATACTCAAGCCCTTATTCGAAGAGAGGTTTCTGTCTTTTGGCATTGTTTTCCAAGCAATTCCAGTGCAAGTTACCGACGGTGAAGAACGCGGAGCAATTCCATCAATTCACGATAACCAAAGAAACCCCCAGAACCATCTCATCAAGCCGAGATCTCGAGGCATGTCATGAATCAAGGGCGAACAAAAGCGGCGATGGAGTTTTGCGGAGAGAGTTGGAAACCATGGAAAGCCAAATCGTGACGGTCAGACTATCCGGGATTTTGATCGTTCCGCTCGGATTCCACCCCGCATCGTCTTGATCTTTTCCATATCCCAAGCATCCCATTCCTGCTATTTATATTCTTTGTGTGTTTTTTCCATTCTATCATGTCTATGTGTCGAACAAATCATGCTGCATCAATCGTGGAAATAGATATACGGAGGCGTTTTAACGAACGCGGGTGCTCCATGGCCAGCCTGCGTGTACGTTCTGAATGCTACACATATGGGTCATATCAATCTCAGAGTATATATAGGGAATGCGTCGAAGTAACTTACATCTTCCAGCCAGATAGCGTGCCCAAATGAATCACATAAGTCAATTGCGTAGCTTTTGATTAGGTTTGTACGAACGCGGCATCGTTCCCTCGCTAGTGATTTGTCCTACTGTAGTCGATTCGGCTAACAACCAACCACTCGGCAGCTCGCTCGCTTGAGTTTGATATCCTCCGAGTCATCAAAAGACCGGTGGACCATCCATCTAACCTGATGATATCATTAATTTATTAACTCACATCTCGCGGATGACTCAAGAATAAGACTAGCTAATTATTGGTGAATATAGGCAATGGTAAGAATCACAGTTGAGCGCCGTTCAAGATTTACATCCTGCAATCATGATGCAAAAGACCCTTAGAGAGTACGAACCTGGTGAACTGCATAACTAAGGACCGATTGATCCCTTCCTCCGCAAGAAAATTAAGGATTGTCCAGATGACTCAGATAATATTCGTGAATACATACACCACGTATACCTCAAGATTCATGGCGAAATTTCTTTCCTGTATTACTTACTCGCATGACACCAGCGGCACTGATATGAGCCAGGACTAACACCTCTACCCATCCCCCAAGAATTCTCAATACATACCATGGTCTCAATCTTCCACAGACACCTCCATCGCTCTTACAACCGGAACAGATGTGAGCGGCGTTCAAACTGCCCTTTGAGAATTCCAATTACTTGGGCGGGTAAATTTATCCAAGACGAATCTCCTGTCCGGTTTTCCTCTTACCTGATCTATAGCTATATGACTTATCACCCCGTTGTTCCCAGGCGCCAGTGATCATCAGCCCAACGACACAGGAATGACCCCACGCGCGACACCGGATTTTGGATGAACGATAGATAGATGGACGAGAATCCCATTGCGACGCACAAGCAACAGCGACGCGCATGACGATCTCGCAACCCCCCGCCTTCGACCCCCTTCTCAACGTGTGACTCGACATGTATGGATGGCCCTCTTACAAACAAGCTGCATCTTTACCCGCATGGAAGGGAGCCTGGGGTTACATTTCAAAAATCATTATCGGCGTCAGCATCGACATCGTCGACTCTCAGCGTCCATACACTGCGCCCCCACACCGCGCTCAGCCCCACCACACCCGTATCGTTGTCCCCGATAGACAGGCCCGCACGCAAGATCCCCCACGACGGCACCACTCCAACGTTGTCATCGCCGCAGCTCCTCACGTAATCAAGGATCCGGATCACCCCCTCCAACCGCCAAGCTCCAAGACGACAACGACAGTAGGAAGAGAAAAATGGAAAAGCAAAACAAAATCGAAAAGGAAGATTCAAAAACTTGGAAAGTAGCTACCTACAGTATGATGACATATCCCGGAATGTGAGGAACATGATAAACGTGGTGAAATAACATAGCTAGCTAGTACCGACTTATCATCGCAATGAGGAGTAGATCAAGAAGTGAAGCCGTGAAGAAGTAGCAATAGCAAAGAAAGTATCAGGTTGATGTTGGATGTGTTGTTGGTGTTAGCTCAAAGTTTCAAGAGATGGTTCGTCAAGTCACCTTGGGGAGGTTACGCCTGCCTACCTGCGTATTCATCATTTTTTTGGAATGAGTCTCCTAGTTTCACGTTCACGCACACACTCCACGCATCCAAATGATGCTTGGATTTCATTAGGAATTTTGTGACTTGAATTAGAAATAAAAGAAAGTTACTCGTTTTGGTCTCTTGATTATACAAAATGAAGGTTGCACCGCCCTTGCGCCGATAACACCTAATTATGCAAATAACATATATATGTGGAAGCACTCTATACCCCAACTCCTTATGCTTTATGCAATACCAATACAAATGCCCATAAACATTGCTGTTTCGTAAATGTTATCGTCCCAGGTTGTCATATAACCTCATTTAAAACGCCAGAATCAAATGCACCAATGCAGTCTACTTCATTCCCACACATGGGTTGACCAATCCGTTTAATGCCATGCTGAAGCTTGTGTGAGTTGCGTTCACACTACTCCATCGGAGCAAAGAATCGACTTGCTTCAATAATATCTTCATCACCATTTGCAAAATCCCACCCCACGATTGTGGGTGTCTGACTACAGCAGATGATCCTGCGAGCATCGAATTGAAGTTTGAATACACGAGCATGCGTTGGATGTTGACCATGAACAGTTATAGGTACATTAACTAAATGTGGTAATGTTGGAGGATTCAGTGGTGCTGGCGCTTCAGTCGTAGTTGAATCATTGTCCGAGGAGGGGAAGTCAGATATATCATAACCTCTTGCTTGTAAAGCAGCGATCAAGACAACATTCAAATAGTGTCTTGTGTGATCTGGCAAACGATTGATAGCAACCCTCAAGTAGTCAAGATCAAGCCAATTTGGATGATCAATGAGTGCTTGACGCAGACCTATTGCTCCAGCCGCGATTGCATGATCTATCTGAGCTTCCAGGCTAAGGCTCGAAACATCTTGCAATGTTGTCTCGGGGTTAGCCGATGGAGTCACTGGTGAAGAATCTGGCAGAAGCCATGCAGAATTTTTGTTGGGCTTTCGAGGAATACTGACTGCAGCCCTAATTGCCGATCGAGAACCTTGCTCCTGTCGAAGAACATGCTGAGTCTTCCATACGCCTTCTTTGTCCCTTCGCCAGATGAAAATTGACTCATCGTAAGACCCAGAGACGATACGACTATATCTGCAACCGCCTCCTCCTGGTGGCAACTTGGCACCAAAAGCAGTGATATGTTCTGGTCTCGAGGACCCGGCATTTCTGGGACGACCTGGTTGGTAGGCCTGTTTGAACAATCCACCATTCAAGGCTTGGAAATATTCTCTATCAATTCTCTTGGCATCCTCTCTTTCCTCTTCAGCACTGTAAGGCAAATCTCCGAATCCCGCTTGAACGGTCCTCACCAAATTGGTATGGCCTCTCAAGCTGGCGACTTCTAGACCGGATTCTTTGTCGAAAACTTTGACCTCGTTATCACTGCTGCCACTTACTATCCGGCGTCCATCATATTGAACACACGCGATTCCCTTGTTGTGACCCAATAAGGTTCGAATGCAAGTACCCTTCTTCCAGTTCCAGACTTTCACCGTTCGATCACCTGAAGCAGACACTACTTCATCACCTAATATTTGAACGGCATTAACAGCCGCTCCATGACCTTGCAATGTTCTGATATGCGTATATGGCTGCAAGATGCAGGTATCGGCAGATGGATTGGATCCGAAGCCCGGACTTGGAATTTGGAAAGAAGCTGTGTTGGTGACAACATTCCCGGACAAAGGCTGACGATTAAACACTTTGATGGTTTTGTCCTTCGAACAAGTGACCAGGACACGCTTGTCAAACTTGACATTCAAAACCGATTCTCTATGTGCCGTCTTCAACCGCTGTATCACTTTACCCGTGGAAAATCGCCAAAGGATGACGGTGGCATCACTACTGCCAGATACAATCAAATCTTCTTCTGGGTCTGGATCAAACTGGAGGCAGAGGACAGATCCTTCGTGTTCTCTCAACGGTGGGAGAGCAAGGCGTCTTGTATCGAGGTTCCAGATGCGTATAGTTTTATCACGGCTGCCACTGACCAAAGCATTATCCACATGTTGGATGGTGTAGATACATTCTGTATGCCCCTCCTCTGGGTAGTGGGGATGCGGCAATTGAAAGTTTGTGGATTTTCCAGCGTCCCAATTGGCTTCAAGGCGTCTTCGCTGTGTATACAAATAATGCCAATTCAGTTTCTCTTGTCCATCACTTCGATCCAGAATGGCTAGAGTGGATGACTTTCTGGAATACGAGGTTCCTCCCCCTCTTCCCTTTCCTTTTCCTTTCAAGGAGACAGTTGTTTCCGGAGTCCGATCTCTACTACTAGCCACCGGGCATACTGGTGCATCCATCATGATTGAGTCTTCAGCAGGAGGACTTTGTTTCATTTCCCATCCGCTCGTCGAACCGAATATTGACGACTGTTTCACCACAGCCAAGTTTTCATTGCCATGCTTTCCATCCCAGCTTGAGATCATGTGTTGTGGATTGGATACTTTGGATGAATTATTGAGGTGATTTCCGGTCTTGGAATTCATCCACGAAGGTTGTCCGAGGGGGTACTCGAATTTAACCACTTCCGCGCCATTAAATCTGAAGCCATCCCGTATATATAGTTGTTCCCACAATTTCCGATCGAAGGCTAGCATTTGCCAATGTCGAGAGGTTTTGGCAGTGTTTATTAATGATACTGGATCGAGGAAGCTGAGAATTCTTAAGCATATTTCTGAAGGTAAATGGTAGAAGAAGTCGAGTTTAAGTCGAGGCCGAAGGCGTCCTACTATATCCCATACCTCCGAAGTTGGTAACTGGCCCATGATGTTCAGAACGTAATCTGTGATGGGATGAAAGTTAGCATCAATCCTTGCGCAGAAGAGCAAAGGGTCATTTCCTACCGGCGCGATCCTCTGCAGACATTTCTGCAAGCCATGATTGTGTGCCCTCGGGTTTGGATTGATTAAATACTGTTAAAGGATGTTCACTATACCCTTCATCAGGAGGAGATCTGTGAAGAGAGGTAGACATGATTGATAGACAAACTTTGCAGGTTCAATATCGGTATGATTGATTTTTGGTTGAGAATTATTTATTAGATGAGCGAAGAATATTATTGTATTGAGAGGGAAGCCCCGATGATATTTAAAGAAGACTGTATACCTAGGTAGAATTGTGGTTGTACTCCGTAGATTCAAGGTTATACTAGTATTTGTGGGAAGAAGTTGTGATTGAGATGATTCGACGTGAGTGACGAGACCCCGTGGACCTTACCTTTTGTAGGTAAGTAGGGAGGGAAGCAGGGAGAGAGGGAGGTATCTTTAGTAGATATCTATTTTTCCTACTCTACCCAGTCAGGGAGTCAGACAGTCAGAAGTCATTCAGCCAGCCAGCCAGCCAGTCAGTCAGTCAGTCAGTCAGTGTTCTAGTACCACCGATCGATCACGCGTGGGCTAAGACATGTATGTGTATGTATGGAGGGAGTTATGTATGTACACCGTAAGGTTACTAGGTACGCAGGATGAGAGAGTAGGAGGTAGAGAGACGGACTCTTTACGATAGTGTAGGTTACCTACCGGTGACCTATTGGAGAAATGATGAAATGGGGCCTTTTTGCCTCAACTTCCAAAAGCCTATTTCACTAGATTACGGAGTAGACTGACTAATTATCTTCCTTGAAACTGCCCAGATGGCGTGCGACTAGGTACTTGACTGCATACTCTGAATGGGATACTAGGGAGGTATAGGAGTGATACCAGCAAGTAGGTATTCTAGTGTGTAGTAGTAACTGTATGGTAGCAAGGAGGGAAGGTTACTTTTACTATGAAGGGGACAATGTCAATCACTAGGTATTATGCTAGTGACTTACCAATTTGAGTTGGAGTTACTAACATAGCAAGATGGATTTCATTAAAAAGAATAAATAGAATTATTATTATTATTTATACTATTAATAAATTCTTATAAATTCTTATAAATTCTTATAAATTCTTATAAATTCTTATAAATTCTTATATAAATTCTTATACATTCTTACTAATTAATATGAATTATTACTAATTATTATACATTCTTACTAATTATTATAAATAATTATAAATTATTATGAATTCCCAATGCTTTAGAAAATAGATTCTTTATTCTTATAGAGTATAAAAGGTATTCTTTTATATTCCACCGTTCCACTAGTTTATTATAATATAATTAACGACCAACCGTACCTCTCTCTATCTCTACCTAGCCGAGTCATGTCCAGTCTGGCCAGAGTCAATCCATCAGTCTGTTCGTCAGTACTCTGTTAATCTCCAACCATTTCTTTGTTGCTTTGCCCTTAGTCTCGGGACTCGTCAGATGGAGAGCGGTAGATATGGGTATGTCCCGCCGCACTAGAAGGTATGAATCATTCAAGAAGATATCTCGAGGCGAACTAAGGAAAGAAACTTTGTGCTCCGTACTCTGTACACTCTCTCCTGAGTAGCGTGGGTAGGTAATGGTAGCGTACACCAACGAATACTTACTGCCTACTACTACCAATGTACCTACCTATTATCTATTATCTATTATTTATTATTTATTATTTATTATTTATTATTTATTATTTATTATTTATTATTTATTATTTATTATTTATTATTTATTATTTATTATTTATTATTTATTATTTATTATTTATTATTATTATATTATTATATTTATTATTTATTATTTATTATTTATTATTTATTATTTATTATTTTATTTATTATTTATTATTTATTATTTATTATTTATTATTTATTATTTATTATTTATTATATTATTTATTATTTATTATTTATATATTTATTTATTATTATTTATTTATTATTTATTATTTATTATTTATTATTTACTATTTATTATTTATTACTTATTATTTACCATCTATTATCTACTATCTACTCTCTACTCCTACCTACTCTCTCCTCCTCCTATAGACCAACACCTATGTCCATATACCAATACCTCCCACCTCCTACCATCTACTAACCAACACACCAAAGGGTTGTGAGTTCTGAGCGGTATGTATCGGAGTCAGCTTCGGTCAAATACGGCAGGGTTACATGTCGAAAGTGATCCATACCTACCTAGCACTAAGGTTACAGTACTAGCAAGTAATTACCTCATTCGACTGATGGAAGCCGTAAGGAAGGAAGAGAGAAAGAAAGGAAGGATCCATCTTACAGTCCTGTGCAGTAAGGTTACTTCGGAGATATTCCTACCCAGTACAGTAGTACTAGTAACCCATTGGAGGATCGATCTATGGAGCCTTCTTTACTCTACTCTACTCTACTCTACTCTACTCTACTCTACTCTACTGTGATGAAGAAAGGAGGCACGAGAGATGGCGGAAGGAATTCATGGAAGTAGGAAAGGAAGCGACGAGATACATACAATGTTCTTGTCCAAGGTAAAGAATAAACAGACCCTTATTGATTGATTAACCTTGGATCTCTGATACCATACCATTCATCCATTGTACGTTACGAGCCGGAGGACAAAATCCTTCCTTCGACTAGAACAAGAGGAAGCCTGGAAGAATCACCAGGAATCACCCCCAGGGGGCATGGGCTCCAAACGTCGAGAAATTGGCCAGGTAAGATTAGATCCGATGGATGGTACGAGGAAACCGTCAACAGGAAACATCTGCAATTCCTTCGAGACCGAGACAGATTTTCCGGTGCATTCCTTGCCAGCCCTGGGAGCCAGTATCGGGACGTACGTCGGCATGGGATTTCTTCTGTGCATGTAATCTTACAGAGGCGATAGGTGGATAGGTTACGTTACTTGTCGATAGATACCTAGGTAGATACTAGGTAGGTAGATGGCGATTCATACATCAATCGTCTTTGATAATACATCCATACATGCATACATACATACCATCGACGTAGGATCGATATAGGATCAAAATGGAGAGTGTGCGCCAACGTGTGCCACATGTTCTATTCACGTTCAGGATTATGACGGGTATTAGATGTTTATCTCTCTCATGATCAAATATTCCTTTGTCGTGATTGAAACGTGATGTCTAAGGATATTGTGTTGTGTTGTGTTGTATTGTATTGAACACCCCGGGGCCTACCAAGTTATCTTACAAATGGATTAGATTCGATAAAGGAGGAGGAGACGGGAGGATGGGAGGCTTTAAGATATGATGATATATGGAACTATATATATATATATATTAGATGAGAGAACTGGATTGTGATATGGATTTGGATTGTAATTATAAAAGAGCTGGGCATTTATACTCGAGTAGATACGTAGATATAATGAGTTAATAATACTTATAGTAAATAAATAAATGAATAAATGAATGAATAAATAAATAAATAAATAAATAAATAAATAAATAAATAAATAAATAAATAAATAAATAAATAAATAAATAAATAAATAAATAAATAAATAAATAAATAAATAAATAAATAAATAAATAAATAAATAAATAAATAAATAAATAAATAAATAAATAAATAAATAAATAAATAAATAAATAAATAAATAAATAAATAAATAAATAAATAAATAAATAAATAAATAAATAAAATAAATAAATAAATAAATAAATAAATAAATAAATAAATAAATAAATATTTATTTATTCATTCAGTCTTAAAGTATCTATTATTGAATCATCCATCCATGGATACCCAGATATCTACTTCCAAGGTTAGCATCTACCTACCTAATGCTATCATCTATCTATCACCACTATCATCTGGGCATCCATCTATCATCAACTCATCCTTGAATGTGTTTGTTGATCAAATGAATGATGATATCCATGGATCTTTCTCTCTCTCTCTCTCTCTCTCTCTCTCTGTCTCTCTCTCTCTCTCTATCCCTCCCTCCCTCCTCCTCCACTCTCCCTTTTATCAGTTTGAATTGATAATAAATAAACAAAATCCCGTTATACGAGTGAATGAATGTTTTTTACTCTATCTATCTGTTTATCTCTCTCCCGACTACCTACTAGCCTACTAGGTAATCAGCTCATCTTATCCCTCTTCTCGAATCCTTTTTCTAAATCTTCTGATCTTCCCTTGATTGATCTGGATCTGGATCTTGACATTGACATTGACATTTATATTCCTCTTACCCGAGTATTGTTACTCTTCCTCTGATTACTCGTCGTCCTCTTTACCCATCCTTAAATCAATTCCAATCCCAATCTCAATAATACACACGCGCACACATACACCCTCTCCTCTCCCTCTCCCTCTCCCTCCCCCTCTCCCTCCCTCGATACATAATACATACAATAAAATCAATACAAGCAGAATCTTTTCAAACAGAGGAGTCGACAGTTCTGTTTAGCGCATAACTTAATCCATGGCAAAGCAACACTCCTGAGACAAGACTTCAATCAATCAAACACGATCCCTCCCTCTGCCCCCCTCTTATTCAAATTCAAATCCACTTCCATATGACTTACAACCTCATCGTACTTTTCCAATTCTCAAATCCTTACCATCCAAAGCCCAAACCCTCCCCCTCCATCCACATCCATCCATCCTCCCCCTCTCTCCTCCCCCAATATATCGAGATAGAGAAGAATACACAACTTTATGCCATTCCATAATTTGACAATCTGAGCAAGCAAGCAAGCAAGCAAGCAAGCAGGCCAGCAAATAAGCAACGCAAGGAAGCAATCGATCAATCAATCACTCCACCACACAATCACACACAATCACTCAGTCCACCAATCAATCAATCACCCCATTCATTCATTCATTCATCTATTCATCTATCCATTCATCCATTCATCCATCCATCCATCCATCCATCCATCCATCCATCCATCCATCCATCCATCCATCCATCCATTCATTCATCCAGTTCCTCGTTCAGTCCCTCTCTACCTTCACACATTGACCTCCAGCCGCAATCAAATGTATTCAATCCATCATCCTTATCATCCTCATCATTATTATTGAACAAAACTTGAGGATTAATCCAAAACCAATTTAATCCACTCTACCCAAACATCATCCATCCACTTCCCCACCGAAACAAACCCTCCAACGAAAACGTATTGCGAAAGGGACCGCACTCGCACACCGCAGCAACTCAACTCGAACTCGAACCCAGACCCATCTCCCATTGTCCAGAATAGAATATTGTTCCCCTTAAAGCGGAAAAGCGGGATATTCTAAAATCAAATTATTATTATTATCATTATTATTATTACAATTTTATTCAATCGTCAATAATTTGCATCATTCAATTTTCATGTCATCTGGCGGTGTTGCCATTCGTTTGGCTCAGTCTCAATCTCATGGACCTCTTTTGAGAACGAATACAGCGCCTGTATTCAATAACAATAGAAGCGCCGAGGGCAACGGAACATCTGGTTTGAGTCAAACTATGAGCCATAATTCACGATCGTCGCAGCTCACGGGCTCGACTGCTTTTACGACCTCCTCCACCACTTCCTTAAGTTCTTCATCTACTTCGGCGAGCCTTGTTCCAGCCCCGCTGGCGATGCCAGTGCAAGGCGGAAATGTAATCGCGACGAACAATATCATTAACCAGAGAGCCGACGCCTCAAGATCATTATATCAAATATGCGTCAATTTACGACAACGATTAGCACAGGTCCCCGGATTTAACGGGCATTTCGTTGATTCAGATGATGAAGATGAGGTCGAGGAGGATATGGACCCAGTGTCCTCACTTTGGCGATGTCTGCGAAAAGGAACTCCCCTGGTGACGCTCTACAATACACTGCAACCCGCAGAGCCTCTACCACTTCCCGACGATAGGATGGCCGAGCCAAAGAAATCGAAGATGGCAACATTCAAGTTCGTTGAAGCTTGCATGAAGGATTTACAAATACCGCCGGGTGATGTTTTTGCCCTATCAGATCTTTTTGGTGATGACACGACTGGCTTCGTGAAGGTACGTCTGTCTCTACTGTGAAAATGCAAGGAAGTTTCTGTGGCGCAAGTAAGGGGTTGGGCACAAGTTCGTCGCTTCTCTTCACATGGAATGTGAAAATTACATGTGAAGACGATCAACGGCATCTTTCAGAGCGCCATTCAGAGCGCGACAGTGTGCGCGTACGATTCTTTCCATCACAATATCATTGGAATCGAAAATCATGAGATCCCCCACTTACCAGTTTGAACAGGTTACCCAAGTTATCAATATTGTCCTTGATGTGGCCGAGCAACGTGGCCTGCTCCTCACATCACAGGCCGAAGATACCAGCGAGTCTGCCACTGCGCCTGGCTCTAAGATGAGTTACCGACAACATGTAGTCCGAGAACTAGTCGACACGGAACGTAAATACGTGCAAGATTTGGAGAACCTACACGAACTCAAAAAGACAATCGAGCAAAAAGGCATCATTGCAGGCGATGTCGTACACGATATATTTCTGAACATCAATGCGATCCTCGACTTTCAACGTCGGTTTCTCATCAAGATCGAGACCACAAACTCTCAACCGGTGGACAAGCAAGAATGGGGACTACCTTTCAGAAATTATGAGGAAGCATTTAGCATCTACCAAACATTTATTGCAAATCAGCGAAAAGCGGCCACGATAGCGAAAGACAACTTCGAAAAAATTACAACAGCCGATCATCCTGTCGTTGTGGATTTCAATACTCTGGATGGTTTCCTTCTGAAGCCTATGCAACGTCTAGTGAAATACCCTCTCTTGTTAAAGGTATACAACGCTCCAGGTCGTCCAATGGATAGATAGACGCTAACTTGGATAGGATCTTCGCGACAAAACAAATGCGAGCGACGAGGCGAAAGAAGATTTGACCTTGGGTATCGAAGCTGCTAACCGTGTGCTCCACCAGGCAAATGCCGCAGTCGATGCAGAACTGAGACGTGAAGCTTTGGCGGACCTTTGCAGCCGGGTGGATGATTGGAAGAACCACAGGGTTGATCATTTTGGTGAACTTATATTGCATGGTCACTTCCCAGTAGTTACAGGCAAGAGTGATGTTCAAAAAGAGGTGCATTTCCCTCTTTACCCCAGCCATGTTGCGCCCAGTACTCACGAATCTGAGCAGTATACTATATATCTCTTTGAGCGCATTCTCCTGTGTTGCAAGGAAGTCAATCCCAACAAGTCCAAAGATAAACTCATGGGAAACCAAAAGGATAAGAAGGATCGAAAGGACAAGAACAAAATCAAAGAAAAGGATAAGAATGCGAAGCTACAACTCAAGGGTCGAATTTTCATGACTAACGTGACAGATGTGGTATCATCTGCCAAGCCAGGTATATTCCACATGATGATTTTCGTCTTGAAATTCCTGATATCTCGTGCTGATAATTTAACAGGTTCTTACACCGTCCAAATATACTGGAAGGGCGACCCAGGAGTTGAAAATTTCATCATCAGATTTTCCAACGAAGAGACCATGAAGAAGTGGTATGAAGGTGTCGATAAGCAGAAGAAAGAACATGCCAATACTGGACCGCAAGCAAGCACTAGTCCCGATACAGTCCCAAGGGACTTTGAATGGATGCGTGATCAAACCGCATCAATGCCTAACCCCTACGCCCAACAAGATGAAGAGGAGGAAGAGGAAGACTACAGTGGTACGACCGCATATGGATCTCCACCAAACTCTGGAATGCCCCCGAATTTTGGACTGCCTCCCAATGCTGGTATGGCTCGAAATTCGTCTAGTACCAGCCTGCGTTCGAGATCCGCAACAGCAGAGAGCAACCAATCTTTGGCTGGTATTGCACGAGCACCCCCGCCACGCTTCCCAGTTGGCATGGGTGTGACACCACCGCTCAGTGTGCAGACTCAAATGTCAGTCCCACTGCCGTCTCCGAGTCAAAGATTGGGAGATTCGTACTTTTCGCCTATTGGAGAGTCACCTGCATCCTCTGCGCGAACAAGCACTGCCTCCTCTGGAATGTACCAATTTCCACGCCAGCCCACCCCTCAAGGATCTTGGGAGGATAACAATCGTTATACTGCACCTGCGATCGGCCGTGTTCCATCGAGAGATAGTCAAAATTCTGTGAGCGGTGCCTCGTATCAAATGAATGGCCGAACGCCACAGCGACCATCACTTCCTGCTATGGCTTCACAATCACAGGCTGCAGCTGCACAACAACGAAGCCGCTCATACAGTACTCCTGATATTAACGCCCAACAAGGGGTTCGTCGTCTACCAAACGGTGCCCTGAGCACTCCGCAAGGACAAGTTCCCGCCGTTCCGGGCATTCCAGCACACCTGCACCCAGCTTATGATGCTGGTGTTCCCAGATCCCAAAACAACTCACCAAATGGATTGCCGGTGAGGACCAACACGCAATCACCTGGTGTCCAGAGAGAGCGTCTACAACAGCAGCAGCAATCGCAGTACCCGAATGGCTCACAAAACTTGAGCGTATCACAGCCCAACTACCCTCGCAGTAATACGACTCAGATGCCGACAACCGCGCTCGATAACCGACTGCCACCATCACTCATGACGGGCAACGCTGGAATGTCTCTGTCGCCAGATGGTGACATGTCATTACCCACGCAGCTGAAAGTGAAGGTAAATTGTGATGGTAACTATGTCACGTTGGTAGTAGCTTTCAACATCACGTACCAATCCCTTACCGATCGTATCGATGCTAAAGTTGGAAGATTTTCAACCAATGCCATTGCTCGAGGTACGATGAGATTACGGTACCGTGATGAAGATGGTGATTTTGTCACTATTGAATCAGATGACGATATTCAAATTGCATTCCAGGAATGGAGCGAGGCACAAAAATCGCAATATCACAGTGGGCAACTAGGAGAAATTGAGTTATTTTGTTTGAGCATTGATGGCGAGCGTTGAAATCCTTTTATGATGACGGTACGATGAAACTTGTGGGATGGAGGCATTGATGGGTATCGATTTTACATGGTTTATCTTGATATATCAACATTAACATTCATGGATGGGAGGTTTATGATTACAACGTTGCGATGATGACGAAGGATGATTTGGGGATGGGAATATGATGTTCGGTTTATTGCTTCTTACACAAAGGTGTTACCTGGCGCTGGCGTAATTGCAGATGGCGCCCATGCATGGTGGAGGACGATGGAAGAGGGCGCAATTATTGCCTTCACAAAGCATACAGCGAAAGATTAGTTATGAAACAAGAGCCTCACAGCTAGGGCGGAGATATACCATTTGTGGCGTGGGAATGAATCGGCGGGATGACATAGAAATACCACAGCTTTGATACCATCTTACAATTCTGCTCTTCCAACGTTTCTGATGATACATTTTGACATTGCAATTGATATTTTCCCTCCGTTACGCCATGATTTCTCCCACGATATGCATCAACCCATTGTAATGCTTGATATGTACAAGTACAAAGTACGTCCACATCTTCTCTGCCCTCTTCCACCATAATTTCATGCCACTTGTGAGTTCACATTTCTCCATCTGAGGGCGCCCTGTATGTATCGCCCCATGCCTCCTCCGATCAACGTCCCATCGTCCTCCCCGCTCATTTCTTCTTTCGCGGTCCAACAATCTTGGGATACATCCGTGATAGGTGGTAATTAATCGTATTCTTCTTCTGGGCTGCGGCTTTCTGTTTGGGGACTTTGTTAGTGCGTGTGCGTGTGCGTGTGCTTGTGCTTGTGCTAGTGCTTGGTTTTCTCTTTATCCTTTTGGGAGGGAGGGGATGCGATGGGTATGGGGGAGGGGAGAGGAGAGGACAGGGCAATGAAGCGAAGTGAAGTGAAGTGAAGTGAAAGGAAGGGAAAGGAAGGGAAAGGAAAGGAAAGGAAAGGAAATAGAGATCAACATACAGGCGCATCCATACACGTCCGCAACTGCGTTTCTAGCGCCTGGCAACCCGCGACGTTGTAGCCCGACGACGCCCAGCATGCTACGGCAACGTTAGTGCGTGGTTCTAGTGTGGGACGAAGCGCCGGGCAAGCAAGGGGGGAGGGAGAAGAAAGGGGCCGCGATCACGCACTGAGGACCGACGTCATGATGGCGAGGCATGGGTTTGCATCTGTTTGGTTTGGGCGCCTCACTCGTAGCTTTGGGAGCGGGGGCAGTCGCATGGGGACTTTGGCGGTGCTGGCGCCTTTGGGGGGCATGGCGATTTGGTGCGGCGGGGGAGGGGGGTGCTTCGCGAAGGGCGTGGGAGGGTGCGAGGTGGGAGTGCGAGGGGCGATGCGCGGTTGAGGAGGGGAGGATGGTGAAGCTCGCACTTGGGCGGCGGCAGATATCAGAGTGAATAATTTGGGCGCTAGGGTGTTTGTGGACTAGCGCGGGTGGTGAGGCGGTGGGTCGGCATTGTTTACTTGCGGTGGGTAGGGAGCGAATCAGCAGGGGCCGGATGGGACGTTTTGCGAGCGGGTGGTGAAAACATAATATTTGAGGGTCTGGTGGTGGCTTTCATAACATAGGGTTTGGGGAGTGGTGACGAAAATCAACATCCTTACGAGCGAGAATTATCGTCAACGGTATTGTTGTTTGGTGTTTGCTTTTTATCGTGGCGTTATTTTATCTTTTCCCATCCACGCCGAGCATTTGTTTACCCTGCGGAATTGTTGTCCGATTCGTGATTGGATCGAGGTTGGGGTGAGTGCGCGTCGGGAACGAGGGCATTCATTATGGAGGCGACATCGTTTGAGGAGAAGGGGGAGAATTGGTGAGCGCGTTTCTTGTTCTTGCTTGGGCTGTGTTTTGATGAGGGAGCTGCGTGCTAATGGGAAGAAGGGAGATATACAAAGATGCATTCGCGCCGCAGCCTACGGGCAAAATATTAAAGGCTTGGGAACGAGCACCTGTTACCTCGCACGCGCCGCGCTTACATGGGCAGAAAATATGGAAGAAGAGGGGTGGATTACGAGCTGTGCGGGATAACAAAGAGAATCATAATGATGCGTTTATGGAGCTGGAGAAAGAAGGCCAGGGCGCGAGGAAGAAGGCGAGGGTTGTGGGAAATAAAGAGGACATCTCGAGAGCAAAATGGCATGAGGGGAAAGATAAGATAGGTGCGTGGGATGAGGATCTTTCAATGGGAATGGGTAGTCCGAGGAAGAATGTGTTGGGAAGTCCCGATAAATCTCAGGTGGTTCCTAGAAAGAGGACGAATGCGAATTTGGTTATTACGCCGAGGAAACCATTGAGGCAGATTCTGCTTAGTGGGGAGGGACAGGGTATTAATATGGGTATGTCACTTTCTCCTGCAAAGGGAAAGGAGACAAGTTTTAGTCCGGTGAGAAGAAGAAAGGAGATGAGGAAGAGTATTAGGAAGCTGGCCACGCCAGGGGACGATGCGCAAATGGTCGATGAGAAGAAGCATCATATGCGACATACCTCTTTGGAGTTCGATTTCGAGATGGCTGCTGGACAGAAGAAAATGGAACCCAAGAAAGGTTTCGAACAGTCACCGAAGAAAAGTCCAAGAAAACAAAGCCTCCGGAGATCAACGCGTGGAAGAGTTTCAGAAACGATTCAGATTCCCGAGCAAGTCTCAATGAAAATCAACAAGGAACAAATCTTACATACTGGGCTCAATTCTGCTTCTCTAAAGGTTGAAGCCGATGAGCAAGCAGGCTTAATGGAGTTGGATCACAAACAGGATGTTACCTCTGAAAAGGTCAAGTTACAGGGCATGAAACCTAAATCAAGCGCAAATTCGACCCGAGAGGAGGATAAGTCAGTTACTACTCAAGTCAAGCCTCTTGATGCAATAACAGAGAGTGCACAAAACCAAACCGAGGTCTTGTCTACCCAGAAGCCTGCTAAATCTCCTAAGAAAAGGAGAACAAGCTCACGTCGAAGCACACGTCAAAGTGATCGAATTCATGCTGAGTCAACCGGGGGAAAGCCTCTCGACAAGGATGATGCAGAGTTAATGGTGTCTAACCGTTCAATGGCGGACATTCGAGATCTCGCTCCCCAGGGAAAGTCTCAGAATACTGTTGATGATTCAAAACTCTATGGTAACTCCGACGACAGATTTTGAGCTCCAAAAAGAGGTTTCCGATTTTGAAACTGAGGAGGTGGGCCCACACCAAGGAGAGTCGAATAATGTTGAAGTTCCAACTCCTGTCCAAGAAGTATATCAAATTGTCGAGGAACTTCTTGGGCAATCTGTCTCAGCCAATGAAGATTCAGGAAGTGTGGAGCCCAGCGACTCAATATTGCATCCGTCAACTGAGAGTTCCTCGGTTGATTTGCCGGCTAATATGCATGCGCAGCAGGCTTTCCGTGATTTTGAAGACATTCAACTGGTCAAGGAAAGCCCCACAGCTCATGTGGCTCCGTTGGATGATTCTGGTGACGAAGACATGGATAAATCTACATCAGAGCTTCCTGAAACCTCACTCGAACCTACTATTAATGTTTCCAATCTTGGACTTTTGAGTTCAACTGAATCGTTTGATGACAGTTCAAAAGAACCTCATAATGCCGCGGAATTAGACCATATCGAAGACTCCGAGTCTTTTGATTTGATGCCAATCAATGGACCGCACACTCACATCCAGCCAACCAATCTTGAATCAGACGTTGCGCCATCTGAACCATCGGCAGTATCTGCTGCAGGTTCTGGAGTTGACGACACTTTCTCGTTGAGTTTAACTTCCTCATTTGAAAATGAGGACACAGACATGCTCCGTCAATTTCTTACCCGAGTCAAGGCTGATAAAGCTGCAAAGGCCGCAGCCCCAGCTCCTAAAAAGAGAAAGTCACTGCCTCATTCACCTCTTCGAATAGCGCTCGGAGACATCATGAATGCCGAGGCTTCATCCCCGGTACAAGCGGAAAGGGATGAATTTGATGTCAGCGCCCCAGTTACATCGTCACCAACACGCAAAAGCCGCGCAGTAACTCCACCTTCTGCTGACGAGGTAGAAAAGGAACCTAAATCTATGAGACGCAGTGGAAGAACCCGCCTGCCTGCCAAGATTCCTCTCCCAGCACCTAGCTCTATTCCGGTTCGAAGACTTGGTGGTCAGGACGGCGATAATACTGTTACTCTCAAGCAAAGTGTCGAGAAGGAAATGGCTGCTTTGACTCGTGCCAATACGAGAAAGAACAAATCAGGAGCAGTTCTTCCGGAAGTGCTTTTAGCTAGAAAAGCCAACCTGAAAGAGAACCCAGCGAAGAGACAAAAGGAGTTGAGGGAAATGTTTGATGAGAAAGCTAGAAGAGAGAAGAGAGGTGAGGGCAAAAAGAAAAAGACAGTGGTATGGGCGGAGGAAATTGCTCAGTATCAAACTTTGGAGAAGAAAGAGAAAAAGACGATGGAAAGTAGGAGAGTCAATCGCCATGGTGAGAGAATCGTGACTGATAACAAAATTGATGAAAAGGAGAAAGCCGGAGAAGGCGGGGAGAAGAAAGGGAGGGTGAGGATTCCTAGCGGGAGTTCGAGGGCAAGCAAGATTGCTGTGGGTATTCCCACGGCCAATGGAACGTCGGCCAAAAAGAAGAGAGTGATGAAATGATGGTGGTGAGAAAGACTTATGGATGATTGAATGAATGAATTTGTGTGTTTGTATATGGATTTGAATGGGTGTTTGGATAGGCTGAGTGGCTACTTGTGTAGAGCTGGGAGTTTGAGGCTTGAGAGCTAGTTGCAGGTTCCTTTGTTGTTGTTTGTGGAGTAGATGAAGGTAGCATTTTCTTTTCGTTTTATACCTAGGGGTGTACGGTGTGGTGTAGCACTATTTCTTGTTTCTTATGAGGAATATATGAACTGTGGTTATGTGTCTGGCCTTGTGGTGATGCCGTGACATGAATTTTATTATGCCATTTGTTGTGTTTGAATTCAAAATGCTTCTGAAGGAGACACAGAAGCATTTGTGAACTAATTGGTATAGACGAAAAATCAATATTTTTCAACATGCATAATAGATAGCTTTTGTAAATCTGAACTGGGCAAGAGTATTTCTCATGAGCTCACCGGGGATTTGCAAATGAAAAAGTGCACCTCACCGCCCAAGAAATTGCCCGCTACTCGAGTAGTAAATAGTTGACTAAGCAAGGCTGTCACATTAGACTCAACCTTTCATCACTATCAAAATAAACAACTTCACAAGAATTTCATGAACCAAGCTTCACCCTTCGAAACAACTCGTAATGTCCATGAACGCCTACCCTCGCGATTCATCCGACGAATCTTCGGGCGATGAAAATGATTTCTTGCATCCGTCCACGGATCCCAGGGAAGAATTCGCAGATTATAATCCAAGGAAACGGAGGCGCACTGGACGGGACGCGAAGGAAAATGCGGCGTTGGGCGTTTTTGGGAGTGAGAGTGAAGATGATGGTGGGGTTGGGAGGAGGTGGAAGAAGAAGAGTTTGAGGGGGAAGGGGATGAGTTTTGTGGCTGGGGGGGAGAGAGTTGGAGGTGCGGAGGATGAGGATGAGGATGAAGATGAAGAAGATGATGACGAAGAAGTGGAAACTGGGGCTAATAATGGGGCCGGAGATGTGAAGATGGAGGACTACGAAGAAGAATCAAATGCGCCTCGAGGATTGGGATTCGCTACTGCTGGAAAAGGCTTAGGGTTTCAAAGTCCTGCTCCGACAAAGTCGAAAAATACTGGGCTGGGGTCCAATGCAAGTACACCTTTGGGACGAGGCTTTGTGCCATCCTCAGCGAATAATCCAATCTTATTGAATGACGACGATGCGCAAGAATCGACGCCGAGAATTGCGCGACCGAGCGCGTTCTCTACCCCTTCGAGTGGACGCGGTGGAAATAAAGCAGGTAGTGGCGCAACGCCGGTCAATGGCATGTCATTCGCAGCGAGGATGATGGCTAAGATGGGTTATAAAGAGGGGCAAGGTCTGGGAAAAGAAGGGCAGGGTCGAAGCGGGGTTATTGAGGTCACTCTGCGACCGCAGGGTGTAGGTTTGGGATCGGTAGCTGAGAAGTCGAAACAAGAAAAGGAAGAAGAGAAACGGCAAGCGAAATTGAGGGGGGAGAAAATCGAAGATTCAGATGAAGAGAGAAAGAAGCGTCGGAGGAAACCAAAGACGAGTGGTACGGATAGTGGTATGAGTGGAGTGAGCACCCCGCGAAGAGCACCTAAGCCAAAATATCGAACAGTAGAGGAAGTACAACGAGCTGCGCCAGGTTTAGAAATTCCTGAAGCATTTGCTCCGATACTGGATATGACTGGACCCGGTCAAAAGTTGCTCACTTCTACGTCCGGACTTTTGACACCTACTGCTGGACAGCCAAAAACGGAGAGCGTGGAACAAATTGAAAATAAGAAATTAGCACGAAGGGCTCAAAATGACCTTTCGGCTTTTGTGGAAGAATGGAAGAATCTCGAGGAAAGGAAAGCATATACTGAAATGGAACTCATACAACAGCAACAGGAATTAGATGAAGAACAACGGCAATATGAGCAAATGAAATTGTTTGCCGAAAGTATACAGGGGATTGCTAAGGCTGTACAGGATGGCCAGTGGGATCCAGTAATCGAAGCACTGAAAGCAGTCGATGGGCTTGAAATATCTGGAACTAATGAAGAGCTTTCAATTATTGCTGTAGCAGCTGTTCACCCCTTTCTTCGCCAAGCTACGGAAGGCTGGCAGCCTTTGGAAGACCCTAAGTTAAATGGGATGGTTCCGAACCTGTACAAAATCCGGCATATTCTTGGAGCTGTTACAAACGAGAAAGCTGTCGTTAGTCATGATTCATTCATGAATGCTTCTCATAAAAATAGGGTCAAATCTACCACCCCTTATGAAAGTATGATCTATAAGATTATCTTTCCTAAGATTGTTTCATCCATCAATAAAAGTTGGGATGTATACAACCCAGCTCCCGTGCTAACAATCCTAGATGCTTGGCAAGGGCTATTACCGAAATTTGTGAGATCGCAGATTTTGGATCAAGCAATAGTAAGTAAACTAAATGACGCTGTCTCGTCTTGGAATCCAAAAAAGAGACGCAATCATGAACTACCTCATCTCTGGTTGTTCCCATGGCTACAACATCTCTCTGCGTATCATGCAGACCCAAAGAGCTCAACGGGTCTCGTCAGTGATGTCAAACGAAAATTCAGACATCTCATCGATTCTTGGGATTTTCATAGAGGTGTTATACCAGGTCTTGAGAAATGGCGTGAAGTGCTCCAGCCAAGCTCAAGCAATGACACCTGGACTCCTCTGATCATGAACCACGTTCTCCCCAGCATGGCCAAATTCCTCAAAAATGAAAAGAATTTCCTCGTTGACCCTAATGATCAATCTCCATACATGTCTAGTCTACAAGGCATCTTTGCATGGAAGGACATTCTCAAACCTCGAATCGTCGGCCAGATCATTGTGGAAACAGTCTTTCCTATGTGGCATAATGTTCTACATCAATGGCTCACAGTCGTTGGGCCAAATCAGGAAATTGGCCAATGGTTTGAATGGTGGCGCGATGATGTTTTCCCAGCTGAAATCAAAGATCTTAAAGAAATACAACAAGAATTTGAAAAGGGTCACGAGATGATTAATCGCGCTCTGGATCTCGGCTCCAAAGCTTCAACTCATCTCCCGGCTCCCAGAACCTCAACCGCATCTTCTCGTCCCTCACCAGCACCTGCTTCTCCCATACCCAAACCAGCACCGGTGCCAGAAGAAACATCATTCAGATCTAGAGTCGAAGATTGGTGTATTGAAAATGATCTGCAATTTCTGCCTGAGAAAAAGGTGTTGCATAGTGCAGGACCTCTTTATAGGATTACTGCAGCTGGTAATGGGAAGGGCGGGGTCCTGGTTTATTTCAGAGGGGAGAGATTAGTTGCATTACAGAGTAAGGGGGGTGTGAGGGAGAAGGTCGAGGTGGGAATTGAGTGGGAGAGGGAGGATGCTAAGGATGTTTTGCTGGGGATGGCATGGAGTGGTGTTAAATAGATGATGGTGGTTAGAGAAGAGAAGTGTAGGATAGTTGTGATATTTGGAATTAGGGCGTTTGAGGGGACGTGTTTAATATGAACTCTGGAGGGATACGGCAGATGACATGCATCACATTGAGTCTAGGAATCTTTTGAGGGTTACAAGTTGAAAGTTAACAAGCATCTTATATCAGAATGAAGATACTCGATTATCCTACTTCTTTCTGATTTGTTCACAAATCGACGTATTATTTTTCTTGTAATATTTATCTGTCTATAATGTCATCAATCCCCTTCTTTGCTCAAAATACAACACTTTCGGAATATGAAGGGTGAATGGCAGCTTAATTTCACATGACAATACGGACTTTCAAAGCTCTCCGGTATCGAGTATCTGCTATGAAGAACTGGGAGATCCTTCAGAAACCATGAGTGCATTGGGTGACTGAATACTATCTATGACTCTTGGGGCGATGAGCAGACGTATGAATGTCTTCTTCGGTTTGGGGGTTTAGATGATGATGTGTGATGATGATGTGTATCATGCGTGAAAGTGAGGAGAGGGCAAGGGCTGAGCTTGTCTGCTTGTATATCGTCATTTTCAATAGTTTACCCAAGGTCCACGAAGACCCGTCCAAAATCCAACCACTAACCACGCACAACAAGAGCTTGGCAGCCAATCTTCTCGCCTAGAATCTACAGCCCACTTACCGCAACAGTGAATGCGATGATGGGAAATTGACATGGTAGCAAGAAATGAGCGTGATGTTCCCCGCCCGAGGCTGACTCCAAGTCCGTCGATCGAGTCTCGTCATCGTTCCGGCCCATTCGCTCCATTCACCGAGCTCGTCAG
Source organism: Monilinia fructicola (assembly GCA_008692225.1). NCBI lineage: Eukaryota > Fungi > Ascomycota > Leotiomycetes > Helotiales > Sclerotiniaceae > Monilinia > Monilinia fructicola. The sequence continues at coordinate 2,597,128 of VICG01000002.1, read as the reverse complement.
AGATCAAAATAAAACAAAACAAAACAAAACAAAACAGTCATTGGCAAGCGTGTCGCAACACGGCATATATCTGGGCCCGACGGCTGAGAATCCCCACTCGGTCTCGATCAAAGACGCGTGTATCCCAGACTTGAATGCGAGCTGCTGATGCGGAGAAGTGGTCCATCTGGCTTGCAGGATCTGGAATCGTCCGACGCACGATATTCACAAATTAAGCTCATGATAATTAATTCGACTAGAAAGAAACATCCACATTAACACCCTCACCAGCAGCAGCATCGACATCAACATCGCCGTCAACGTCGACGAAACCCATAATACAAAGCACATTCGTGCTGCAAGCCCCCTCGGACGAGACCTTGCATGAACACGCCGCAGCGACATCGAGAATCATGTGTCGCAGTATCACATACCGCTACCGCATCTGTACGCATAGCTGGCGTCCGCATGTGATTCTCTGCGCGAAACCCACGGCGGATCGGACGGGGAAGTGTCCGGCTTATAAGGTGAGGTATGAGAGGAGGGTGATTGGGAGTGGGAATGGGTATTGTGCGGGGTGTTGGGGGAGGCTGGTGGAGAGGGAGAGGGTGTTGGGGGAGAATATGAGGAGGAGGGTTGAGGAGATGAGGATGGGGAGGGGGGTGGAAGAGGAGAGGGAATCTCTTTTCGTGGTCGGCGAGAGGGAGGGGGAGATGGGGAGGGGAGATGGGGATGTGGGGAGACTAAGGAAGGAGGGAGAGGATGGGCCGAGGTGGATTTTGGAGAGGGAGAGGCAGAGGAAAGAGAATAGCGAGGCATTTGGGAAGAAGAATGAGAAGAAGTGCGGTAGAGAGATGAAGGAGAGGAAGGATACTAAGCGCGGCTGGGCTAGGAAGGAAGAAGACCCGGGGTTTTACATCGTATAGATGGTGCGATTTGGGGAGAGGGTGGTATCTTGATGATCTTGTTTGAGGAGAAGTATCATTGTGGAAAAATGGATGCAGAGAGTTCTTTGAAGAACGGACGAGGAAACGCTGAATAGTAAAAGTACGTTGACATTCGTGGATAAACCAAGATCATCAGCGCTTGCCCGGCCCTTTTCGTGTATTCCCAAAATAAAGCGAAGATAAATTCCAAAGAGCGCCAAGATCTGTTCAACAGATCAAGAATTCGTTCCCACGAGAAGCTGCAGTAGATGTTTGAGTGTGGATACCTACTAAAAGTAGTGACGCATCGCATAAATCCAAACCTGGGAGCCCAAGACAGCCAATGAAGACCACACCCACATAGCAAGTACGCACGCGACACCCTACTTAATCAGCCATTCCATCTCCAGAGCCTAAGGTCTCCCCGCGAAGAGAGTGATGCATGACACAGTCTGCACAGTCTGCACCATGCCATAGCTTGATGAGAGCTAAAATCTTTGTTGTCTTTCCTTCATCATCTCAACCCATGCTCAATACCATCTACGTTGAACCTACTCACATACCTAGCAAATCCCTACCTACAGTATCGCCATCCACCACCTCCCTCCTAAGTAGCTCCGAAGGAACCACAAACCCATAGCTCATCGACCCTTGATATTCAGAATTTCTGGGTATAGTCCCACCAAGACCACCTAGGTATTTTCACATCAAGAGTTTTCTCACACCAAATCATTCTCAAAGGCTGTGACTACTCGAATACTGAAATTACGATTAAAAATTTGATATCACACTAGTGGATGCTCAAAATCGCCCCCTTTAAATCTGAAAACTTGCTTTAATAAACTCTACTTCTAGACCATAAAGTTGCCCAATGAGTAAAAAGATACGAGAAAGGAGTAAGTGGGGTTCTTAGCTTGAGCAACTTGCTCTTCTAGATTCATAGGGTTAGCCATCAAGATAAAAACTATATCCAAGCAAGGAAAGCTCCATGTTAAAGTTCTGCATTGCTTGATATCTCTCTCTCTATATATATCAATATTTATATTTATATTTCAATATGGTATCTCTATGTATAAGACTACTAGCTATAATAGCAATCATCCAGGCGCCTAAAATATGCTTCCCTTCCCCGACACGATGCAAAATTTGCAATTAGCCAACGCCCAATTGCCGTATAAGCCCCACCTTATTGGTACCGTCATTAATTCATTTCTAGGTCTTCATTATCATCAACTTCCGATCCCACTCCCTGTGTATGAGTACTACTAACGCTAGTCTTTCGAACCACGCCACCAACACCAAAACGAGAGCCTCCCAGTCCTCCAACATACTCTAATTCTTCACCTAAAGTTCTGTGTTAGAAGTGTTTTGATAAAATCTATCAACATAGGATTAATCATGGAGATACAGTGCTTACCTCCTACAACTCGACCTTCCATATCGATTTCCTGCGATAGTTCAACCAATGATTGGCGTGGTAGTCTCAAAAATCCAGGTGTTCGAACTACTCTACCCCAGTGCGTCAGACAGAAACTGGCAGCACGCCTACGTAACCACTCTTCATTAGCAATTCCAGCAGAGTGCCAGATGACACAAGCGTGGTCAACGTCTAATTCTTTAGACAAGCGATTTACACAGAGCAATCTAAGATGTGGAATATTGTAGATGTTCGACATGACCAGAAGTCCTGCAACGTCATCCAAGTCTGCACAGTCATCTGGATGAATGCTGTCAGTATAGAGATAATAAAGGAATGCCTTTACAACAGTATAGGGCTCTGGTATATGCATTCTTTTTGTATGAAATTCGGCCATTTGAGCGTTGTATAAGCGTGCAAAGTGAGGCCATCTGGCTTGGAGGATGAGTTTGTGAACATGAATGGGAGGAGATGTCGGAGCATCAGGAGACAGCCAGTTTTGCTGAAGTTGACTTATGGAACCTCTGGAGCTTGAATCATCGTCATCCCATTCATCATCCTTTGACGCGGTTATCGTAAAGTCAGTTCCACTACCACTTTCCGGTGGTTGATTGAAGACTTTAGCCAGATCCATTCCAAGGCCTTTCGAGGTTTCGACCTTCATTCGGCCAGAAGATGATCGTGAAACTTCTTCTCCTCGAGGTTCTGAATTTGAGCCGTTGCCGAGTAAACCATAGCGTCGAAGATCAATTTCCATTATGTCACTAGCGGCTTGGTGGTTAGCGGGAGTTGCCATATGTACACAATTGAATGGAAACACACCTTAAATATTCTTCAAAACCACCGGGGCCCAGATCTGTTGCTGTAGGGTCAGTTGGGCAGCCAAGAAGCCAAGCCTTTGTACCTTCATCATTCATAGTGCAGTAGTGCCATCTAAAGCCTGATCTGAATATATCTCGACCTTCCGCTAGCTTTTGCCAGCGCAAAGTGTCCAATTCTAGAGATGACAAAGAACATTCTTGTGGTGTAATGGTTGCTGCAGGGGTGACGAAATCGAGGAGAATTCCGGATGTATAAACGTGAAAATGCATACCCGAGCCTTGCGCCGGTATATTCGGACCCGAGACGAACTTCAAAGAGGATATTGTACCAGGAGCAAGAGGGGGGGAATTAGTTAATTGAAATGAAGGTGGATTGACTTGTGCGCTGCTTGAGTTTGCGGCATAACCTGAGCTGCCTACAGCTGACTGAGACATGGAGAAGGAAGGTCGGGGTGAGCGACTGAGCGCCGCATGCCTATCCATGGAGCCATATGAGGGCGCTGATTCAAATGCCGGACTACCCTTAAAATCCAACCACCATATATCACCAATCTTATCCATATCCTCACTGAGACCCCCAAAAACCCATACTCTATCTCCCCATAAATATGCCGAGTGATCGAATCGTCCAACAAAACGCCATGCTCGAGACCAGGTGAAGGTTTTCAAATCAAGATAGCATATATCATCGAGAACATAGTTGTTCTGGCCAGTAATACCACCAATGATGAACAACTTATCCTCGTGTAGAACAGCAGCATGTCTCGCTCTTCCTTTTGGTATAGGTCCTGATACATTTGGTTGTGTCCAGTGTGCGGTTTTGAGGTCGAAGATAATAAGGTCGGAGAGGTAGGTACGGTGTTCATTTTCGCCACCGAATATGAGGAGTTTGTCCCCCTGATAAAGTGTAGCGGTATGACCTATAAAATACATTAGAAGTGGAAAAGTATCAACTTGAAATGAGACTTACCCATTCGTACACCTGGAATATCGCCATAATTGTCAACCAAATTCCATTGGTGACTGACCAAATCGAGTTTCAAAACATGATTATAGACCTCATCGGTGTATTGATCAAAACCACCAAATGCATATATCTGATTGTTTCCGCAATATGTGACAGAGGCATTGACGAGACAGGCTGGGCGCTATATAAGTTCAATCATAGGTTAGATGATAATCTGCAAAGTAGCGGCAGGTCTGTATATTACCTGACCAAGGGTTCTCGTAACTTTGGGTCTGTACCCATCCATACCCAGCCTGTTCTTCACAGGTGAATTTGGCATGAGGAAAGTGTTGCTTGGAGCAGGAGCAGGAGCGGGAGTGCTAGGAGAATCTCCCGAATGGTGATTGTTATGGGGGGTAGGAGTGGAAGCAGAACCAAAGATGGAGTAGGATGTACCGCCGGGTGTGGAAGGCTGAGCCATTATAAGAGGTGGTATCTTATGTGGTCATGCTAGATTGGTCGATAATCAGAGTCGATGCTGTGCGAATGTGCACAAACTCCTCTAAAACGAATTGGAAAATGCCAAACAAACAAAATAGACTAGGAGGAGTAGTCGAGTTACTTTATTGTTATGTTGAGTGAGACAAAGAAGATTATATGGATTGTACAAGTCGCAAAGGTTGTACAGGTTGTACAGGTTGTACAGGTTGTACAGTCCAAAAATGCTAAATCAAAATGATCTTGACGACATTAAACTTTGCATGGTTGTTCATCAGAATGAAGATATTCCTGGGTACATAAAAGTCATGCACAGGTGACGATGGAAGTATTTTGGAAAGAGAGACTTGGACTGCAGGTGGGTCGGCGGGTCGTAGTTTAATATATAATACACGTGCCACGGGTTTTGTGGTGGTAAAGATTATGTAATAAAATGAGAGAGGATGAAGTTTCTATGCCTGAGGCTTTCCATTTATCATATTATCAAGGCAAAAATGGTTGCCCCTCACAACCAAACTAATCTAGTGGAGTAAACAAACGAGTAGAAAAAGCTCATGAGTATTCCCTTTCTCAGAGACTTTTTTCCTTCTTCATGCAACATTGCAATCTCTCTACACTTCCGTACCTTTACCCTTCATCTTAATTCTCTTTACTCGTAATCAATACTATACAAAACATACCTTCAATTACAAGAATACTTTCAAGTCTATTAGATCTTTCTCCTAGTACTTCGTTACAGGCCATTGATCGTCCTCCGACCAAACCTATTCTTATATAGAAGGACTTTTCGATATATCGAACACAAAAACGAATTATACTAACCCAAAACCAAATTACCAGGAACCATTAGGTTGAGTCTCTTGGAGCTCGTTCGATATACCGAATCTACTCCCATCATCGATCGATACATTGACTTGTCTTTCGACCGAGATCATACCTTGATATTGCAACATGGCTACCGCAGTATCAACTCCCATCAAGTCCCATGCTGGACTCTTTTCCACACGTACCGCTGGCGGACGTATGCCATTGACCCCATCTCCTCGTACACGTACTCAAACTCTCTCGATTAATAACTCATCTCCATTCACTCCACCGGAGAGAAAGGTATCTGAAGAGAATGTACGATTATCATCCAAGTCAACATACGGTGGAAACTTAACATCACATTTCGCAAAGTCATCGAGGAAATCTCACCGCGACTCGCCAAAGTCCAACATTGCCAAGGGTGTCCAAACTCCTCGACATGCCCTTGAGCTTGGTGTCTCTGATTTTGCTCTTACTGGTACAGGATGCAAGACACCTGTCAATAAAAAAACAAGAAAGGGCCCAGTTCGCTCAAAATCCACCAAGACCACTGTTTCATACTCTGGTGACAGATTCATCCCAGATCGTGCTGCAAGCTCAGCTATCACCACCGCTGGTTGCGGAAAGGCCGATTTCGCCGAGAAGCAAAGACCAAAGAGCGTCAACGAAAGCTCTGCAGTCCTCGCATCTGGAGCTACTGATGCTCTTGCCGCCCTTGAGTCATTGAACTTGGATGATGAGGAAGAGCCAGCCTCTTACTCCCGTCCATCCCCAAACACCATCGCATACCAAGACTCATTGGCATCCGCTTGTGGTATTTCTCAAGGCCAAAGAATTCTTGCTTTCAAGCCTGCTGCTCCTGAATCTTCAAAACCCGTCGACCTCCGATCTCAATACAACCGTCCTCTCAAGAACTCCAACGCCACCGCTGCTCAATTCAGACGCCGTATCGCAACCGCACCAGAGCGAGTTCTGGATGCCCCTGGTCTCGTCGATGATTACTACCTGAATCTTCTCGACTGGAGCTCCAACAACCAAGTTGCCATTGGTCTTGAGCGCAATGTCTACGTCTGGTCTGCCGAGTCTGGTACCGTCAGCTCCCTTCTCGAAACCAGCCCAGATACCTATGTTAGCAGTGTCAAGTGGTCTGGCGATGGAGCATATGTCAGTGTCGGTCTGGGTTCCGGAGAAGTTCAGATCTGGGACGTCGAAGAAGGCACCAAGCTTAGAAGCATGCACGGACACGATACTCGTGTTGGTGTCATGGGATGGAACAAGCACACTCTTTCTACTGGTGCCCGAAGTGGTCTCGTTTTCAACCACGATGTCCGCATCGCTCAACACAAGGTTGCCGAGTTAGTTTCTCACACCTCTGAAGTTTGTGGTCTAGAATGGCGCGCAGACGGTGCTCAACTGGCTACCGGTGGTAACGACAACTTGGTATCCATCTGGGATGCTCGTTCATTGGCTGTTCCAAAGTTCACCAAGACCAACCACAAGGCGGCGGTCAAGGCTCTCAGCTGGTGCCCATGGCAACCAAACGTCTTGGCTACTGGTGGTGGATCATACGATCGTCACATCCACTTCTGGAACACCACAACTGGTGCACGTGTCAACAGCATTGACACTGGCTCCCAAGTCACCAGTCTCCGATGGAGCCCTCACTACCGCGAGATTGTCAGCACCAGTGGGTTCCCCGACAACTCTATCAGCATCTGGAGCTATCCTACTTTGGTTCGCAATGTTGAGATTCCCGCACACGAGACCAGAGTCCTCCACAGCTGTCTTAGCCCAGACGGGCAAATGCTCGCTACAGCTGGTAAGTTTCTTCCTCCTCTTCCTACATCGCGAATCATACTAACCATCATTAGCTGCTGATGAGAGCTTGAAGTTCTGGAAGGTTTTCGAGAAGAAGACCGGCCCAAGCGCATCCGCATCAGCTGGTGCGTCAGGAAAGGCCGACATGGTCAAGCAAATGACTATCAGATAGATAGATCAAGGAGAGCTCTTGGAGCTACAGGTAAAGTATAAAGCAATTTCCATAATGGCATTTTAGCGATTGGGATGTTTTAGCGTGGTGTTTGGTGGATTTCGATCTTCACAAAAGCCCATGGCAGAAAGTGCTTCACCTGGTGCAAGTTGATGCTTTGACGATGGATGAACGGATACCTATGGTGGTGGATATATATCTCTGGTTGGCGTATAGGTTGTTGGGGCGGGACCTTTTGTATTAGTTATATTTGTTCGGAAATGTAAATCATCTAAACGAATTACTTGAGAATGTGTATGAAAGGTGATTGAATTGATTCATACGTCCCATGGAGTTCTTGGAGGTAGGTAAGGTTCGTACTTCGTACTCGAGTATAGTATATTGTTGCCTATAAAGAAAGGTAGTAGTTATCATACCCGTGGACCTGTGTGGCAATCCAAGACTCAGCCGACGTAGGTAAGCATCAAAAAATTACCTAATCAGTACTTTAGGTCGATCCATGAATACTGTAGATAGACTGCCCGGGTGATTCATGAATTGCCTCTATGAGCATACAGAGTAAGGACAACCACATATTACCTAGAATTACCCGCTACCTCGGCACAAGAAGCAAACCATCAAATTAATTGTATTTTTGAAAGGTTACTTGTATTTATGACTTGTATTATGATTCATAGATAGACCAGTCAGCCATAAGCCATCCGTCAACCATTAGCCATTACCCATGAGCCATAATCTATCCATAGTCTAAACAATCTATCTTCTAACCGGTAATCCGTCCATAAATCCATCCATAAATTCATATCCAACCTTGGAATATTAGTAATCTCCAGGGCTTTTAATAAATCAATTCGATGATTCAAAAATCGAGAACTAATGGAGTGTCAATTAACAAATAAATATCTCTTTTCCCTCTTAACGAGTCATCCCACGATGCATTCATTCATTTATCATAAATGATTAAAGGGAACGAAAGAAAAGGCGGAGATTCAGCCTTGTAAGTTGAGCTGAGCAACTTCAGGATCTCTTTGATCAGGAATAATAACAAGTGCCCGACGTACCTGACAGTCATTATATTCTATTTTCTATTTTCTATTATTTATTATTTATTATTTATTATCTATTATATAAGCGAAGGCAGGCTAAGGTTGCCCATATCTCTACCAAAGCCACCATCCCCCATACAACTCCACCAGCAAAGAACCTGAGCAAACCTTGGAAGAAGATCTAAGCAAGATCAATTTTATCTTTTACAGAATTCCATTAAATTTATTTACAAACTTACATAAGATAGTCGAGAAGTTCATTTGCGTCAATTAAGATAGTGGCATCCCATCCCATTCACGATCCTGAGAAGAAGTTGTTGGAGAGGGTAGCGGAGGGCAATCCATCCTTTCTTTTTGATTGTTTGCGAACGAGGGACGCTTTCTTTGCACAAACGGGGAATCAAGTACAAGTACAAGTTCATCAAATCAACCATCGCAACCTTACCTCTTACCTCTCTCTCTCTTTATCAACAACCTCCAATCGTCAATTTTGTGCTTGGCAGATCAGAGTAATGAGAATTCTGAGTGCGACGATATCTGCAAGATCAGTAATTACTCGCGCGTAAAGAAATAAAAAAAGGTTGTCAGAGAAAACAAAGCTGAAGTTGAATTTGAAGCTGAAGCCGAAGCCGAATCGCTGTTGTGTTCATCATCAATCTTCTCATCATATATCCAAGGAACGCGACAGCCAAGATGTCGAACACTCAGGTCGGAAATGTCTACCAGCAGATAATCGCAGATGTGGTCGATAGTTCTCGAGTTGATTTCGAGGAAGGTGGAGTTGATGAACAAGTGTTGGAGGAATTGAAGAGGGTATGTTTTGAACTCTTTATTTTTTCATCCCCCCTTTCCTTCTGATACATTCCCATTGTCGTATTTCCATGATCTTCAATTCGTATTCTGATTCCTTATTTTCTTTTTCTTTCCTTTCTTTTTTCTTGTTTTCTTTCTTCTTTTGAATGGATGATTTCTTCGTTGTCGGAATGAGGAGTTGATTTCGATAACATCAATGTATCTCTCTGTCTCGCTCTCTTTTGATTGTGCTGGATATTTCTCTGTTGCGAATCTTGGTGGTTGTTGTTGTTGTTATTGTTGCTTTTCTTCTGTTGCTGCTTGATTACTGCCTGTGCACAAATTGGCCAGTTTTTTTGCAGGTGGGCGACCCTCTGTATTTGGCTTTATACCCTTGCCACTCAGTCTCTCGGTTGTGAAAACTTTTCCTAAACTAGTCTCTTTCCGTCTTTTGTATCACGTGGTACACAAGAGAGAGAGAGAGATGGGGGAGAGGGGGGTATATATGTATGTGATGTGGGCACACACGTACACACATGTAGTAGTGCTTCATGTCACTGGTGCCCTTACACATATATTTGTTCCTTACAATATTGTACACCAAGACTGCTAAATCTTCCAAAGATAACTTTTCCAATCATGTTACTAATACATTTCAAAGGGATGGCAAAAGAAATTGTCACAACTTCAAGTTGCTATGTTCCCATGGGATCCAAAACCTGATCCACCAGCTATACAAAATCCACCAACTGTACCTTCAAACTATCAACATGCAGGCACTCCTCCCAATCAACCAATCTATCAAACTCCAATGCCTAACGGACCTCGTGTCAAGACTGAACCTGGCATGGAACCCCAAGGATTTCTCCCTATGCCTATGTCACAACCACCCCCTCAAAATCCTCTTATGACTATGCCTAATGCCACACCTGCTCAACAACGCGCTGCTCAGAATCTACATGCATCTTATGGACAAAGAGCTGCGGCTTCAATTCAATCCATTCAAGGGGGTGGTGGTGCACCACCACAACAGCAAGCCATTTCGCAAATGAGCCCACAGCAGCAGCATGCTATGCATGCACAACAGCAACAACATTTGCAAATGCAACAAATGCAGCAGCAGCAGCAACAGCAACAGCAGCAGCAGCAGCAGAGACCAGGTAGCGGTGTACCCCCCCAAGCTCAGCCACAGCAGCCACAAGGACAACCTCAAAGCCAGCAAAGTCAGCAAGCTGCAGCTGCTTATAGACAAAGTATGGCAGCTCAACAGGCCCAACAATTACAGCAGCAGAGATCATTCCAAAATGCACAAAACCCTCAAAACACTCCGAATGGTCAGGGACCCCAGACTTCCCAAGCTCCTCAAGCTCACCAAGCCCCTCAGGCCCCGCAGGCCCCGCAAGCCCCTCAAGCCCCCGAAGCCCCTCAGGCTCCTCAAAATCCCCAAAACTCTCAAGGTGGTGTAGGAAGTGCACAAACTGATGGAGCTGGTGACGATATTGATGATTCTATGGGTGTGATCAAGCAATTTGATTCCCAAGGAAATGAGATTGCCATGGGTCGAGTTGAAATTGACAACCTCATCCGTACAAAGATCGAGTCTATGGGCAAGGCTATGGAAGGTGGTGGCTTGATGCTTCCACTCAAAGAAGCTACTAAAACTCCTTCAAACAAGCGCCAGCGCAAGAACTTATCAGGCCCAGTGTCACAAACGGATGGACCTGGCTCTGATGATGACGATGATGATAAGATCAAGGATGAATTAGATGAAGATGCAATCAATTCTGATTTGGATGATTCTGATGATGGTTTGAATGACGATGAAGATGATGATGAGGGCATGGGTCATATTATGCTTTGCATGTATGATAAAGTCCAGCGAGTCAAGAACAAGTGGTATGAGTTTTGATTCCTTCACTTTCCTTCTAATACACATTTTCTCTTACCATATCTGTTATCTGTACTAACCCATTATGCAGGAAGTGCGTTATGAAAGATGGAGTTCTTACCGTCAATGGAAAGGAATACGTGTTCCACAAGGCAACCGGAGAATACGAATGGTAGTTTCCGTTCTCATCACTTCATTTTTGCAAGACCTCTATTTGCCTTTCAAACAACCCAGATTCCCCATCGCACATCAAACATGACCGCTGTCAACCTTCCTCTCAAAAATAACAGTCCACCTTCCTTTTCAGCTCATAGCTCATGGTGTTTCCCTCGATATTCAAACCATCTTCCCTCTGTCCAATTTCACTTCCCCATAGATGGGATCGAATCATCGAGAAAAATCGGTCACCCGGGAGGAATCTTTCTTGCATTTCAGCGACATAAAACTACAGATACATAAAAAATTGAATAACAAATCCTTGAAAAATTGACCGTGAACAGGAAAAAAATGATTTACCAGGAAGTTCTGGTAGCGCAATAAGTAGATCGGTCCGGTGGTATGGAGCGATAGGTCGATGGAAGTTGGGAATGCATGCAGGGTGCGCTGCATCTGTGTATCATATCACATCATATCAATTCTCTTAAGTAGTCACAATCCTCTTTGAGGAATCAAATAAAACCCTTTAAATTCAAGATGAATGGTTCTCCTTCTGATGTATTGATTGAGGATTTATTAGCAGGTGAGCATGAATCATTTGGAACTGCGACGACGGTGTACATCAACCAATATATCCAGATTATCTTGAATCCTTCTTTGCCATTTCAAAATTAATCGTAGTATCATATTTTCCCCACAATCTACATCTACATTTACAATTAGTCTTTTCGGCTAGTTAGACGTCGTTGGTGCTTTCGCCTATTTCAACTTTTGGGATCCGAAACTTTGGTGGTGACGCCTTTACTTTTCTGAACCCTGATTTGAGATAAGGTGAAAAAGTATTAACTATTTACTCTCCTCTGTCAGTAAGTAGGAACGAGTTTCCAAGGTAGCGCCTCCAGTCTCGCATCGCCCAAAACCCAAAAACAGGGGCAAAAATCTCGCAAACCCCAGATAAACTTCGGCCATGCTATCCATCCCCCCAGGCTCGGTCGAATAGAACAGTCTTTGATAGTCTGGGTGAGGGGTCAAATACGCACTAGTTCCTGTTTGGTGTGTTGACCAGAGGGGGGATCGCAATATGTACGCACACTACGCTTGATTAATGCTCTCGATATCATTTCTTCCAACCTTACATATATTGAGTCATCGAAGAGACAAAATATGACTGGGTGCGAGACCATATTCCTTATTCTCCATATACCGATTTATAGATATAAATTCTCTCCTGGTTATTGAATTAGTGTTCCGCTCGATGCTCCAGATAGCGCTCCCCACTGAAGGAGAAAAGCATATGATCAATCAAGTAGATTTAAGCTAGAATTGCCCTGCGAAAGATGCTCCGATCAAAGAGATCGAGATAAATGGACTCAAACACGGATAGTTCGAATATATCGAAGAGACGCAGTTGCAACCTCCCTGGTTCTGTTATTCGTCGCGCTAACAGTTTACCTGGGCGTCTTAGAGGAGAGTCGCATGATACCCACCTAGGCTCATCATCCGACTAGTCCAAAAACGACGCGTGGCACGCAAGCGCTCGTGAATCTCTAACCAGATAGCATAGCTTCACCACATTCGCTCCGGAGATTGAGCGATGGAGAATCAGCATCAAGCTCCAGGACGGCCCTGCAGAATGCCCGCGCCACACTGCGTCGAAAATCCCACACCAAAGGCCTTGGACGGCAATGGGAAATAGAGAGCGCAGACTGCTGTACCTTGGGCTCGCTAAAGACTGGCCATGGTTACATTGTTCAGGATGTTCCGCTCTTTGGCGCAAGTTTTCTGTCATCTCTGACCGGACAAATCCGGGCGTTGGGATGTTCGGCTACGCAAGCATTGCAATGGTCTGGAGCGAAGGATTGGGAATTCATGGTCTGCACGGGTGTGCTTTCGCTTCCGGTAGGCATGGCGTCGTATGGGCACGGCTCAAGGTTGCAACTTATCCTGCAATGCTCTAGTTCTCCTGTGAGATCTCGAGAAGAATAGCATGTCGATAACTCTGCGGTGGTCGAGGTTTTCGAGTAAGATCGAGGGGGAAGATAGCTGTGCTGTGGATGAGAGAACGAGACTGTCGTATATATAGTTTATATATTCTCCCTGTTATACCACTGAATCGACACCGTGACTCTCTGTGCCATAACATCCTCCACGATCTCCTTCTTTTGGGATTAACCTGGTTAGTTAACGTGCAATTACTTGAATCTCTTGTTGTTATAATCATCGCTGTTATTCTCTGTGTAATCTACGGAATGGAGGATGACTTTATAGTATTCCTCGAAGTGCTAGTATGCCCAACACAGTTAGACGAATTATTTGTACGGCAACTCAAATGCCACACGATCCGTTTCCCGACACGTTCAATGTAATTACATGCTGTTAATCTTCTACAAAAAGCGGACGAAAGGATCGAATCGTCGTAGAATTTAGTCCAATAGTGCTGTGGAAACAGAAAATCAAACTAGATATACCCGATACTCAATCTAATTCGGTCAATCTACGTGATTTCTCGCGTTGATTAAATTCAATTGTTGCATCTCATTAAGACAACTAGTCTACAAATCTATGCCCTGGTACCCAGATAGCAAGCGCGTAGTTCCTTTCAGAGCTCCGCGCGCCCTAAAGATTCTGCTTAGAGTGGTGCCGAGTTCATTATGGAGATCAACGTCACTAGGCAGCAAAAGCTGGAAATATTTCCTGGATGTACACTTCGAGAGACCCAAATATACGTGAGCGGAGATATAGGTATGCTGGTCTTTGAACTACTCATGGTAGACGGGATCTCTAGCCCATTGCAGTTTGAGATGATCAAAACACAGACATTCGAGTAAGAACAACACCAGCAGTACAAGATAGAAGCAAAGGGCATAGTTTCTCGTGGCTATGAGAACTTCTTAACGTCTATTGGGGATTTTTGTGAAGAGTGATTCCTCTTCGTTTAGGTTGGTGGAGACTAGGGAAGTTGGAGAGTGGAGATAGAGGTGCTAAGCGAACAGAGTCAAGTGAAGAAAAGGAGCATAACGCGAGCAATATTAGATTTGATTATGAATCATTCAGAAACTATATCGATTTATCTCGGTATGTAATCAACTACCATCGATTCGCATTGGGGAATCTCTTGTATATCAAACGTCTGTAATTTGATTTACCAAGAGAATCATCTAGATCACGGCGATGTGAATGCAAAGACTGACGTTGACCTCAGCTGTTGGTCATGCAGAGACACCGTAGGGAATGTCAATTCAGATTTATAATCAATTTCATCGAGTATGTTGGATGTAACGGACGCTGGATCGCTATTGCCGATCAATGACCATGCATTTATTTTGGAATATGTTTGGCACGCAGCACGCAAAAGAGATTGATCAGAGCTATAGTCGGTATCTTAGATATCAGGCTTAAAATGCGTTCTCTCATTGTGCTGAAATATTTGCAATGGCTAGTGATGTGCGCAATCTAATGACCATTGCGTGTTTTGGTGTCTGGCAGAAATTGCGTGCACAACAAAGAATTTGATTTTAGCTGCTCTTTCATCTTTCGGATGTCTTAATATTGAGGGCGGCCACAGAAATGGCATTGGAGGGGAACTGGAGGGAAACTGAGGAGCTCTATAGTAGGGTTAGAATAGCAAATTTCCAAGTGTTGAGCTTTAGCTAAAGTAGAAATATGCCTCATTACCAAACGAAACATGGAGAAAAGGGGATGATTTTTGCATAAATCAAATACTGATAGAAAAACAAATAGTGAGGTATGACTGTCTCAATATCAGATATATAATGTTGATAAATTATGGCTGCATTCTCCACATTTTCCATTGATCTAGATATTATAAGAACGAAAGGTAGTCGTGTTATTTATTCATGACCATACTAAGCAACTCACTTGCCAAGTGGCAGTTGACCTTCAAAAGCTGTAAGCAGGAAGACTCACTCAGAAACTTGTGGTTAGTGGAGATTATGACTCTGGACCGTACTATATGACAGAAATCCTATGGTGAGAATATATTAAAATGCTTGTCAAATTGCCTTGATATGAGTTTGGCATGATGATTATCACCGGCCTGGTCATATTCAAACTATTAGAATGCCTTATATAAACGCCTAGGAGAATAATACTAACAGAATATAAATGAGATGCTGTCCAAGAAGAAAAAGAATGAAAGATAACATCAAAAGAGGGCAAAAATATAAGTGCCATGAATTACAATGAGTTAAGCTCTCATTGCTTCAATGAGGCAGATTACAGCAAAACTAAACCCCCAGATTGCTCACCACAACTTTAGGAATGACTTGAAGTTATGAAACTCGATGACTACACAATCACAATTCTTACTGTTGACTACTGATCGAGTGTTCATTTGATATAAGGAGTAACAAAAGCGAACTCCAGTAAATGTATGTTCTGTCTGCACAATGAATAAAAATATGACCATGTACTTCACCTCAAGTTTTGTAATAGATAACACCCATGATCTTGTGAAACTGCCTTGTCAATGACTATTAATCAGAAATAGCCATGAGAGTTTCGGTTTCAAAGTTACTTTCAAGTTATTTCAACATGATACAGAAGTTTTCTTTCTTGACGAGAAAGACGCTTATGAATTCCATTGCGGGATTCAGTGGCATGCTTGGTACAATAACAGTATCTTGTCCATAGAATTGATAGACCCTATAACTACTTATATTCGATTTCTCTGATTATTTCTAATTGTATTTCATTCTCACTGCTCAGCGTTGGTGTTCTCTCTTCCATTCAGTCAATCCGGTCATCATCCCCTTTCGCTTCTATTAATGATCAAGGAACTACAGCATCCTATCTAGTGATTTCATATTTCAAGGAGACCTGGTCACAGTTTATCATTGATATTCAAGCTGATTCGGGGTTTCATTTGAAATAACGTCAGCTTTCCATTGAAAAGTCTCGAAGACGCACACAAGCCGGTTCTCAATGTGACATTTATGGGTAATGTTACCAATGTGGTTAGGAGCGAAGGCGAAATTGCCTTCTCCTTTTAAATTTAAAAAAACCGTCCAAAGGTATCTGAACTGGTGGTCTCCCATGAATATTACTATGATTCTTCTAGTTTGATCATGTTGAAAAGCTATTGAGATCTATGAGGGGGCTTTCGGATCTACTCTCCATTCCGAGGACCACACTATTTCCCACTGCTATGGCACAACCGTACGAAGCTTACAGAAATAAGGTCTTGAAAAGACATTTCTATTCAGTGTTTAGCTCATGACGTGTGATTGTTTATGGTTTCGGTTAAAATACTTAGCATTCGAGCGTGAATTAACCTTAGCTCTACTACTCATTCACCTTGCTGCCAAACAATATCCACCAAATAAGTACCAGACTAATGCCTCTCGCTGTACTTATCTATACAAAGCTCATATATTACGGGTTGGTTGGGACACCGCAGTGACTCGACATTTGTAAGTTTGAGATCCACTCCCTGCTATTTAAGAACTTAGAGTCACAACTTTCTAACAATTTCTGAATAGCATAATCGTCAACCAGATATCTCTCGACTACTAATCCGGTCAAAACTCACAAACCTATACGATATCCAAGAATCCCAAAATGATGGACCCAAAAAAATACGATGAACTCATTGAGCAAGAAGAGTACTTTAGCGAAAAATACGGCTTCGTAATATCTGTCGATCATACGAATGGTCCAGATAGCCATTACTTCACCGACCGAGAGATACACAATGTAGCGATGACCGTGTTTGGCGATACCTATGTAGTCAGAAATCACCTGGTCTTCCGCAGCGACGCCAAGGGTGCTTTCTACAAACAGATTGACGCCATAACAAGTGCACGTATTCAGCTCGTTGACTACTTCAAGGTATACTATCACCATTTAGATCACTGTCAACATATTCAAATTACCCATACTAATAATTCCGTACATATAGGAAATAGAGGCTAAGGGTTTCATGTCATACGACGAAGAATATGCTTTTATTACATGCGGTGGTCTGGAGGATCTGAGATTGAGCGAAACCTTGAGTCAGGATCTGGCATACGTTGGTTGGCTCGATATGCGTAGGAGAGACTTTGCAGAGATTCAGTAAATTGATTATCATAAAACTGAAAGAAAAAAGTTCGCGGTGTGATGGTAGCCAGATTGAGCTAGGGAATACTGCAGTCTCAGTGGCTTGTGTCAGTTTTTACTTATCAGGATGATTAAATTATCAATACTGTAAGAGAACAAAGTTTGCATGCATTGTGTCATCCATTTGAGACATGTCCATGCCTAACATTCTGAGTCTTTCCGTGTACCTCTGAAAACAATCCCATGAAAATTGAAACGATTTCATCCTGAAATTGCAGCAGCAAACTGAAAAATTAGAATTAAGAGACTCGGTTATTCCCATGCAAGTCAGTGAGTAAGTAAGTGAGTAAGTGCACAGCCGCAGGGACACCAACCTTGCCAGCTGGACGTGAAATTGTCTACTTTGTGCTTCGGGTAAACTGCGGGCTAGAATGTTATCCGAGGATGAAAGGGGTAGGTATTTATTCATCTACTCAGGCACGACACCAAAATGTTAAATCAGTGACAAGGAAGTATTGTAATTGATCTTAGTCTAATCAAGATCAAGACATGATTTATTTAGTGGACCAACTACAATCCTTTGGCAGTACTCTGAAAAGATCGCGATAGATATGATGGCCACAATGCCTAGCACCCAACCCCGAAATACCAACGCCTAGAGACCATGTAACAGTCACTATCAACTAACCATCTCCCTATTTCGGTACTCTGGTATGAAAAGATACTATTAGCCAGAGTGAGATGAGACAGAGTATCCTTAAGCGCAGGGAAAGTCCAGATCAGAGGGAGACCAGTGGAAGATCTAAGGCGACTTTGGTGATTGGATTATGGTATCTTCATCCGACGAAAGTTTATCTGCTCTCTTGATAAGACTTTTCTTGGCTCTTTCTTTGGCTCTCTTGGTGGGCTTCTTTCGCACACACATGCCGTCATCAGCCATGTCAGCGTCGTCCTCCCTGGCTCTCTTGGTCCCACGTCCATTATTTCCCACGGCTGTTTCGAGTTGAAGCTAATTGAGAAAGGTCATGTCAGTCTGTAGATCTCATAGAAAAAGAATGAGCTGTAATGGACAAGACATACTTGAGCCATGTTCCCCAAGATAGTAGAGACATTAGAGTTCATGCTGGAGGTCTCAGCTGCGGCTTGCTCCTGATTTCTTTGGAGGTGACCATTATTCTTGATGTTATTGTTGATATAGGCATCAAAATCATCTCCAATTGTATTTCCACTTGCTTGAGACATCAAAATCTTCGCTCTCAGATCCAGGTAACGCACCTCCTCCACGTAAGTCATCAGTAGCTTTGAGCTATTGTCCTATAAGTGTCCGTCAGAACAAAACATACAAGGCGAACAATTATATGTGAACTAGCGCTATACCTTGAACCATTTGATGATCTGGGGATAAAGATCGGCCCTGGCTTCTGAGTTTCCATAACAGATTTCCAATGTCTTGAAGACTGGGCAGCTCTTAATCGCGAGGCAACCACCCTTCAAAGTAGCAAACGCTGTCGTTAAGCTTTTGTTGTGACCTTCACCGGAATACTGAATATTGAGAGTAAAGCCATATGCTTTGCGAAGGTTGGAAACATCTGAACCATGACGCCTGAGAAGATTAAGTTTGCCGGTAGCTGTCTTGGTTTCTTCCGGTGAAGACATTGTGGACAATCGACAATGTATCTGTTGATACAAATAATGTTTTCTTGATCGCTGAGAAAGGTTCTTATATGATTTAGGTGCCGATAGTGCGGCCAAGGCCAGTAGGTGATTATGTCAGCTTCTCAAGATTGTTTTGCTTTCAGTCAATCCATGGTGAATTTATCAAGGCTATATGAGACGCCGTATACATTAATTCATAATAAAGACTTTGGTCTGAGAACGTAGCCTCGTTGACACTTAAACCGCACCAGAAGTAAATTAGATTCTATACTTTTGGACTTATGCCGTGACGTGGCTTAATTCCCTATGGGATGACACCAATATTTTCAAAAGCTGGGTATGCTGAGCATCTAATATCTGAGAACTCAAGGTCTTCTCATGTTCATGGCTTTTTTTTAATGACCCTTCAAAAAAAACCCCAAAAAACCGTATAATATCCATCCATCAAAAAAGATGAATACACATTAACACAAAGTCGGGGTCTGGAGCTGATGCTCGTATCACGGAAAGAATACAAATCACAAACTCAACAGAAGCAGTTGCTCGCTCCTCCAGCATTCAAAGAATTTGATACTATATCGAAAGTCTTGATCCGCATACCATCTGGAATCCGAGGACAAGATTCTAGATCCAATTTCACATGCAAAGCCTGTTGTTCACAACAGCCCAAAATTCTCATCCACGAAACTGTGACCCGCTAGATGTGCGGATTTTATGTCAAAATCTTACCGCACTTCAAGTGACTTCTCTCTAGATTCATTCCCGCTAACGGACGGCGAAACAATACTGTCTTGAGATTAGCAACGCCCATGGTTGCGAGTTATTCAGGAAGGATGATGTAAGAAGAGAGCAACAGTGTATTGGTAACTAGTGCACAAAAAGATGATCGATTAGTTAAAGGGAACAAATTCTGCGACACTGGTGCATTGTAGGGTTCCACCGGATATTGTGGGATTAGAAGTTTCCAGTAGGCTATCTGTAGCCGGATGCCCTCTCGGAATTTGATTTCCGAAGCTTGAGTTCGTATTGCTATTTTCTCATGTCAGATAATCCCAACTTTGACTCGTACAATTTCTGTGGAGATTCTGTCCTGTTCGTCAGATCAGATGAAGGGTCTCAAGCGCCTCCCACATCCGTCCTGCGAGCTCTCCCATCTGTATTTCAAAATAATGATATTAAACGCCAGTACATTTTTAAGGAGGAAAGTATTGAACAAATCAAGATACTGGCAACTAAGCCATAACGAAAGCAATATCGCCGACCCCTCCTAATCATTGTCTTGTTTATTATAAAGACCATGAGAGAAAAAATTACTACAAAGATTGCGTCAATACAAGAAGCAAAGTGTTTTCATTAACAGTTCTACGTTCATCATTATGCTAAAACGCTACAAAAATGTCTTATACCCCCGCTGTACATTACTCTCCATTTAAAACCACACCCATGAATCGTTTCTAATCTATCAATACGGTACGTTCCACATTTCGGTTGATATCATTTTTCACTCGCAAGCTGTCCAGCGTCATGCACTCTCGTGTCACTAGGCAATGCTACTCGGTCAAATCCCATACCCTCTTCAATATAGCCTTCCTGATGATAAGTGTCTTCACGCGGCGCATCAGGCATACTAGCGATGCTTGATGCTGACGACGAGCTATCACTGCTCCTATTTTCTGTCGTTTGGTCTGGTGAAGATTGAGTTGTTTCGATGTTCTTTTCGTTTCCTTCGGCTTGTTCTTTTGAATGATGTTTCGCGGGTGTTGGTGCGAATTTGGATCGTTCTCGGATTGCGCCACCATATTTGTAAAACAAGAAGGGGATTGGGGCGAGGAGGCAGGCTATTCCACCTATTAGTGAACCGCCGCCCCCTACGCCGAGAGAATCGAACATATATGTCGTGAATAGTGGCGCTGCGGCACCGGCTGCCGATCTACAAACAGTGTTTGCTGCAATTGCACTGGCGGCATACATCAAGTATGTATCGGTAAGGTAGTTGAGATACGCGACAAAAATAAGAAGAATAGATGTGGCAAGGAAGACTCCTCCAATAGTAGGGACTATCCAATGCACACTATTGTAATTTCCACTCCACGCAAACCAGAACATAGTAATTGGGAAGATAATACCACCGACCATCGCGACTGGTAGACGATCCTCCGCTACGCCGACATGGCCTGCCTCCATCCTCTTTCTATCGCGGAGAGACACGATGAAAATGGCGACACCACCTATAATAGCACCAATAATGGTTCCAATCAGTGGTAGCTCTCCCACGCCAGAATTCCAGCCACGCTTCTCTTGAAAGATGATAGGGTAGATCGTGAACAGCATGTAAAGCAACGCATATACTACGGAAAGGTAGATTGCAACGGCGAACGATATTGGATCGATGAGGATTTGCCAAGGTCTGGTGAGTGCAATCTTGAATATTTGCCACAAGGTACGATTGCTAGCTTCGACGGGGGTCTTGACATCCTCGAAGCCTGGAATGTTCAATGCCCTTATCCTCTTTGCTTTGTTTAGCAGCAACTTCGATGGTAAAGTTTCTGGGATGGTGAACATCAAAAGCTCGGTGGCAGCAGCGAGCCATAGGATAACATAGAAGTTCCACCTCCAGTCCTTCTTTAACTCAAGAAATCCAGAGATTACAGGACCCAATGCGGGACCGGCAAAAGTCATCATGGAGAACAAGGCCATGGCATTTCCTCTTTCTACTGGACCCCAAATATCGGCGAGAACCCCAGGAGCATTCGAAAGTGGCGAGCTAGCCATCGTACCCGTTATGAATCGTCCAATCAACAAGGCCGCAAAGTTATTGGCAAAGGCGCAGAGAAAGTTGAAAGCGAAGTACAAGGTGAATGAAATATAAAAGATCCATCTTCGACCAAAGAACTCGGATAAGGGCGCCCAGAATAACGGTCCAAAGCAGTATCCCAAGAGGAACACCGTGATCACGAGTGCAGAGGCTTCTGCAGAAACGTGGAATTCCTCCTCAATTCCTGGCAAGCATCCTGATGGACTGGATGATGCAAATGTTGCATTAACCACAAGTAAAACGGATACCACGGTGATATACCATCGTCTCGCCTTGGACCAATTCTTTGGATTATCTATATCCCCAGGCCCAAAATCCAGATGCCCGTTTTCATTGATATACGGATTTTCATCCTTGATATGTTTCGTTCGATATGGCTTCGCATTTGGCCGCGATAAAACACGTTTCATTCGATCCATCTACAAATATATTGAAGGATAAAGTTTGCAATTGTTACAATGGCAAAAGATTGACGAGAAATAAAGATGGGCGGGTGATCTACGATGTATACATGGACATTTCTGAAATTGTGGATAATCGGCATCTTAGGTACACGCGGAATTGTGGATTGACAGCCAAAGAAGTCGCAGGCTCATGTCATAGTAACAACTGTTGGTAAGTCCGGATGAAGATGCCGCGCAAATCGTCATCATTGAGCACTTTACTTCTTTTGCTTCTAGCCTCGGATTTATCGTCAAATTCAACGCGATGCTTGAACGATGCAGCCAATGATGGCAATTTAAATTTCCCTAGTAACAGATAGTTTCATGCCGGCAAATACCAACCCTATGGTTACCAAGGAATGGATAATCTCAGATAAATTTGTTGTTCGATATGATTATCAATCTTTTGCCCTTTTGATCAAGGAACCGATGAAAAATGAAGGTAACACGGTCAGAGCTTCCATACGATTCATTCATCGACCCCTTTTAGGGTACATAAGCGAAAATGAGGTAGTATTCGGGTATAAGCAGTCGGAGCAAATGCCATTATTGCTTTTTTGTTTCCGAGTATTTCTTTATTTACCTTCATCATCTTTGAGACATCATAGCCTAACACAACGAACCAATGAAAGAATTGAATTCTATACTTTTCAAACCCCTCAAAAAGGGAAAAGAACACTACAAGTAGTATGGGGGCGGCCCGAGCAGCTTAATAAACACCGTGGTGGCGTCCATAGCGTTGATACATTATATGATTAGTTTTTCTCCAGGATCATCAAAAGGTGACCCCTCAATCTGCAAGCTGACAAACCCCTGCAATTTCTTCAATTTACCTACCTATCGGTGAGCTATCGCAATTGAGTCACAATTTACTTTTGTATCATGAGGCAACCTTGCAAGAGCGCATGGTTTCATTAGTATTATATGAAAAGCACGAATAGCGACTAATATCCTTCTAGAACAACTAGAACATATGATGAAGCTTCTAGACTCGGCGATTCTTCTACCCCTTAACCAACAACCACCTATATAAACCTTGAACAATTCCGGCAAATCCAGAGCTTTAGGCTGGTTCGAAAGAGCACCTTGAAGTTGGAACATTTGGTGTCAAAATTACTGCGAAACCATGGATTAGGACTGAGACGAGTGTCTCGAGTTTAAACTCCTCGATATGCTTCAATGTGAAGATATTAGGATTGCTGGCTCAAGC
This sequence comes from Monilinia fructicola, assembly GCA_008692225.1. NCBI lineage: Eukaryota > Fungi > Ascomycota > Leotiomycetes > Helotiales > Sclerotiniaceae > Monilinia > Monilinia fructicola. The sequence continues at coordinate 2,573,678 of VICG01000002.1, read as the reverse complement.
ATCTTCAAGTGAGAATTCTCAATACCGCGGGTAATCTTTGAGAATGAGTAGAGTGCTTAGGTGTAGAGTTATGGATGAATGGTTCAGTATGGAAAAATTACAAGCATATGAAAAATAAGCAGAATAGTCTAATAGTCTGGACGACCTGGGAAACTAGAAACAATCCAGACAGAAGCATTGAGATTAAAATCTCTGCTATGCTAGCCTAGAACGAAAGAAGATGACAAAACTCGGAGGGGGAAGTCCTTTATTTTCTGACTTGCCAGTGAAGAATTCGAGGCTCTTATGGGGTCTGTGAGTTCATACCCAATCGACCCCATACGTAGTACCTCCACTATGTTTCTTCCGAAAGCTTCCTGAATGGTAAATTAGCCTCCTGATAGATAGCCACAATTTTATAACACCAAAATAAGACGGCAACAAGCCTCTTCTACAAGGAATACTGAGTGTACTTTTGTCAATTGGGATCCCGTGACTGCATAGTGACAGAAAGCACATCAAATCTAAGACTGATTGGGTTGAAATTAGGGCAAGTATCATATCTGCAACAATATTGCCACAACCTCGTCCATGATGTGGAGGAACGAAAAACATGATAGCAGAAAATCACGATTTGCAACCAATACTCGAAAGAGCTTCCGTCCACTAAGAGAATTGTTTCATTGGAAGTCTAGATGCAGGACTCACACGTTGCATTTACGACAAACTTCCCACTTATCAATCAGCTCAATGAGGATGAAAACCAAAATATCGAGAAGCCATGCTAGATACCCGCACAACTTCTTACCCCTGGTCCTCTTTTCGCGCCCCATGCAAGTAACAATAAACCCACAGGTAGAGAGCGACACTACAAATGCGATTGCCAGTTCAATCACAACGTCAAAAATATTACACCGATACTCATTAGCAATAGTGATCATTTCTGCAAGTAAGTACTTACGTTTACTCTCTCAATTCGGGACGAGAATCACGAGATAGCCTGGGGGGTAAGAAGTGACGCCTGGCAATTTCGCCGATCCATCCACACGTACTTTGAACTTAAACCCATGACTCCAACGATTAAGGAAACACGCACCCACCAACCGTTCGATGGCACGAAAGACATCAAGCCATGACTCTACTCTACCTCACCTCACCTCTCACTCATGTGTCAGCTACCGACGGCTCGGTAAATGACCTTCGCCCGATGACTCTTACACGACACGGCGAATGGGGGTCAGGATACCACAACGCGTGCACAAATAACGAGACGATACTTGCTCGCGCTATAAAACCACGACTTTCGCTACTTCTACACGCCACAAGACATTAAATACAGCACATGTTACACGCCGGAGTCGCGATGCCCTTCCTCCAACCCAGTGTCCGAGAAAGGGCAACGTGAACGCCGTCTGCCGAACCCATTACCACCAATGAAGAACGTCACCCCTATCTCCGTCATCTTCCGCAGTACGCCAAATCCAACGATCACGCACCGCCCCGCACCACTCACGAGCATCGCTCACTGCTCTCCCGCGCCAAGACTGCGAACTGCGAGACCCAGTCTTCCATCCAATGCTCCACGCTCCTCGCCATGCATTAACACCACACGAGGCTTCAACAAGTACATGGCAAGAACACCCTCAAACCTACCTACCCACCTACCTACCACCACGCTCGCAAAAGACAAACCACCTGCACCACCCGCGCCTGAACCCACAAAAACCACCCCAGTCTCCCACCTCGTGAACACGAACCCCAGATCACGACCCAGCCCGGCGTTCGCAAAGCCAAACAACAAATCAAACGCGCCACCCTTCGAATTCCACAAAGCGAGCACCCAAGTCCACGTACCCCTCCCCCCGTCGAATCATCCAAGACCACATGCCGCGCAACACCACCTCCACCTCCACCTCCACCAACCGACCACCGCGCCATCCCCGGCTCCCCAATCCGCAGATAGCCAACCCAACGATAAACCCGCGCCGCACCACGCCGAAGCCGCACCTTCCACCGTTCACCTCCGAGCGATGACCGTCTCTCAGGAAACCAAGCCAACCCGCGCGTCCCACCCCCGCATAAAAAAATCAAGCATCGACAATTCCACGGTTCGGTTCGCTCCCCTCCCCGTCAGAATCCCATGCCGCGAAAGCCTGCCGACGTATATCTTCATTACGCCTTGATGATGAGTATACGTATCCATATCCATGTAGAATATCCATGTATATATCCATAGATATAAATATACCGCTCCTCCGCTCCTCCGCTCCTCTCCCCGTCTCATCCCACCCCACCCCATCCTCTCACTTCCTCGCGCCCCGCCCACCCACTCCCCATTCCCCATCACCCATTCCCCATTCCACACCTCGAAACAGAAAAACCAAACGACACATCAAGATCAGCAAATGAACCATCAAGCCCAGACACACCCCATCATCAAGCGCCTCGACCCAGCATATCCTTCCTGACCGGGGTGCATGGGGGAAAAAAAAATTAGACGCCATTGTGACGCTAGGGCTATGTTCGACCAGGACTATATCGTACCAGGGCTGTGTCTTATGCTGGCACTGGCACCCTACCATGATATTACCTACAATCACAAAATTAATGTTTCCAAGACGAAAACTAGAATCTGCCGATGGTTCTGCCTTGCACGTACCACAACGTTTCATGCGCGCAAGGATGAGCGGTGAACTCCACATATTATTGATGCCCTTATGTGAGACACATAGCCTTATGTATGTTATACCTATGTATATGTAGAATATTTACAGAGTAATTGAATAAAATTTGCATCAGATGTAACTCATCGGATCGGGTGCGTCCATCCGAGTGCCATCTGTTCATCCCAAATAAATGCTTCCAATCCAATTCTATGCATGCATGCGCGGCTAGAATTCCAAATCTTCAACCAGACAAGGAATGTTGCAAGGGGAATCGCTGGCAAACATAAACATAACGCTATGCTCATGCAGATAATTGTAGAAATGAACAAATAAAACAAAATGAACCTGTCCAAATGGAAGGAAATAAACAAAAAATGCATGGGGTATATCGTTAAAAGCTGCAGGCGAATCCAAAAGTAGTACGTGCTGACCGTCTGCGTCTAACCGTGTATCCACCGGTTGAGAAAGTTCATCCAATCCTTCTAGGCTTTCAATCTTACATTCGGAAATTGTGATTTTTTATGCTGAGCAAGAGACTGTATGTTTTTTTTTTGTTGTTCCGTGTTCCGTGTTCCGTACCTCGACCGTTCCCATCGTTCTAATCTCATTGCTGGCTTTCGCTACCATCATCTCGGATCTTTCGTGATGCGACACGAGTCACCAATCAATTTCTCTTTTCCATCTCTTGAAATTAAAGATGTAACCTTCATGAGTTGTGCGACGGCCAACACATCCTTTTCCTCTTTTCAACCACACAAGCGACACGTCAGAAAGCACAGCTAATTTGGCGTTTTAAAATTACCAAATTCTGTAGCATGCAGTCCAAGAATTGTCGGGTTCATGTCGTGCTGCGCCTCCTTATTTCACCAAGGTTTCGTGTAACTTATCCCCCCTCCGCTTTGGGCAAGCTTGACCCGAAATCTTGGGAGCAATATCTTGTTGTGTTTGTCTTCGGGCCAATCCTTGACGATGCCCACCACACATCATATACGCTTCGGTCCGCCCCCGCCCCCCTCCCTTATCCACCCTATGAGAATCGCGGTGGACATGACCGCTTTCACCTGGCCGTTCTCTCATACGATCCCTCGCGGATCTACCTAGCATTTCCGGTCAATCGGCCGCTCGTACTCCAACATCCCACCAACATCCAATGGACTTGCTTGTTCATGCAGGCGCTTAAAGGTGCATGATGATATATGCGCGCGCATCCACAATAATGCGCATAAACTTCCACCCATGAAATTCGTTCGTCATCCGTCCGGGTCTAAAAAGCGCGCCCGGTCGAAAGGCGAGGTCCGGAAATGAGACGCTGTTGTAAAATCCTTGTTGAAATTTGTCGCGATATCCGAAGAAACTGAGAGATCACCGATTTTAAATATACTTGACCAATCCTTTTCCATTGCTAATTTGCAGCCCATGAAATTTCAGGTGTGTTATAAAGGTAGAGTTATCTCCGATTCTGCGGGCCGCCGTGCTGTCCATATATGCCTAAGTTGTCAGCAAAGTCAGTGAGATCTGAGAAAGGAATACAGTTGCAGGCTAAAGTAGCGCCGTCGGGAATTTCCGAACCATGATTCAGGAAAGTCCGATGTGGAGTACTCACAAATTATTATAGGCGCGAATTTTCCTAGAGCAGATGTCTCTCCTCACTTCAGTGAGCAGTCTTGTGACCTCATCCTTCGTCCAACCACTCATCCTGACCAGTGGCCCAAGCGTCATTGCTTCTAGTCCCTGCGTGAGGGCCAAATTGTACCATCTCGCAATATCCTTTTCTCGGGGATCTTCAGGCCATGGGTTGAGGGGAATTTTGATCACTTCCTCTTGGATATCGACAAATCCTTGTTTTTCAAGCATTCCTCGAGTTTCCGGGTTGTAAGCCAGGGGCCGATGATTGCGATACGTCGCGTCGAATATCTTTTTGATCCAGATGGCCAGTGCCGAGTCGGCTGGGATTTGCCCAAAATCGGTACGAGGTGTGAAATCTATCTCGACCTGCTCCAGCCGGCCATACTGAGGTTTGAGGTATCTTGCGATTTGGGATTAGCTCAAGTCATGTGTTGCAAGGAAAAAGGGAGCGACCCTACCTCCAGACCTTTTGGTACAGAGCTGGCCAGCTGACTACACCCCCAGAAAGCATCCGTATGTGAATCATATCCCAGGACTCCACTTCTAGTCCAAACCAAGGTGATTCTATGTCTCTTTGCCAAAATTGTAGATTGTGAGGGATGCTATATCGATTGAGACCCCTTAGTATGTGAAACTGTTCGGCAATGATGATTCGAAAGAAAAAAAAAGAAAAAAGAAAAAAAGTCCTTACCTGAACGGTTGTATTCTGGCGATATCAAGCCCAAGAACTTCACCTGTGCCCCCATTGGAACCATATTCGCTACACGCCGCGGATGTTAGTCCTGTTTCCTCTACAGATGACAGCCTCAGATGAAGCATAGTCTCATTCTTACTCGGCCATATCAATTGCCCATATCCCGGTCCCGGTCCCCAAATCCAGTATTCTTGGCCCATCAAAGTTCTTCGTAAACTTGGTATTCTTGGAGTGTAATACACCCCCCATTGCGACCTGGAAGAATTTGTGAAATATATCATAGCGGTCCTTTTCATCCTATGGTAGGCTAAGATCAGCAAACATTCGTTGTGCACAATCCCCACGGAAAAGACCTTGTGCATTTACCTCGTCGCAAGGAAACGGATACTTCTCTTTGTGAAATCCGTGATACAAGCGTCCATTCTCATAATAATCTGGTGGGGGGGTATGGGGGTCTGCAGGAGAAGCAGGGGAAATTGATCTATGTCATCCAATTCCGTCAGCGCACACACGAAAGCTCCGGTACATGGAGTGATGGCAGACGAGGATACGGTTGGTATTCTTCTTTGGTAGATCTCAAGGGAGTCGGCATATGCGAAAGCTTCCACGGGTGCCCAAGGGAGCGCTTCTAGGAGTCGAGGGGAATGGAGAGCACGTACCCATTGTTAGCCATGGCCATTGCAACAACCATTGAGTAAAATTTAGCTCAAGATGTATTGTCGCGAACAGCTTTTGCTTGTTCTGCTAGCTTCGTAGCATAGATAGAGTTTGTATATGCGAAATCACAATGTCAAGGTCAAATTCTAATCCAGTATACGCTGGTCGATTGAGAATACCGAGGGGTTTCCGGAGCGGTATAAATGGCCATGCAGCCACTGTAATATATGGCCCGAATTTCGATTCCTGGACTCCCTGTCTGCTGGCCACTTCTGAGTTTCAGCCCGAGGAAATCTGATATAGGGATATATCTCATGGAAGTATAAGGATGAATCTCGAATGATGTTGATCTAAGCGTCCTAATGAGCTGCGCGGAATTGTGGTGCCGGGCTGGGTAATGTCAAAAGTATAATTGAATTGCTTGTGGGTTCAAGCTTGTCCTTTATTTTACTCGTTGCCTGACAGCGGTAAAAGTTATTTTGACTTTTTTTTTTCCCTGGAAAATGGCCCCTGTCGTGCTTCGCTGTAGCTTTTCGTACTGTACAGTAGTGTCTTT
>VICG01000002.1:1650000-1962500 GCA_008692225.1 Monilinia fructicola | reverse complement strand
GTATGAGTTCGAACAACCTACAATATGCTCTTTCTTATGAGGTTGAAGACGAAGAACCTATGGGCCCATTGAAAGGCTGTAAAAAGATGAGCTCGGCTAGCTTCAGCCTTGTGCCAGATTGAACAAAGAAATATTTGACAATGTAAAGAACAATAGGAGAACCGTTTTGAGTCTTTGAATCATTATTTATACAGATATCTTTTTCATTGATGTCCGACCAATCCGTCATATTATAGAATAACATATACTAACATAATTTACAATGAAAGGAAGAAATCATGGAGTCACCAGCATTTTAATCTTCCACTCTCCAAAATTTCCAGGCTTCCCTATCACCACTTTGTCCATGAACTCCAACCAATTCCTCAACACCCTCTATGCCATCAGCATTGAGAAACTTTTCTTGGTCAATTTCATCTCCCCCAAAATCATCATCCTCTCCATTCTTAATGACCGCGGGCCATAAAACTCCCACTCCATCACAGCCCAGTGTAGTTTCGAATTTTTTGTAACCTTCCTTCTCCAATGTATCCTCCAAGTGGGCCATTCTCTCTGGTGTATTGTCTGGCTTCAATAACGTGATAGAACAACCTCCTCCTCCAGCACCAGTAAGCTTGGTCCAGCCAATTCCTTCATGGTCGACAAGTTCCCGAATACGTTCCAGACGAGGGTGTGATACTCCCAGAGAAACGAGAAGTCCGTGGTTGATTGTCATCAATTTTCCCAAGCTTTCAACACACTCGAAATTTTCGCTGTCGTAATCTGGATCTGAAATCATGGCAGCCGCTGATTCCCCAACCATATCAATTGCATTTAAGATTGAATTTACAATGGCCGGATGTTTCTCCTTTAACAGTCCAACTTTGGCAACCTCATGAGCGGTAGATTTTGCTTGTTGTGTATCTACAAGAAGTAGAGGAAGTTCAGGGAAATTCCTCAGAGGCTTCACAGTCGGTCCATTGGGGGTTCTCTGGTATATCACTGCCTTTCCTTGCGTCGAAACTGTATTATCCACCCCAGAAGGATTTCCATGTATGCACATTTCTCCCACGAATGCCCATCGATTAATTCTCTCGAGTTGTAAGCTTGCCTCGTTGGAAGGTTGATCTGGATGTGGTCCGGATAATGTGCGGATCTGTAACAAGAGTGCGGAAGATAGACAGACAGATATTGAAGCACTACTACCTAGTCCTGCACCAATTGGAATTGTTGAGCGAAGTGTATATAGACAGCCGGGGAATGATTGTGAGCCCAGCGACAAAAAGATATACAAAAATGATGAGGCCGCACTCTGGTGTATCTTCCGTGAGGCGGCGGGTGCGTCAGGAGAGATGTTCTCTAGATGTGGTTTCATGGCTGCGACCAGTTTCAGGATCTAGAGCAGTGACCTGGTCATAATAGTACTTCTTCTTGGATGGGTGGGAAAATGTGCTCCATGGCAGATCATCTATATTCCATGTATGAGAGAGATTGATGTCGGGAAAACGTAAGGATATTGTTCGCTTGGATTTTGAAAGAGCAGTAACGAGGAGGTATGATCGAAGAGAGATCGCAGCAGCAATCGCAGGCTATCTCTATCATTAGATTCAACATGGCACAGTTATAGCAATGGCACCCACCTTTCCATGCACGACCGCATGTTCTCCAAAAACAATCACCTTTCCTGGAGCGGATACCATGAATGGTGGCATCATAGGAGAAGACTGTTTCCTCGCCAGATGAGCCCTCTTCTTTCCAGTACTCAATCCATTACTCGAGCCATTACTCGAGTCATTAATAGCTGTTTGCTCCATATTCTCACCGATTATATCAACTTGATCAATATCCGTCGAGGTGTTATCGCGCGTAGGCATTTGAAGAGTAGGTGAGTTCGAAGGACTCTGAGTGCTATCAGATGCTGAAGGTGTAATTATGAGAAGTGATTTTGAGGTAGTACTAGAGCTTGATCGCGAGTGTTGTTTTGTTTCGAGGGAATCACCGAATGGCGTCTTTGTGGTTGCACTTATCATTGTACACATACAATCAGCAACATACGAAATGGAAGTGTGTTTAAACAACGAAAGCCTTTGTTCACAACAAACTCATTCTTCACCTTTCAATAGAATAAGTTGTAAGAAGAGAAACATTAACAAGATGCAATACAAGAATGAGAGTAAGAACAAGAATAAGAGCAAGAATAGGAACAAGAATAGGAACAATTACAATAGCAGGTAGTAATAAGACGATAGTGAAATGATCAACAGCTAGCTAGCTACCTTACCTTGTACTGTACAGAGTACTCCGTGCTTATTAGTATGAACATGTGCAAGCAGTCTGTACTGTGTACTGTGTACTCTGCACTCTGCACTCTGCACTCTGCACGACTAGGTCCTTACTTACTTGTACGTATCCAATCCATGGATATCGCAATTTATTCCAGGAAGAGACAAATCTGGCTGCAAATGGCCTTAAGAGGGGAAGGGGGCGGATACATCCATGGATGCATTGCATGGGTTGTTGGTGCCTTTTTGTGATCTTTGGATCATTCTGCGTGTAGCTAGTGAGTATCGGTGTGATTATAATGTGATGCTTAATAAGCAATGACAGAGCATGACAGGATATCATCCAATAGGATCAAAGAATGAATGAAGATGATTATAATTACGGCAAACAAATTTAATAATTCCCCTGAAGAAGCTTGGCCATTTCGATCATTTGGTGCACTGTGCAGCAATAAACAAAGGGGTAAGTATATCAATAACACGTGCTAGGTATAGGTATACCCTTTCTTAAGGTTACCTTCAACTCTCAAAATTGGCCCTATCATCTTTGATCAATTACTCATCAACCTTGCAAATCTCAACAAACATTTATATCTTCATTTCTACTGTACCAACACCAGCTCATCTTACATCCATCCCATCCCATGGCATGGCATCTTTCTCTTTCTTGTCGTGTAGCTTGTACAACCAACATTTCAAAAATGGGGCACCGTTGTACTAAAGGCTCGCTCGACAGCTTTGTAGATTGTGCTGTTGGCAAGTTGCAACGCATAGTACAGTACAGTAGTAACAGTACTGAGAGTATAATATGCATATGCATCTCGGAGTGGGACCCGTCATCATGGCTATGCTGTATGGGTTTGCCCTTTGCCGTTCGCCATTTGCCGTTTGCTGTTTGCTGTTTGCTGTTTGATAAAAAGTAGTATCGGAATAAGTTTATGAGAATCCTATGTGATGTTGATGGTGTTGATCAAAATGATGAAGCATGGGCAGGTAGCTTGCTCCAGAGATTAAGTGAGCCTAGCCTTGTATTTCTAGGTAAGTTTAGATGCAGTCAAAAATTTACTCGACACATCGGAACAGAGAGTTTGATGTCTCTTTTTGAAGAAGATTTCCGGTTGAAGTCAGTCATGACTACAAGACAAGTCTGTAGGAAAATACCTGCAAAGATTGTTGCAACCTCTCCGTATCTTGAGTAGTGCTCTGTGAACGATGCTATCATATGCTTCTTTCCACAAATGAATGACCCGGTAGCGACTTCCTTATGGTTTCCTTATGGAATGAGAGTCCGTTTCGATAGTCAGACATGCCTTTCTTATTATATACCCGGGCCTTGGTAGATATATGTACGTATATGGCATCAACTATTCTCAATTTCATCTCTACTTCATGAACCCTCTCTGAAAGCTCATAGACTCTTCAAAACGATGGTCTTCCAGCTTCTTCCAATATCTACCAGCCAAGATATATTCCAAGCAAATCACAAATTCACTTTTCTTTGCCCACTCTTCATCTGAATGTCCTTCTCCAACACTGCCTTGATGAAAGAAGAGCCATAATTTTTTCATCTTTAGCTGACCAGGTTGGCACAATTCAAAAGTCTTCAATCCTCGGTAATTGAGTATCTCATTGTCATTGGTCTTCTCTCTGCTCTGCTTAGTTTTAGCAGTGAATAACAATGATTAGTTGAATGATATCTTTCTCTCTCGCAATTCTCTTGATGCTCAAATTATTGACAATCGTTAATCATTTCTCAACGCTGAATCTGATCACTCTTCTCGTCACGCTTCAACCAATCTACTAGAAGAGGAACTTTAGCATTATCTTCCATTTTAATCGTCCAACACGAAATCGTACCTCCAAGCAGTATCAAGCTTGACCGACCGTTGACTAAGAATGCCACTGCCAAAAGCACAGAAGCTCTCAAATGAGGGACTCCGGAAAGAGGCCTCGACAGCAAGGTCTTGTAAAAGATCCGCTCCCAAAGACCACGACAAAAATGGCGACATCATTGGTAGCGAGACGTCAATTGCATCCCGCAAACGTCGTTGTCCCAGAGTTACCATGGCATCGCTCCAAATCGACGATGAAAATGATGATCTGAACCAATTCACTACCAGCTTCGGCGCTGATTCCCATTCGCACAATACATGGGGTCTCGCCGTTTCTACCACCATTGTAGCCACGAAGCGCAAACGTAAGACAGCTACTTTCAATCTATCACCAGGCTTCGGTCTTAAGCATGCAACACATAGTGCATGTCTCTCAAATGGTCTCCCAAGCCCTTGCAGTCTTGAGACTACCCCCGAAGTCATAGAAATGAATTGCCCAGCTCGCTCTCCTTTGCTACGCTACCCTCTGGAAGTGCGTGAGCGAATCTATGGATACTTTCTTCGGTCCCCGAAATCTATCATCATGAACTATGATTGGAAAGCCGTCAAACGCTGTCCCAACTTCACTATCAAGAAGATCTTGTTCATTTGCAAGCAAATCACCGCAGAAGCCCTCTCATTCCTCTATAAAAACAACACCTTCTACGCACTACTCCGGGAAAGCAAGTCACTCCCCGATTGGTGCATCTCGAAGGTTCCATCTACTTATTTGAGTTTGATCAGGAATGTGATCCTGGAATGTCCAAAAGACAACTGGGATCTAGATTGGTACTACAAGGCTGCCAGAAGCATTGGAACCTTGACATTGGCAAAGCCAGTATTGGATACCTTGGCCATCGTGATGACGCCGCAGCAGGTTCAATTCAGCTCTACAGCCCTTGGATTAGAGGCTGCTCCAATAACTTTTGCAGATTTTCTCTGGAAAGATGGAGCAGTGATCGCTGCTATTATGAAACTAGGTTGCAAAAATCTGAAGGTTGTGATGAACAAGAATGATGGAAGGAGAATAATGCTAGAGATAGCTGTTAATCGCATTTTCACGACACCAGATGATCAGGACGACTGGTTCAAGAATGATAGGCCATACCAGCAAGGGAGAGAAGATCTGAAGAAAAAAGGTCAAGATAGAATTGGCTGCATTGAAAGACAAATTTGAACAGATCTTCAATGATGAGAAAGTCGTTGAAATAGGATGGTGCAGGGTAATGGGTCGGGATGAAAGATTGGTCAAAGATCAACGTGAACAATCTGACAAGGAGATAAATGCTAAATCGCTCCAGTCTCGTTCTGGTTCGGAATGTTCTTCCGCGTGCGGAATAATCTGAGCTTTCAACTTCTTCTTTTAAGGGAGGGAGGTTGCCTATTTATCATGGTTTGGAAAGCTGTCCGCTTCATCGAGTACTCCAGTTCTTTAAAGTCACAGGCAAGGAGGTCTGTTATTATTTGTTCTAGCGCAAGTGGGCGATTTTTTCTTTCTGCTGCCTCATTTCCCTTGATATCTTTCATCGCATCTCAGCACATAATCATTCCCTTCGCACGCAAGCAGGAAAAAAAGTTAAAGAATCATCTTTACCAAACGAGATCTAAATATTAAGGATTTTGGATTTTTTCATCATATAATTCCTTTCGGGAAACCAACCATCTATAATTTGTAGCTCTCCATATCATATTACCAAATTCATTTTAATTACAACCTAGATTTTGCCCATATTTCTCATATACATATTCTAGCCTACTGGGTAGTTACTCTTAGCTTACTAGCCACATTTCTGATTCTCTCATTTCCATAAAAAATTTTGGTATATGAGAACCTACCGATCTTGCAGATTAAGCTGATTTGTTATCAAAAATCTGGCACCCTCTCTTCAACAATCCACGAGTTATATATAGATATCATCTCGACGATTCCTTGATGCGACAAACATGCTTGTGCAGCCATGAAGCTTGTGCATGCATCATACTGCCCCGGTAACCTATCCACGTAAAAATAGGAAGGAGAGTTACGCGGAGCACATGATGCAAATAATCCAAATTGACAATCCCCTTCCTTCATATATTATAGAGCACGTTCTTGGGATACCGTGTAGCGGTAAGTGAGCTGAGATCACATTGCCTATCTAGATAGACAGTCCTCATTCATGGGAAGATGAGCTGATGTTTGGATATCTTGATTCACAGTCGTCTTGGGACTTTAATTCCTTGACCTCTCTTCCTCGAGTTTCAATCCTCCCCGTCTCCTTTGTTCTCCTCTCCTCTCCTCTCCCGTATCCCGATTAGGAAAACCTCCTTCAGCGCAGAATACTACCTCCTCACCACCGCCCACCATCTCAACAACTTCCTCCCCCCCTCCTCATCCCTTCACCCCCCCAGTTTTCCCACCACCAAATAATCCCAATCCCTCCCCATCCACCCCATCCCCCCCAAATCCCCAATAGGCAGGTACCTACCCACCACATCCACAACTTCCACCCGCCTACCCCTCCATACCACCTCCCAGGTCCCTCATCTCGAGTCGTCGTCAGATGGTATCTCGTCAAGCGCCTTCTTCTTCTTCCTCCTCCGTCCGTTTTTTTGAGCCATGCATCGCAATGTTTCATATTCGATTTTTGACATTTGATTTTCAATATCAAACATCAAGGCCAATACATACATACATACATCCCCCATCCCCAGATCTCCCCACCCCGATGCGGAAGAATTATTAGGTATACATACATACATACATACATACATACATACATACATACATACATACATACCGCCAATCCACACCCGATTCTACATAAAAAAAATCTCTACTCTAAAACCTTGGAAGCCCCAGATCGAAATGCGAGGCAATCGAATATTAAAGAGCGAAGATCGAATATCAAAAAATAAACGCATCCCATCTTATCCCATTCCATCCCATCCCATCCCATCCCATCCCATCCCATCCCATCCCCCCAACAAACCAGACGAAAAAGAGCGAGCGCAGAAGAAAAGGAGAGAAAAGAAAAGAAAGGAAACGAAACATTACGAGCAAGAAAAAGATCAAACCCAGCCCTCCAGTCCGGCAGAGGAAGATGGGAAATAAACACATGAATGAACGCACAAACAAAAGAACGAATGATGGAATGCACAACCCAAAACACCCAGTCCAAACATCCACATCCACATCACCCTACATCCGCACAAACAACACCCAGCCTCCGAAATCCATCAAGCGAAACGAATGGCGAGGAGTATGTATCTACGATATGGTGATTGAATCGAATCGAATCGAGATTGAGATTGAGATTGAGGTTGAGATTGAGGTTGAGATTGCCGCGTGATCATCTTTCCATAGGTTACACATCATCTCTGCTCTGTTCCATAGATAGTACATAGAGTGCTTACCTCTACTTCGGACTTTCTGTATCTGTGTAGTCAGTTTGAGGTTGACAATATTTATTGCTATCATTGTTTGGTATATCATTAGTGTGTGAATGCACAGGGTGGAATCACTTGGCGTTGTTGAATACTTCTATGTTATCCTTGATAAAGTGCTTTCATGTACTTTCATAGATTTATATATCATGTGATGTCTGCGGTAGCATACACAAGTTCTTAAACTCTGCAGCCACCTATGTCGTTTGGGTAAAAAAAAGTGAAATTTCTATTGCTGGTATCACTATCCTAAGACAGAGATGCAGTTCCCATCCCTCTCTGCCGATGACAAAGAAATAATGCGATGATCCCCCAAGCCATGAGACCACCTCCAATGCCTAGACTAAATGCCCAGTCGTGCTAATAATTGTTATAACAACAAATTTACATGTGTATCCACTACCACCAGAACGCCTTTCCGATGAGTTGAGTGAATCATTTCTACCATTCTCTACTGCGCTAGAGCACCTCCCCCTGGTGGCCCCTTTGGTCCCTTATCCACGGGTCCTTGACTTCCGGGAATTGGTGCAAGCGAAGTACCCATACTTTCAGGTACCTTTATGCTTCCGAAGGAGAAATCGCCCTACCCTCCAATCTCTCCCCCCTGATGACCTTGAATGCTTCTTCTCTATCCAAAGTCTCGTAGTCCACCAAAGCCTTAGCAAGAAGATCCAACTCCTTACGTTTGGATTCAATGAGCCTGACAGCACGAAGACGAGCCTCCTCAATGACACGGCGAACTTCGGATTCGACAAGAAGCTTCGTTCCTGCAGAGAGATTCTCATAGTTTGTCATCAAATCTACATTGCCAAGCTCAGGTGACATTCCAAATCGAGTGACCATATTGTATGCGAGGCTAGTAGCAGTTTGAATATCCTATTTGCAGAGTTAGCATTCTTTCTTCACTTTCTCAGAGTATTCTATGTGAGCAATGGACGTAGAACTTACGCTGGAAACTCCACTGGTAACCTTTGTGGGTCCGTATTTGATTTCTTCAGCCACCTTACCTCCCATACAGACATCGAGTCGACTCTCAAACTCATCCATGGTCATCGAGTATTTATCCATTGCCGGTAAATGGAAAGTTATACCAAGAGCACTGCCTCGAGGCATGATTGTAACCTTATGTAATGGATCCGTTCCGGGTGTAAACATGAGAACAAGGGCATGACCGGCTTCGTGATAAGCTGTCATCTCCTTTTCCTTTTGGGAGATAACCATGCTCCTTTTTTCGGCGCCCATCATTATTTTGTCTTTGGCCCATTCGAAATCCAACATGGATACCGCTTTTGCCTTGGCTCTACTGGCGTGCACAGCAGCTTGATTGATGATGTTCTCGAGTTCCGCCCCGAAAAGCCCGGTGTACCAGAAGCAAGTGTTTCGATGTTGACATCAGGAGAAGCAATAATCTTTTGCATGTGATGCTTCAAGATTGCCAATCGACCACGCACATCAGGTAAACCAACGACGACGTTTCGATCAAATCGACCAGGTCGTGTAAGAGCCTTATCAAGGAGTTCAGGGAAATTAGTAGCAGCCAGAATGATAACTCCATTGTTCTGTGCAAATCCGTCAAGTTCAGTGAGTAGTTGATTGAGAGTTTGCTTGGAATAAGCGGCATCCCGAGCATTTCGTTTTCCACCTATGGCGTCGAGTTCGTCGATGAAGATAATAGCAGGAGATTTGGCTTTCGCAGCAGTAAAAAGTTCTCGTACTCGTTTGGCACCAACGCCGACATATATCTCGTCGAATTCACTACCAGACATGAAGAAGAATGGGACGCCGGCCTCTCCAGCGACAGCACGAGCCAACAGTGTTTTTACCCGTTCCAGGAGGACCAACCAACAGGACACCCTTTGGAAGTTTTCCGCCAAGAGTTGAGAACTTATCCGGGTTCTTCAAGAAATCCACGAGTTCTTGAAGTTCATCCTTTGCTTCATCACAGCCGTGAACATCCGTAAATCTAACATTTTGGTGTTCGGCCTTGGCCTCATTGTCTGCTTTGACTCCTCCGGGTCTTCTAGCAACAATGGAATTGAAGCCTTCAATCATCATAGCAACAACGACCAAACTGATGTAGGTGAAAAGTGCAAAGTAGAGACCGAATTTGACCCATTTGAAGATGGTGTTGCCCAAGGTTTCATCAACAACAACATGCATCGGAGAGCTTTTGTCGCCTGAACCAGATGCTTGACCGCGAGATATACCAATGTTACCACCCCGAGAATTAGCAGCCACTGCTTGACCAATAGCTTGCAGTTGCGCGTTTGCCAATATTACCTGCTTGTCCAGAGGAATTTGCCATGCCGCCGTTCATTTGTCCTAGCATGCCTAATGCCCTGTGATATGCACCTTCACAAGCAGGATTTGTTGCGAAATGACCGGTTTGATATCTGTCGGCGATGATTGCAGGCATATTCGCCTTCAAAAGAGCTTGGTAGAGAGCATTTTGGGCCGTGGCACTAGTAGGGTTCTTATTGGCAGTTTCTTCCAGATGAGAGAGTAAGTTGTGCGATGTGTTACCACCAAAGAGGGATCTTTGTTGAGTCTTGAAGAATTTGGTAAATGGCCGATACTGTTGTGGTCGCAGGGATGAAGACATAGACATTTGTCGGCCATGCGTCATAGCCAAAATAGAAGAAGCAGGAACCGTCGAGTTTACAGAAGAGGTACGTTTAGGAATCGAGACAAAGGCATTTCGAAGACTTGAGGACATCGAGTCAACTTGCGCACTTGTAGATGGCACCGGAGCCGATCTGGTAGAAAGCTGTGGTGGCATTAGCGGGCTCAGTTCAATGGGCATGTAATATTTATTCCTACGAACCATTCGCGCCGATGGCAGAACCGTGTTCGCACATTGTGCCTCTGGTAAGTTTCGTACAAAAAGCCTTAAGGGTGTAGCCATCTTAGACAATCCATAAAATGGGGTTGCCATGACTGGCAGAACCAGATAGAATGATATTATAAACTCCTCCTTCCAACCACCACCGGGTAAGTGTGTAGAATCTTTGACCTTGCAACTTTGTAGATTGAATCGATGTTTAATCGACAAAATCTAGAAAATGACGTTTTGTTGAACCTCAATGTCGAGGACGTATTTACTTGTTGATGGCCAAAATGGGACACAGAAGGCAAACTTGTAAGTAGTGCCCGGCATTATGGAAGGCTGATACCGTAGCTTATTAATTAAAAACGCTAGATCATACGTGGACTAGTGCATCATTATCATGATCCAATCAAATACCACCAAAGTATTACAAATTTGACTTTGGTTCTAGATCTGATTGGACTACTGCTAACTACCTCTGGCATACAATTGACTATCATCACAATCATATACTTGACGTTAGAAAGGATTCGATACATAAAGAGGAAGAGAACTAAAGAAATCCTCTATATGTTTGTTTATATACGTATCTATCTGAGAATATCTTTGTTCCACATTGATTCAGAATTATGAAGTCATAATCAGGAGATATTGTTCCCCATACCTAGATGGATGGATGAATCAATAGATATGCGTCTTTCAATAACGCTTTCGTGAAAGATAATAACACCCAGTTTGTTTTCAACTTACTGAGTATTATTCACATTAAGAATCAAGATACTCCAGGAGGGGGAGAGAGGGAGAGAGACAGGAGAGAGGGAGAGGAGAGAGGGGAAAGAAGAGAGGGGATGGAAAGAAGAGAGGAGAGAGGAGAGAAGAAAGAGCGAGAGGAAGAAGAAGAAGAGAGAGAATATAGTGAGTTTAGAGGAGAGAGTGATATTAGAGCCTCAAAGTATTTACCATATAAATCGATAGTTCCCTACCTATTGATTGATGACTTGCACTGGATTTCACATTTCTTTCAAACAAACAACTAAACCTAGAGTATTTTGAAGTATATCACTATCACAATCAGGAGAAAATGAAAGAACTCCCAGTAGAGGTTTTATTATACAATATAATTGGCAGCTGACTACTACTTTACAAGTACAAGGGCATTCCTTCCCAAACGCAACACCAAACCCAATGCTGTATCCGAGACTAATAAACATTTGCAGTATCCCATGGATACAAACGGCAAACCCGGCCATCTTTATCCGCCTCCAGACCCGTGCTCGAGGGGGTGGTATATATAACATAAAAGAAATGACCTCGTTTGACTCGTGGCCCCATAATTCAACCCCTTCATTATCTACCTCTCCTTCCCCTCCACCTGTCTCTCCCAGATCAATCATTATCTTCAGAATTGACTGGATTCAAAACTGACGGAACCATACTATAAAACAATAAAAAGTACGTAAGTGTAAAAAGAAAAAGTTTGTGCATAAGTGACGCTGCCTATCCAGAGACGGGGACCTAAATGATGTGCATAGGTGGAAGATCCATATCCATCTTGGGATCTTGCCGACTGGCTCCGTATCGTCTAGCTTGCGGCCGAGCTGAATTCTTAAATGTCGTTGATGTACCAGGTAAATCGCAGACCGACTCGGAGAATGGAAAACTTTTTGTTGATGAAGTGAAACAAACTGTAGTGCTGTGTGCCTCAGTTTTTTTGGGGGGGTATACACCGTATTATTAATGATACAATCGCTAGAATGGAAGTGTCGAAACACGCGTGGGTGGTCTGATCGACTTTTCAGTATTGTTACAAGTTCTCAATGCGAGCACTGGGCATTTGCAGCGATGGATCATCGAACGTCTCGAGCTTGGGCCATGGATCGCTGAAAACGGTCAATTGAGGATACATTGGCACATGATTGATGACTTCAGGTTGTTGGTAAGGTGTATGTTCGTACCATTGTCCAGGCTCGGGAGGCTGTGGGTATTGTTGTTGCAGATGATGTGGTACTTGTGCGATTGGTGATGGGATCGAATGAGATTGTGGCAGCTGCTGCTGATAGTGCATCAATGGCTCAGATGGAGATTGTCCTGGAAGGGTATAAGTAGGAACGTGAACTGGGTGCTGAGTGTGCGTATAGTATGGCTCTTGGGAGACCGGGCTAGCGCGAGAAGAGTAACTGCCCGGGCTACTTTGCAATAGCTCCTGGGGGTGCCTCTCCATGGAGTGTCGAGGGATGTGATACGTCTGAATCGGAGTTGCGTTGGTGTTCATAGTTGCGACGCCTGGGTTGTTCTGCTCTGGGACGTAATAAGAGGCAGACTGAAGACTAGGCTGTCTTTGAATGATATGATGCTGTTGATCTGGAATAGGAGCATATCCTTGAGCGCCTCCTGAAAGACTGTGTCTATGGTTAAATGCTTGCTGCATCGGGAACCCATCAAGCTGTTGATGCGGTCCACAATCCCCGAATGAATGTGCTCGTTGCATATGATGAGCTTGTGGCATACCCGGTACTCCTAAATGCTGTCCCCATTGGATTTGGTTGGAATGATGTTGAGGGGTGGTTGGAGACTCTCCGCTTTCGGAATCAGATGTCTCGCCATCATCAAACTCCGATGAATGAATACCACGTTGATGGGAACGTCTTTGATGCTTAACCATGGTAGTCTTTCTACAAAAGCTATCGCATGTTAGTACTGATCAGAATCCCGATTCTCTATAGAACCAACCTTTTTAAGCAGCCTTCATGCGCACACTTGTAAGGTCTCTTGCCTGTATGAATACGTCTATGGCGCGCAAGACTAGATGACTACACGATGTCATTAGAACGGATCTCATCAACTTTGCATTGCAATTCTTACATCAGAAAATCTTTTGCCGCAACCAATATGCTGGCACTGATGAGGCTTTTCGCCAGTATGTGTACGGATATGCACGGTCAAAGCACTTCTTTGAATGAAGCTTTTCCCACATCCTGGGTGCACACATGAATATGGTCTTTCATTCGTATGTATACGGTAGTGACGCTGAAGGTCAGATTTGCGGTTAAAACTCTATGGCCCGCTATCAGCTGATGTTGTGTTGAACATAGCAGTGAGTGCCTACCTTGCTGCACTTTGACCAATCGCATTGGAAAGGGCGCGCGTTTTGCTCGTTCTCAACTAGTTCCATGACGTCCATTATGTATTGCTGAAGATCCTATCGTAGTCGAAGTGTGAAGCTATGTTTGTTCTTGAGTGGGATTTAGCCGAATGACTGTCTGAGTATTTGAGATACGAAAAGTAGATGCGGTGTTTTGGTTGCTTGATATACAAGTGATGTCGTCTAACGACTTAATGAGAGAATCGTATGAATATACAGAGCGTCCAGCGCAATAGCGTTGAGCGAGAGTGATAAAGTGTGATCTGACTTAGAGAAAGACTTCAGAACCAGAGTATTATGAACAGGAATGAAAGTATTAGAGGAGGTGATGCCACGAGAAGGAAAGCTAGGACGGTTCTTGTAGTCAAGTATGTAAAAGAAAAGCACAAAAATTCCAATGATATCTGAGGAGGTCAGAGAAGTGAAGACTGGATGTTTTGATGCAGAGTATCAATGGAGCAGGAAGAGGTCATATACATACTCTTCACAATGCGGGATGTGGGAATTGAGTTTGTTGATCCCTAAACCCAAACATGCAATGGCGGGGCGCACGAGTAGTAAAAACTTAAACGTGTTCAAGGGATCAAGTGGATGTTCCTGTATCTGCTCCTGCTGGGTCATGCGAGTGGCGTGGACTAGGCAAGGAATTAAAAAAAAAGGGTTTTCGGCCGGTAGAGTTGATTGATGGCGTGGTTGTTTCGACGTCAAAGTGTCCCCAGTAGCGTGAACGTATTAAAGCTTCGAAACAGCGACTATTCTTGAAGCAGAATCGTCGAGATTTGTAAGGCGGCTGAGATCGTCAGGTCTGTTTCCGGGGGATTCGAGAAGGATGATGGTTGTAGAAGTACCCTATGGTAGTGTATTCCAAGAGTCGTAGCAAATTGTGGATGTCCAGCTTTGTTGACGGGAATATGCTTGATAGCACAAAGCTTTATGATGCGGCTAGCAGTCCACCTTGATTAGATATGATCATATGAGGTGCTTGTACTTCGTAGTTCGAAAGACAGGATTGCTTTCCAGATATTAGGCCTCTTCTGAATCGAGCCCGCGACACAGTGAATGAATGGGATTCTCGAGTATATACCCTTTTCCCCCCACGAAGAAGAAAGTACAAGATAAACAGGGACCCTGGCAGATATGCGAGGGTAATGCTCTATAGTCAATCAACATCAACCAGCCATGAGGGAGACAGTCAGGCTTCTGCTTCAATGAAGCAATGAATAAAGGTAAGAATATGGATGGGTATGGATATGGATCTCGGAGACAAAGTGGGATTTTCACATCCGAATAAGATAGAGATCCTTGAGACGTTAGTTGACCCTTTCTTCTTTTGTCAAATGATAATCCGATCGATGATTAATGTGGAATTTGAGTTTATGATGTAGAGCAGATTTGATAGTGGAAGTAGTGGAAGTAGTGGAAGTAGTGGAGTCGAATTATTATTATATCTGTTTTATTTTATTTTTTTCCCTCTTCATTATCTTTACTGTACATAGTAAGATAAATCGATCACGCTTCTTCTTTTCTTCTTATTATTCAAGTAGACAGTAGCCAAGTATAATTTTTCTTCTTTTCTTTTCTGTGGCTTTGAGAAAGAGCTTAGCTATCTCTCTAGTATCTAACCATCCATCTACTTACCTACTTACCTGCCTACCTACTACCTACTGACCTACCGACCTACTTACCTACTTACCTACTTACCTATCTGCCCGTCTAACACCTATCTACCACCTACCTATCTATCTATCTATCTATTTATCCATATCTAATACTTACTTATTAGACTATGCTGTATTTATCCGGGTGACAGACAGCAGACGACGAAAGCAAACATGAGCTAGGCATTTTCATTCGTAAGTGGTAAGTACTGGCTACCATTATAGCCTTTTAGCCATATTTTGTTCGAGGGGCTAATTGTATCGATATGAGTTCCATACAATCAAATACAATCAATTACAATCACTTATAATCAAATACCTACTTGAGCATAAAGAGATAACTGTTCTCGTTTATACCTACTAGAGTAAGACTTTAGATTTTAGAATTAGAATTAGAATTAGCATTTAGACTTAGACTTAGACTTGCAGTAGATTTAGATTTTAGAATCTTAGAATTTTAGATATTAGCCGTTCACCTTGCCAGGACCGGGTAAGGTGAGAATAGAAGCCAAGACCTTCTCTTTTGGCGTTGGAGATATAGCATTTAAGGGGAGTAGCATGGTTTGTTCGACAGGGGCTAGATACAGTACAATAAGATAGTAATAAGTAGTGGATTTTCCATGGACCTTTTCTGCTGTAATAGACTAGTAGCAAACTAGTAATACACTTGTTTCTGCACTCTTTTTTTGAAGCTAATAATATTTGCTATTATAGTATTGATACAGTAATATCTAATAGTCTTTGATTGCTCTTACCGAAAAACCTACTTGAAAGTCTGGCTGAGGCTGTTAGATCAACAATCCAACACTTACTTAGCATTTACTACTAGTATACCTGCTTATATCATACTTAAAGCAGGTAATCGTGTGCGGTAGTTTTTACGGTAGAGTACGGACTCCAGAACGTGGCATCAAATCAAATTACTAGCCTATCTACTACGAGGTTCTGGATTTCTTCATTTCTGATGGCAGGGATTTCCACCAGACGATGAGTATTCGTAAGTTCTATGATCTGTCCGATAGACTTCTGGGAGGAGAATGTATGAGAGAGTTTCGAGTGATCTTCAGCACCTGAATAATGGCATGTACGATTCATACCCCCAAGATAACATATCAAACTCATAATCATAACCATCATCATGATGATGATTATGATGTGATGATGAAAGATTTTCTTATATGCTAAATATGGTGAATCTCTACACCGGGGGTGCTGCATGTATGAAATGACTTCATGGGGAACAATAGGTGTATAGCAAGAAGAAATATGTGGTACTCCATTACAAGATGAAAGTCAACGAAGCAAAATGATACAATCAATGGTATGCATGCCAATAATAGCCATCTTAAGATTCAATTAGACAAAAACTACCAATTTATCTTCTAGGGTTCGTCAATAGACAAAGCTCCAAATGACCCTGTCGGCTTTACTCATCCTTGGTCTTTTTTTTCATGCAAGGCTCCCTAACCATACCAGTAATTGTACCAGGCATAACTATGATGAATTCATCATGTCACAATAGAAACAAATACCCCAAGGGAAAAGTATGGCTCGCAATCGTATAGAGTCTGTCTTGTAACAGCTCCGTACAAAATAACCATCAGGGCCTTTCAATGTGTACTGCTGCGCTCCAAACCAACCCATGGCTCGTCGCTATGTGTGGTGTATAATGTTGAAAGGATTGCAGACACTTCTGCATCAAGGTATTTACTCTATTGGAAGGAACTAAACTCAAGCTACTGACCCGAGTATCTGGCAATGGCATTTTGGTGTAGTGATTCATTGGACCGTAATTGTTTCGTTTCACAAATCATGGTACGCGGAGGAAAAGACATGAATGCTGGAGACAAAACTCCTAATTCCCGAATGAGCTTGGTAGAGCTTGTTAGGTTGGGTATCCGGATCTAGATCAAGTTGTATCCCATGTTCAGCTGCTCCTTAAATATAGAGGAGTGTTATTAGATTCCCAAATTTAGACAAAAAAAGAGAATTAATATTACAAGATAGTACTAGGCTCAAACACTATCGATACATATGGAAGAGCTATACCAAAAACGCCAATCTGGATGAGATAATTCACAGGTCCTGCTACCTAGGTATTTTTCTGTCTCAAACCTTAAGGAGTATGAAGTCCGTGATAGAATCAGAATGGACTTGGAAGGAGGGTGAGAATAACAACATACTTGACGTGCTATGGGTAGCTTCTAGGCAATCCGAAGAGGCAATTAACAGTTCTTTTTCTCGCGATGCTCCCAAACCGATCACATGGTTCGCTTTTGTAATCCTCGAAAACTTGATATGCACAGGCATGGCAGTGAGCCGCATGTACAATATAATTGCGGCGCTGCTCCAAGGAGAAATTGTCTATCTGGTGAAATACAGACTGTACGGACTAGTGAGCTGGAAAGACCATGAAGGTGTATCCTAATCCTGGTATTACTTTTTAGAACGAATGCTCAACCATTCGGCATCTTTCAATCTCCCTTGTCTCGCGGATGCGTGCCGTCCACACGAGACCTTACTGAAATCTTAACCTTGTTCCCTCGCGAATGCAGGGAATAATACGTGAGAGGTGACAAAATGGCGTATTGAAAAAGGTTAGGATCAGTTTTCAGATAATAAGTTAAAATGGAGATGAGTGATCACAAATCGAGATTTGGAATGCTACAGTACAGTAATGGGTTACTTATTATGGTGGATTACGGAGAAAATCCAATGTCTAATGGTTCTAATGGTCGAGATACAGACAAGTAGCGAAAAAGAATCATTATTAGACAAACATGAATTGTGTGTGATATCTGGTGATTTACAGCTAGCAGCAAGTTTCGCATACTTTACTACATTATTGTTAGACTCAATGCCCGTATATACGAAGGAAAAGCAAATAACTCAGTGTACGCAAGTCTGATTGGCTGAATAGAGCATTTCAACGCTTGATATTTTTGGCATACAATACTTCTCCCATTGTAACCTATTCGTCGCTGCTGAAGAACTCCATGCTTGAATTCTTTCTTCACAATGAGCGGAGGTGTCGTAAATTCAACTACATCACTATTATGATTCACATACTCCACTCAGCTTTTCCGTTGTTACATCCACCGTGGTCTATACTCGTATTCATCGTTTTCCTGACAATCTATCTCTCCATTCATTGATTAGGCTTTTGATTTGGGGAAAGGCAATCTGAGGAACTAGATAGATGTCTTGATTAGCTTCATCAGCGAACTAATTAGCACTGGCATGAAGAGGAACAAACGAAAACCTACTCTGGCTTACAGCTTCACCAAGTATTCCTTACAACCGAGAACTTATCAATACAATGTGCCTAGATCCTCGGCAGATCAGATACAGTAAATGATGAAACACACAGTATATGGTACTGGCGTGTCGTATATGCGCGTGTTCAAACATTCTTCGAGAGTGACGCGGGGCAATCTAGATGATGTTGATTTTTTGCATGGCAACTGCCATATTGAGATTTTCGTCAGCATTGCGTTTCCGTATCTCAACTGCAAAATAACGGTTTTGATATTGAAATTAGTAAGGGGTTCTATCACAGGGTTTCTGTTAGGGCATTCCTAATATGTGAAACAACCTTTGAAACCCTCAGACTCTTTTGTACATCCATGGATCGGTACATGCATCCCCAATGCGGCATCACCAAGCTAATTTTAAATACAAGTTGAGTCTTTTGTGCCGGCCGGGCCGTGATCTATCTTAGTAATGTCGTAATAGGAAGACTTGATACTCGAGGATACTAATGTTTTTCAGGATTGTACCTGAGACGACGAGAAGCGACAGATCTTCCCGCTCAGCCATGCGACGACATGAGTCGCTTCGAAGACGACTTGTGACATCTCGGTGAACGGCATTACAGACCCGCGGTCCCTAGTGGAAGCTTTATGTGTTCAGCCGTCATTGCTGTATGTCCATTTCGTGAAATCCACGATGCATGTCTGCAAGGGTGTGTATGCACAAGCCGCGGCATTTGATTGACCTAGACACACACATCTATCTACCCAATTACTACAGACTCGGAAGAAGCAATACAACATTTTCTGCATCGAAAATCTTTACGTGCGTTCAAATTGAAAGTCATTGAAGAATACCGGTCATCTGACTATTCTGGCTGCAATTTGTCCCTGCTGCGCTTCAAGTCCGTAAAATCAATCACTGGCCAAGTGTTCATAGGGTCAAGTGCCGCTTTCTAGTTCCCACGGAGAAACAACCAAATAAAGGTCAAACGCCCGTCGCATTAGCTTTGTTGTAAGGCCAACAATCACAACCACAACTGGCTGTTTCTACCAGCAGCTATGGCTGAGCAACCATTCCACTGTCATCTAATATCTGAAGTGACGGATTTGTACCGTGATCATTCATACTTTCGTCTTGACTTATTTCAACCAAGTTCGAAAGGTGCTCAGATAGCAATATTATTCAGAATTGTATGCACTGCTTGTAAAGCTAACGGCATCTCACGCCAGAAGTCGAATCGAAACGCATGATCCGCCGTTGTTAATCACGCCACACGATGATTTTCGAGTTGTCAGCTCCATCCGGTAACCTCACTACCATTTGCTCTCTTTGCGAAAGACAAAAGGGGAGGATTGCAACTTCAAATTCATTTCTAGACTAATAATACTGCATCGAAACACATCAAGAACTTGTAAAACCTTACTTTGGTAAGGCCATGTGGGTTTTGGTATGCATTGACCCCCTCTTCCCTTCTCCAACACAGTTGCAATGCCGAGTCACCAAGTGCCTATGTTGTATCCTCAGTTTTCTCCTGGTCAATACTCCGTATACAACACAACTGGTGATATATCCGGGTAAATCCGGGTCATGATTCTTCAGTTCATGCACGGCGCCGGAGTATATTAAAGTATCACGGTTTCTCCAATTCTTCTATCGTGCATATGCACAAGATCCTGGTTCAGAGAACGTCTTGAGAGATTCACACCCATCCATGACCGAAGAAAATAAAAATTTGCATACTGAATGACCTAAGCGTTTTTCAACCTTCCACAGTCATGGTGTAAATAACTCATATGGCTCCAATGATATTCATATCCTGGCACCCTTACTATGGTAGGTTGAGGGGGGGCATCATGCTACTCTCTCGGGTGGTTAAACTTTCCATATACAGATTGTCCATAAATAATCTTTAAACTAGACATCATCATGATATGAACCTACTATATATTGACTATACTAATGTATAATTTAAGATCCATATATTATATACGTATAATTGAAACCTTATTATTTATAATCATTGTATTTGTCACCTTCAAGACGTTGTAATAAGCCTAACCCTAGCCTCCCCTTTAAATAAAGGTTAATTCCTGGATTAATCTCAATATATCAAAAATCTTGCAAATATGCTAACTAGCAAATACCTTGATTTGTTCAATCCAAGATAGTGCATGGTTAGCACATTTCGATGGCTTGCCATTAAGAAATACTACCAATGATAAATCCTCCTCGACGGCTTTATATGGGCCGCTCCAGTATTCAATCTTCGATTAGTAGGGGAGTGCAGTAGCTTTCCTCGTGTCGATCAAGAACGTGCGTAAAGTAGCATGAGTCTAGCCAACCATCCCAGGGGTAAGATCAGGGCACTGAGAGCACGGCGGGGCACATCTCTCATCGAAATCTCAACATCATCAATAAATGTCTCATGAATTCTGCTGTAGATCAACTCTCGACAAATTCCATCGACACTACGAGCAGGATCAATTAATCTTGAAATGATTCTCGCTTATGATTGGCAATTAGCACCTAACTGCCGTAGGCTAGATTGAATGCCGGGCCAAAATATTCTCTTATTTTCTTTCCTCTTACTCTCTAATGATTGGTTAGTTCTATGATGATGATGATACAATAATGACAATAATGACAATAAAAATAATAAAAAAAGTGGTAGTGGTGGGAGTGGTGGTAGCAGTAACAGCAATCACGACAATCAATATGATAATCGAATAGATGACGTTTGCATCGCAAACAATCCTTCTATAGTATCTACTTCTACCTCATCATGTTTGCAGAGGGCTTGGTGTCACAGGCGAGAAACCGGAAGATGGGAGGGATATATCCGGGGAAAGCTTATGTATGACGAAGAGAGGAGTCTTCCGTCGCCGCGTTAGTAGCTGCGGGGTATCAACTCGTCATTTCACGTATCATTACAGTTGCTTTTCTTTTGGTTATATTAACAAAAATGGATAATCGAGATTTTTACAGGGGAGTGAACAAAAAATTGCATGAAAGTGTACGCATATCTAGACGAGCATCTTAAAGTAGACTTGTACTACATGAGGTTTTCTTTTGCCCCATTATCATTGTGGTACCTACTGCTAATTGCCTATAGCAACCAACCATTCACTCAACATCAAGTACCTAGGTAAGCGATAGTTCCCCTAGTTCAGCGTTTATCTTCTAATACCCGTAACCTAAAGCATACAATGCTCGCCCATTCGTGATTTCAACTGCCAATTGGAATGTCCACGTGAAATGATAATGATTCTCTTTAATATTTGAAGCGTAATTTGATCTTTGGAGGTTTGATGAGGCTGTTTTATATGTATAATACGTACATGTATTTTTAATTTCAGTTCCATGCCCACTGATGCATACACAATACATTCTCCGCGGCCATTTCAGTGAGCTCTGAGGGAAAATGGGGGAAACCGGTGGGGTGTAGAATGTTCAGAATGAATTACAATAATGTACTTCAAACATTGTTCAATTACATCAATTTACTGCAGCCCTCTTTCAGTTCAAGCCCTTTCGAACGCCCCAATTGAGAATTTAGGCGACCAATAGCTTGATTTATTCCCGCACCTTGGCTGACTTTGTCTCTGCATCTTCCTTCTTCTATCTCACCCTTCAAACCCCTTTAACCTACAATATGTTTAGTATCGCATCTTTAGGTTACAACACAGTGTTCTGAAGTAATTACAGTTACTGTTACATCTCACACCGCTACATTATCATTCGCAAAATGCCCTGTCAGTACTCGATACCTCTTGGCCATTGACCAATGGTAATTGGAACTATCAATGCCTGCACCTCCTTTCAATAATTGATCCCTCTTTCGATTGTTTGTCCGAGGTATTTTCGAACGAAAGCCTGATGCTGTATACATTGAGAAAGTATCCACGCCGCAGTTACACGGATTCGTGCGCCTGCATTACTCCCGTGCCTGAGAAGCAACCTTCGGTAGCGAATCTTGTACGACACAACCCGGGGCGGTAAGAAGAAATGCCTCCCGCTTAATGCGCTTCTCCTTTATCTGCTTGCGTTTATCAGTCAGAACGTATATTGGGTTGCACAAGGGGATTTGCTTTTGTTTTCCCCTTTTCGGTGCGAATACAGGCATTCCCCGCACTCGCTTCTTATCTCCCAACAGGACTTAATGCGAGGAAGGGCTAATACAAGATTTGATCAGGTATGTTCTTCAGAACTCTAATGGTGATCTCGTTTGGTGGAGAAAAAAAATATATGTAGGGCCAACAATAGCTGGCTGGTCGCTTCCTTAAACGAAACCGAGACAGGACAAAGTTTGCAGATGCGGGAAGCAGTGGCTCGGGCTCCCATATCCATCACATGATCCACCTATGGGAAGTCTTCATTAGAAGTCAGAAAGTTTGGCTTGTATTCCGTCGTTCCTACAGTCCATCAATATCACGAATGTCTCAGAGAATCGTTTTCAACAACTCCTGCAGTTCTAGAGCAAACAGGCAAGTCCGGGCGTGCATAATCGCCTCTACTTGTCAACTTTTGAAGCTGAAAGATTGCCCGTACCTTGCATTTCTCCTTACGCCGGTGGTACCTGCTTACGATTAATTTTCCTCTCTCTTGTGGATCTCTTGAATCCTCGAAATCTCTATACATCTGTGAGTGAAGGATAGTGTCCTCCATCACTTATCCAGTATGCTGTATATGCATCATGACGTATTCAATGTCTCAAAGACGATACACCACAACCTTTTTTGTCTGTACCTCCTTAGAATTGCCAAGCCGAATATGTTTTCGAAAGCTCACGCTATCCCTCTGCTCAACATGATCACCTTTAGTATCCACTCGCGGAATCTATCCATCTTCGATGGTAGCTAGGGATTATAGCTAGGAAAGGGCTACAGCTTCTCAAATTTAAGAAACCCGTGCAAAAACATCACGCTCAGACATGGCTGTTTATTTTGTCAATATCATCTGACTAGAGAACGTACAAATATAGATCTTCACAACGCACACAGACGTTTAAGATTCTGCAGCCTGTACGGCTGTACATGCTTGCAAAGAACCCTAGAAACTGTATTCTACTTGCTGTTTGTTCTACTGCACTGACATACGTTGAGGTGAACCGTCTATCATACCCCTTGAATTTCGGCTCTCTTCATCCTTTCCACACATGACAAACCCAAAATGGCAATGTTTTCCCTGGCATAGATCTCAAACAGCGCTATACCATATCTCTGCAAAATGATCGGCTTCAACTGCTAGAAGACGATCGTCAAGCCCTCTCGAATCCAGACGCAGCTGAACATGCCCTTGGTCACCCTGGCGTCTACCCAACGGTAGGGTTTGTGATGAACATGTGCGCACGTTTTTCACGGTTTGAACCGCAGAAATTTATGTGTATCAATAACTTCTAGTCTGCCCTGCATTGCATTACATAGCACATTGCGTCGATCATACATATATATTTTCCGAAGTCCCGAAAAGCATGGCCTCCATGTAGGTATGCCCACGCCAGCGGAGAAACAGCGTTATACTATTGTACGATGAAATGCTTACGGTTGAAAACGTGAAGTTTCATTCTCCCTGCATATCGTAACTCTAAAGCACGCTCAAATAATTCTCTCGAGTATTTTTTACACAACTTAACTTGTGCCTCACTATGCTGGAACTCCACATAATCCACAATCATATTTACTTGCCCTGTCCCGATTACAGGGAAGATTTAATATCAATCCCGAACAGCGATCCTAACCCCGCGATGCAGCCAGGACCAGCTCCGCCACCGTGACCTTTAGATGTGGTAATACGAAACATGCTCGTATATTGATACTTTACACCATGAGACCATCCATGTTGAATATCATGGTTGAAAACCTCACTGCAAACTCTCCTCGCTCCAGGAACCCGCTGTCAAGGTTTCATTGTACCATTTATTTCTTTCTCTGGATCGCTTACAAGCCGACCTGCTACATGTTCTCAGCCCATCGACTCAACCAAATTATCAATACAGCACTAGTTTCCTAGACTTTCCACCTGAACTTTCAAGCCTTTTTTCCCGGTAGACCGGTTACGTGCTTTGATAATCACAGACTAGAGATCCATTGAATCTAGAATAGGCTTAAAATATCTCCACTGATGAGCTAATGACTCGAGCATTAGTATTCCATTTCCATTACTCCCTTCTACCTCGTCTCTTGACCACAGCCACAAGCAAATAGATGTGGCACATCTAGTTCCGGAACCAATAAAGTTATAAACTTGAATAGACGAGATATGCTAGCAACCGACCTATCGTCACAAAACTATTTGCATTTGTTCTACTACTACTACCACCTCGTCCACTATTCCACAACGATTCTTACTGCATCCAGAAAAGTTTTGTACAAATCCGGACTTCTCTGGAAGGCAATTAAACTCTCTTTCACTTCTACGATGGGAAACCCACAATTGGATCATTGCTATCTAATTTCATATTATTCCGAGGTCTCTCCTCTAGCTTTTGCAGAAAAAATTAAATTTCTGATTATTACATCAACTGAATCTCGATATCAACGATGTTAATGTTTAATTTGTGGAAACTTGTCCTTGGCTTTCATTTTAGATATCTTGCTCTCCCTACATTTCTTGATCCTCACTAACACTTCTTGATTCCAGTAGTTATATCAGTCATCGTACACTTATCTAACCTTAGTGTAACACTCTAGCTTCTAGTCTCTCCTGATCCAAGGTTATGGAGTCTCCACTCAGATCAACAAAAGACCATGATCCGCCACTAATCGACCTTAGTCTCAACAGCTAGCCGGAAAACTCTGGAGATGTCCCAGTCATTTCATCAATCCCTGTCGCTGATCCAACCCATGAAAATTCATGATCCTCCTGGTATCTTCCGAAGTCCACCTCATCCCAGTCCGGATGTGGCTAATCCGCAACACATTAACCATCTGCTGGGTTTTCAAGTAACCACGTGCAGTAAGTATTTCCCTCCTGCTTGAGTGGGGAAGCTCTAGTCTTCTCCTATATGCACTGTCTCGAAGATCTCGGGTTATTTTCTATGAGTAAGATTAGTATCTTTACCCAGTTTCCGGTTTTCACTTACCATTCGTGCAATGCAGCCACTACTTGATTTCAAACGCTCCGAAATTTACAGCGAATAGTGATGGTCATCAAAATTCGACTGGCATATCTAACTCCTTAAAGGGCAGAGTATGCATGCACTCCTCACATTACATGCAGTTAGTACCTCGGTACTTAGTATCGACATATCATGCACTGATAAAGTTTGGCACATCACGACTAAAGCCCGAAACCAAATATGAATCGTACAAGCAAGATCATTTGTGTTGGCAAACAAGCAAATCGTTTGATCTCGTCGT
The DNA here is from genome assembly GCA_008692225.1 of Monilinia fructicola. Lineage (NCBI taxonomy): Eukaryota > Fungi > Ascomycota > Leotiomycetes > Helotiales > Sclerotiniaceae > Monilinia > Monilinia fructicola. The sequence goes on along the minus strand of VICG01000002.1, from coordinate 1,936,702 downwards.
CATCACTAACTTTACTATCATTGAAACTCGCCTTAATCCGCGATTTTGGGTTTCCGTCATCGATTTGATGCCATACAGCAAGCCCATCTCACTGACTAGGCCGAATTCTTGCACGATGCGAAGCAATGGATGGTGGGAGGACGGCTTGCTGCATTCCTGTCTTTCCGATTGGGCCAGAAACAGTGACATCCTGCAGGGAGCTGCCTATCCTTGTGCGGCAGCCACTGAATGTCACCCCGAGGAGATAGAAAGACCTGATACTTGGGCAGTAAGTACGTATACTGGAGCCCTGTACGATGTTTGGTTTTCCTGGCCCTCATTCAAGCTCGTTTATCACGCGTTATTCCCACAATCCCAGGATTGTCCCGCCACTTGGGGCATCCATATACTTCTGTGCGGGCGGCGAACGTATGAACTACGAGGTGCATTTGGGACCTTAACGAGAGCAGTAGAGTATTTGAGATCTTGTATCAAGTTTTTTTCTGTAAATTATCAAAATTAAGGGTCTGGTAGACTCCACATACCGCTCTTGCGCGCTGTGGAAACGACTCAAGAGTCTGTAGATAGTTTACTTCCGCTCTGTTTGCAACAATATTTGGTAGAGAGCATCCTGGCGGTGGACCCTTAAACACACAGACAATTTGGACCATGAGGCTGCTCAAGTAGGTGCTCGAGCTCCCTTGGCACAAAGCTTTTGCTTAGAAAATGGACATCCTCATAGTAACTAATATTAGTCCAAAAGCCTTCAATTCTCGTGATTCTCTGGCTTGCAGAATTTACGTTTGGAAATGTCTAGATTTGTAATTCACAAGTTCGAAACCACATCGCGTCTCGCCAAGCTCATTTTCTCCTGTTATAATCAGCCAACTCTACTTTCTGGGCCGCATATCCATCCCTATTCAGTGAACGCCCAATTATCCAAGCATAATAAGGCCGCCCTGTTTAGAATCTACTTCAAGCCATGTATTCTCGGCAGTAAAAGTATATTCATTCACTGGTGGTTCTAGAACATCACCAACTTATTAGATGCCACAAGCCACATCAGAGTGGAAATACTGTTGGAATCACTATCCCAAAGTCTAAACACTTCATGTAGACAAACTTCTCCGTCACTCGGCTGCTTTATCCTCGTATTAATGCTCTCATTTATCTCCATCTATATTGCCTCGGTGTGTCTTGAATTAGCCCAGTGGAATAAGGAGAGTACAGCAAGCGCTATACAAGGGAATTCTCATGTAGAGCATCTACATCTCGTTTGTATGGCCTTCATTGAACACTTCAATCTTGAGATAGCGACCCTGTACAAGATACTGCGCATGAAATTCTGCAAGCTATCATTGTATACAAGATGAGCTTTACATACTGCTTGAGATTTCTATCAAAAGAAATGCGCAGAAACTTTTAGCACATTTTGATTGAAAGGCGGTTGCCATCATTCCGTTATTGCGAATTGTTTTCTTCTGCGTTCATGAAAGACAGCTCCTTCCCAATTCAACTCCCCTCTGCAAGAAATCTTTCAAAAGCATAGTTCTATCTCTGTTTTTCAATGATCCGGTTCCGAAGGGTCGGGATTGCCAAGCCGGCCATAAAAAGAACTCATTACTCCGGTAATTCGGTACTTTTCCTTATTATAGCGCTTACTGCATGTTGGTTGTCTTAGTACATATCGGCAGTATCGGCAGTATCGGTACCTACTCCAAGCTGTCGCTTCCCGTGGTCGCCGTGTAACCAAGCCGCTTGGAAAAAACAAACATACTCGCATTCTCTATCCCGAACCTTGCAGAGCTGGATGCTTCTTTTTGTCAGCCACCATCACCACAGCTTCTATTCATGGTCCAAAAACTGGGCTGGGAAAGTCTTGCTTCAAATTTCGATTGTGGTGGCAGCAATGGCAGGAATGATATGAATGGTAGTTTAAATAAGGTTACACGGTTTTGTCAGATAATCCGCGTACGTTTGATTAAAAACATACTTTTTGCAAGTTCTATGTTTCAATCGCTCATCAAAGATGTCTACACAGTTGATTCATGATTGGATATTAGATTCACTCATAACTCTAGGCTTTTCAATTACCACTTCAAAGGTCTCACTTTCTAGAGGCGACAAAAGCATCCATGATGAACTTGTCACTCTCACCTCGAGATCCCTTGACAGAACTCCCTCAAACCGAAATCATATATTTGAGCAAGAGTATCAGAAATCATGTAAGATTATAGTCCAGCCCATGCGAGATTCTAGAAAGAATGTTAGAAATAGGAAACTATCACATTGAACCAAGAGGCGATATAATTCATACCATGTTATGATGTTAGATTCTCCTTCCCCTAGACAAGGCGATGCACCAGATCCATCCAGCGATCAGGGTCAAAATGCATTGAGTCTGGGTATAATTTTCTATTGGTATACATTAGTAGTATAGTTATACTAATGGGGGTAGAAGAAGGAACACTCTATTCTTTATACATGAGATTTCTGTCAGGAGTTATTCTGATTGGTCGTGAAGTGAGCAAGCTGAGATGCATATCTTCCAATCATTTTAATGCCTTTACTTTTGCCAGATCCGGGGGGGAGGGGGGAACAGAAGCTAAAGAAGAAATGCCATTGCATAATCTTTCAAGGATCTGAGGAGCTTTGTAATTTGGATCGGATGAAGCTATTCCGGTCACTAGCTTTTTCGGATTCTCTGGGGGTTTTCCCGAAGTTTTGGTTGCCATTAGACTTCTTTCTGGGCCAATATGGCTTGCCTTCAGATAGAGGAAGAAAGCCTTGCACCATCTTCAGCAACTTTCATGCCCTATTCCACGGGTGTTGATTCTATAGTAGGACTAAACCACTATGCTTGGTTTTGTATTAAATATTACCAGCTCCCTGGAAGCCATTTATCATGCCAGGGCCAAATTTTCTTTATCGAGGTTTATATATGTTTTTTGAGGAAACAAATTCCGTTGAGACATTTCTAGTGAAGACTCTCGCGATAGCGCCTAGGTTAAAAATCTGGGTTGTCTAACACAACAAGAAGGTATCTGCTTCAAAATAAACCTATGGATCTTGTTCTTGTCAAAGGTGAAAAACTATACTATACGAAATTCGGAAGGCTTCATACGATAGCCTATGTATGATATTAGACCGAGGTATAGCTGCAGATGATTTACCAGGGGTACTTCACCTCTCAGCTTCATTGAAGGTCTTGGGATAAGATTGGGTGTTATAGCGACAGACAGCTGAGCTTTACAGAGGGGGGCTTGATGTTGATTTTGGATTGGCAAGATTTGAGTCATTCTCTACAATTTCATCTATGCGCATTCAGAAGTCAAATATCAACTACTATTTGGTATTCATCACGGCCAGGCTTCACGAATATAGTCAAAAAGTGAATCAGAGTCCTTCCATTTATTCGAACCTTTCCCTCGAAGACGAAGTCGAAAATCAAGTGGCTCAAAAACATCAGAAGAGGAACAGCTAGTGCTTTCTTCCAAGTTATATATTTTTATGAACAGAAGAAGCCTTCGATATTTACTACTAAGTGGTAGTACTTATAGAAAGAATTTTGAATAAATTGGGATCAGGAGGCCACCAGGGCTTGCATTGAAGGTTTTGTTGTACATCACAATTGATCATGTAAAGGTGGTTGGACTCGTAAAGGAAACAAGAAGATATACAATAAAGGCATCTAGAGAGAAAGGTAATGGAAGAGAATAAAAAAGCAGGGGCGAAGAGGGAATGACAATGGAAAGAGGAGTGATAGAAGGAACTCGACATTCCTTATTCATAAACTCTTCCTTTACTTTGGTCATTGCTTTTTCTTAAAACCAGCCCTTGAAATTCAGTTGATATTTAGTAACTATCACGGAATAATTTTTGTAAAAACAATGGATTTGTTAGAGCTATGAGCCATCGCCATCATACATAGTCTTAGACTCACAGGAAGATCATGGACCAATCATGAATCAAAAAAAAACGTAGAATGTTGAACATATTATGTATTCAAACTACATCTAGTTCGCAATATGTTTAACAATTAACTTTGTTCGGTATCCAAAAAACGGGCAGGCACTGTAGCCAAAGAGTGGGAGTCAAGAGGTTCACCCCTTTTGCCTATCTCCTCCATATTGATTGAATTTCATATAAATGTCATTAAATTTCGACTATGGATTTCGCAAGTGGTCACAACCGACCACCATATTAATACCCTGACCTGAAATCGAAGAAGAAATTTTTAACCTCCTCTATTCTCATTCTGACAATTGCATGGGCGAATTGTCGGGATTAGGGCTGAAAATTCACATTTAACGGTAACAAGGTAGCTGAACTTTTGAAGGCCGGCGGGTTGCAAGGTTCAGAATCCTTCGATGTGATGGTGTGATGATGCTTGCGCACCACCCCGACCTTCTAGACCTGCGCTGGGAACGAAAGTGATGTAACTTTCGTGGGGGAGTGCGTGGGGATGATTTCTGCAGGAACAAACAGCCTGGAATCGATGCATATATGCTCTTGGCCTTCCACAAGTAGATAACCTTGCGAGTTTCCCTCATCGAATGCTGACTGCTTTCTCGATGATGGTTATTGGATATGCTTTCTTTTTTGTTGGCGCACTACACCGAACAGATGACTGGGATTAGGGGTGTGGCGGCAACATCGAGATCGTCAAGTGACTGGAACCTGGAATTGGGGGTAGGTCATCGATGCCACCAGCACGAGATGCATATTCTAGTTGTATGATGGGCTGGGCAATAGGAAGAAAGCGATGAGAATAAAGTCGCAGAAGCCGCCAAGACCGCGGAAAAAACAACTGTTCGGATACAGAGTAGATCTCGGCCAGCATTGGGGTGTTCAAGTGGACTTCCATGCAGCCCACCTGGCTCATCGTTTCCCATCAATTTTGAACTATCTATTTCTAATTCTTGGTTTTGCAATACATTTTCAAATAACTCCATTGTTTTGCGTCGCGGTACAGGGTGTAAAATTGGTAGTGTCTCGGAAGCCTCTTCATCTTTGTGTCACGTCGGGATTTACCCGCTCTCATTCTTAGCACATTGATCTAGTAGTATGGATGTCCTTGATACAATCTTCCATTCTTGTTAGTAAATGATCCAGCCTTTACCTAGGCATTTCTAGCAATTCTGAAAGGGGGAATGAAAACGGCTGATTATGAAAGGGGAAAGACGGGTTAAAACTTAATCTTCTCGAAGAAAGGAGTAACATCTGATTTTGGGATACTCTCTTGAGTACCTTCTTCATTTGAAGATTTTGCTTAACTTTCTTTCCTCGTCTATTTCCTTCTTTCATGAATGATTGTACTTTGTCCCATTGTTAAACCGTTGTTCCTCCCATGCCTTGATATTCGATATCACTTTGTTGATTGATGAATGTGCAAGTTATAATATGAACACCTTCTGTGCTCTTGTCACGTCGGATATATTGGGTATTCTTTTCAGTACTTCTTACCTCACCTAGCAAATCAGTCTCAAGCCTATGGAAGTAGAAAGGTGTTTTTTTGGTTCAGCTAAGAGATACAATCCCGAGAGGGTGTATCTGGCTCGCGAGGCATCTATACCTGTCCTTGAAGAATCCAAAATTGTTCAAAGAAGACTCAATTATTCGGAAATTAATGTTCTTTCGTACTTTCAGCTGCGTGTTCGGTCTATGTGTCAAGATAATCACCTAGCATACATGCAATTCTCTTTTCCGTAGTGGGTGTGGGAGGAGCTTTCTGTTGTATCTTTTCACATCCCGGACTTGTTCGTAGAGAACGATAAGTTGAATTTTGTTTGAACCTTGGAACATGAAGCTTTGCAGGATACTGCAAAGCTTGGTCAGGGGACTTTAAATCTTGTAGACTAACTTGTGGTGCCCCCTCTTTGAGATTGGCAGAGCTGGCCTCAAACTTTACGAACTGGGTAGATAATTTTTCTCTACATAATACCTGATAATGTTTTTATCTTCGCCAAAAAAAATATAAAAATTTGATTCCGTGTCCTGCCTATCTTCCTAGCTCACAAATGCCTACTCATGATGTATCCTTCACTTTGAGTCCTTGACTGACTACTTTGAAAGATGTTTTTTTTTTACCTTTTTACCGATTTTCACTTGCCGATTGCTCGCTAAGCTCGAGGAAGGAGAAGTCTTCATTTCCTTCTTCCGATCACAACACGCTTGCCATCTATCGAGTCAGTACCGATGGATGCAAGGTTGATTGGGACTACAGAGTTAGGCACTCGTGACTCCTAGTTTCTACCAGCGCCGGGAACAAAGTGCATGCCTCGCAGAGTTTTCCAAGCGATGATGCTGGTATCACCTGGTGCTCTGATGGAGCTCTTAGATCTTCAACATCTTGAAGTTGAGAATTTAGTATCAGTGTCTTCTGATCGGTTGCTATTATGTTTTCAAGTCTGTGTGTCTTTTGATGTGGGATGTTTTTTGGTAATACTGAGAATGGATATAGGTTTGGTGGTGGGTGGCGGGTGATGCTCTACTAAATAGATGGGGTTGTGATGGGGAATGAGGTGAGCAAGAGTTAAGTCGAGGATTGTTCATCTAACTGAGCACAAGTAATTCTGTTTTGATATGCTTGACTATTTTTGACCGTCTCTGTTAGGTTTATGTTTATTTCGTTGCCGCATTACAGTTCTTACTAGCTACAATCATCATTTTGGTCCTTAGCTAAAAACAGCCGCCTCGTCGAGCCTTCCACCAGAAATCATCCTTATTTTTCTCTTTTTCCATGTTTCTATTCACTTTCTGAATGAGACCATCTCTGTGACAACTGTTTACATTAAACGAGCGTTAAATCTTCCGGTCTAGTATCGAATGTAACAACATACCGATACTTTTGGTACTTTTCTCAATAGAAAAAAAGAAGGAATATTGTAAAATAATTTTCGTTTTCAGTAAGAAAAACGCAGGAAATATGAAGGTTGTCCCTGTTCCCAACTCAAAAAAAAAACACCAATCTTCAAAGAGAAGTCGTGGTCAAATCACTCGGAGGATCTTCAAGATCACCGCGAGTCTGAAATAATATTCAAGCCATCGACTTTGGCCTCTTGATTACTGAGATCCCTTTACGCTCCTCCCGACTTCTCTTTCCATTCTTTCCGTGTCCGCTCTTACGCAATATACTCACATGCTTGGAGCCATTCAAATTACTACTTCGCATCTCATTCCCCTCCGAAACCCCCCATTCTTAATCGAAACATCAACGTTATCAACAATACCCTCCCACTCCTTCTCCTCTTGCGATATAAACCTTCTCGGATATCCTCTCCCGTCATACCAATCAAACTCATCTAACGCAACCCACCCCACAACATCCACCATTTTAACATTCTCAATCAATCTCATCCACGGCATCTCTCACTTGTCTCCGCCCATAATCTCCCTCCTAAGCTCATCTGCCATCTCTGATTCTAGCCATGCAATTGGATTAGGGGCGTACAGAAACTTCCACTCCCTAGTAAATTATTCATACTAGAAAACCGTGCCAGAAAATCATCAACTGTCCATCCCCAGCGTGTGTCCACTCCTTCTTTTCCGCTTTTCCAGTATGTCGCTCCTACTTGTCCCATACCCGAGAGTAGATATGCCGCTTTCTTGAAAGTCAGATAGGGCATGTGGCTTCGATAGCGTTGGGCAAAAGTCTGAAAGAACTTCGACGGTCACTCTCATACGCCGGATCAAGACGAACATCAGTAAGATCCGGGTGATGTACACTAAAATCCCAAGTCTGACATGCGGTAAGAGAAAAGCAAGGAACGGGTTCATCGGCCATACTGTTTATGAGACGTCGATCAAGAGGAATGGCCCTGAGTGCCGCCATACCATACAATCAATCCCGAAACGGAGATCGGATACGTATGTCGTGGCTTCCTTGATGATTTTCTGGTCGGTAAATGGGCCTCGAAGTGCTTGCCCTTGAATCTCATTTTCATTCCATGAGAGATGGTGCAGTAATCCATAGTAGTGGCTGGCGCGAGAGACGCATTCGTACATGTTGACGCCTTGACGGGAGCAGAGGGCATCGCGGTTGTTGAAGCTGAGGAGTGGACAAATTAGCCGAGGTGAGATCAGCGTTCCGTCGCCGTGCACAAATTCAAGGGATGAAGTATTTGGAGAGTAGATGGCGTAAACTGGTTTGGCAAAATGGAGTGCAGAAACCCCGACCAAAATGGAGACGAATGGAATAGTGAGGAGGGCTGCTGGAGTCATTTGAGTGGGGATGGCTCGAAAGGTGAGAGGGCATTGCATCTATGGGGTGGTATGGATCAGACGAGGATCCGGTATTCTGTGAAACCAATATCAGTAGATGGAGAGATTTTGTTGGATGTACTGGTTTTCTTACGTTTTCATATGATTATTGCATTTTCTTCATTTGGTATGGATTTTGATCAGATTGTAGCTGGGGAAGGTTATTGAGAATAAGCCTATTCATATTGAATTTGGGAGCAAGCCGTTCTAAACGAGAACGGCCAAATAGTTTCGTTTGAGGTAGAGATTCTCCGCAATGATTGGATTGTACTCAAAAGTTGAACTCAAGAAATAAGGAAGGCCTGAAAAGAAAATAGCGAAAAGCAGATGAATAAATGATCAGTTACCAAGCTGTTATACAGTCTATTCAAAGAATGAAGGTAGATAGACAATGCTTTTAAATGATCAAAATTTCTCGAGAGGAAAAGAAAACTTATCAGGTTCTATCCTAGCGATGAAGAAAAATAGATGTGGTAGCGTTCTGAGACTATTGAACATTATGATGGGTTCTGTAAACATGTGTTTGATGTTTTAAACTCCCATAATGAAGAAGCTTTACCAAACTGTTCTTTCTCTGAGAGAATGAATTCCAGATGAATACGGATAAGCAGAAACGACTGCTATGAACTCCCAAAGAGGAAAACTCTAGGGTTGAGAGAGTTATCGGAGATTTGTATAACTCAGATCTTTTATGCTTAGAATTTCAATTGATGTTAGGCTGTTTATACCCAAAGATCTATGATTTCATGCCAATACAAGAAACCTTCAATAATTTAACCTTCCTTTATGGTCAAAGACAGTTTGGATGTCATGAAGACTGGTGTATTCGACTCTAAAGTTTACTTGTATGCACGATTATGAACCCCTGCCTGATATGGCTTAATCTAACTCACACAAGTCTTTCAATGCAGTATACAACCCAAGCCTTATTTCCTATTCCATAAAGGTAACACATTTCTCAGTATTCTCTCTGCCAACCCCTATTAGCCTATTGGCTTGAAATCGAGAATCCTCATACCCAGTCGACACTGCCACCAAAATCTCAAAATCATCACCAATCCCACATTCCCTTCTTACCACCTCCGGACATCTTGTCAGGCAAACTTACACACAGATATTCACCCCTCTTTCCGTAAGCGTTATAACCAACTCTGCAACCACATACCCAGACTTACTCAAACTTCATTCGTGCAGCATCTACCGATCGATACACATGATTGCCCGTATTGGAGCATCGAAAAACTGGTAATTCTGGAGGGCGGCGGCATTTCGAATTTTGAACCGAATCGCGAAATCTCAATTCCTTCTCCATAGACTTGAAGACCAAGTTTGGAGCGGTAGTGATTGTATTTAGTTGGGAGAGATGGGATGTTGGGCGGATACTGACGCTGCGGCTGATAGCTTATAACTCCTAAGGTTTGCGAAAGGCTTCCGTGTGAGAAGGAAAATGCAATGGTTTTGGATATTTGAATTTGAGAGGATACGGTTCTTGATCACAACAGAGTATACCAGCATTGTTTTCTTCGTTTTGCACGGCGGGTATGTCAGCTAGGTGTTCTAATAATGAGCGCTGCTAGCCTGGGAATCTCTCCCGCCGGGAATTGACAGACAAAACGTAGTAAGAATGAGCTCATCACTTAACACTCTGTTGGTAGCCGAGAGAGAGAGAGAGAGAGAGACAGAGAGAGAGAGAGAGAGAGAGATGTTGCTGACAGCATTTTGGAACTTTCCATATTGTATTTAATAAAAGATTGACATCGTACAATCATTAGGTTATCATCACAACTGTTGATAGAGCATATTCGTGAATCGTGATACAGATTGCGTGGTATTATTTTGACACTTCAAAACATCACATAAGCTTCTAACAATCAGACTCCTGGCCTCTGATGAATGGAAGCAGGTGAATTTGTTCATAAAAATTGAAATAAAAGATTGATATGCCGACAATGATATGCATATTTGTGGTGTTTTCTCTTGGTGAGACGTCGTTGAAGTAAACCTGGAACAGCACCCGCCTAGACGTAAGATTGGCGCCTTAGGCGTAGGTGGACAGATATTGTTTTAGTAATTATATTCAACAATCGATCCTCCCTTTCCATTTTCAACAACAAGACCGCTCGTTATTTCTATCGAGAGGTATCAACATATAATCCATCTCAATCTTGATATCAAGATGGATTTCCTTCAGGTATAATATTGCTCTTCTCATCATGTTTACACTGCATCCTAACAAATGCTAACTACAATATTCTAGCGCCTGGCGCGTTTCCTGGATAGGCCACTATTCCCATGGAAGAAGCTCATCGTTGGATTCTCTCTCGCGCAATATTTATTCGAAGGTTTTCTCTCTCTCCGTCAGTATCAAGTTTTGAAACAAACTCGTCCACCTAAGGTTCTATCAAATGAAGTATCTCAAGAAGTTTTTGACAAAAGCCAGGTATGTCACTGTCAACTTTCCCATCTCCCCACTCCCAGCTCACTGACCTACAAAAGGCATATGGACGCGCAAAAGCACAATTCGGTTTCGTTGCAGGACTCTATGGACAAATCCAAAACACGGCATTCATTTATTTCGACGTTCTTCCCAAACTTTGGGACCTCACTGGCTCATGGCTTCTACGACTTGCACCCACTCGATTTACTGGTGAAATTTCTCACTCCATCGTCTTCGTCCTTACTTTTATCGTAATTCAACAGATTCTTTCGCTCCCAACTTCTATCTACCAAACATTCGTGCTTGAGGAGAAGTTTGGCTTCAACAAGCAAACGCCTAAAATCTTCGTTACGGATATGTTGAAGGGACAAATGTTGGCATTCACATTGACTCCACCAATTCTCGCTGGCTTCCTTACTATCATCCAGAAGACTGGCCATCAATTCTTCTACTATTTATGGTTGTTTGGCGCTGGACTCCAGGTTTTCATGATCACCGTTTACCCAATCACGATCTTGCCATTGTTTAACAAGCTTTCACCTCTCGAACCTGGTGAATTGAAGGATGGTGTGGAGGCCTTGGCTAAACGTTTGAACTTCCCCCTCCACGAGCTACATGTTATCGATGGTAGCAAACGCAGCGCCCACAGTAATGCCTATTTTTTTGGTCTGCCATGGAAGAAGCACATTGTCATTTATGATACCTTAATTGAGAAGAGCGATACACAAGAAATCGTAGCGGTTCTGGCACACGAACTTGGTCACTGGAGTCGCGGACATACTACCAAGCTCTTTGGGATTTCACAGGTAAGCCAATTTTGAGTTGATTAGTACGAAAATGTTATTAATCATTGGCAGTTCCATTTCTTCTACATTTTCTCCCTGTTCTCTGTCTTCATCAACAACCGTTCCTTGTACCAGTCCTTTGGTTTCCATAACGAGTTCCCAATCATAATTGGTTTCATCCTGTTCTCTGATGCGCTTGCCCCTATGGACACAGTCATCAAGCTCTTGATGAACATCTTGAGCAGAAAGTACGAGTTTGAAGCAGACAACTTCGCACAAGGACTTGGCTACCAGGCTGAACTGGCGCGCTCGTTGATCAAATTGCAGATCCAGAATTTGAGCACTATGGATGCGGATTGGATGTATGCGAGCTACCATTTCTCGCATCCAATTTTGTCAGAGAGATTGGGTGCTTTGGGATGGAAGTCGAGTGGTCCAGTTGCTCCCGCGGCTGCAAAAGATGAGAAGGATGAGAAGGCTGCAAAAGCCAGTGGTAGAGAACTGTAGATGTACAGTATAGACTGAATAAGAAGAATCCTGTTAACCTCGCTAAAATGCATCAAAAATTCATGACTTGTAGTTCGCCGTGCCCATCATGCTGTAGATTTTTTCTTCAATTCCTTCGCCCTCTTTTCTGCCTTGTGTCTTGCTTTCTTCTCGGCTTTTCTTGCGTCCTTCTCCTTTCTAGACAATTCTCCAGCGGGCGCTTGCGTGAAATCCGGGGCATTCTTCACGCTTGGCTCAGCTTCCAGATCACTGTCAACCTGCTGGGTTTTCACATTTTGAACCCTAGCTCCTACATCACCCTCATCAATACTCTGCTCTCTTTCGAACTCTTCCTTATCTTGCCATCCGTCTACATCCATTTTGTCACCCCCGCTTCCTTGCACAGTTCCATCATCCATACCCTGCGCAATTTCCACAGCATTTTCCTCAAGTTCTAATGTCGGCGCAAGCCATTCTCCGCGCAGACCGGCTTCAACCCGTTCCAAGTTGTGGATTGTAACGCTAGAGTGACTGCTACCAATTGTAGGACCAGTAGGTTCGAGTTTGGCGTTGGGGAGGAGATATGGAGTACTTGATGTCAGAGAGAGGTATTCTTGGAGGTATTTAAGAGCGATTGCTTGATTGACGGGGATTGAGGGAATGGATTTGTGGGGTGGAAAGGCAGACATTCTGATTGAGGTTTCAAATTTAATAGGAATTGATTAAATCAAAAAGGACTAAAAGGTCGAAAAATGCCCCAAAAACCGATTTGCGAAGTGTAACGTCGGGAAGTTTGTCGAAGCCCAAGATTTTTTTGCGATTGAGGCGGGAAAATGTCCGCTAGCGTATTTTTCCATTTTGATACTGCATCCATGGTTGAGCACCTCGAAATCTGGTCCGGGGAAACATATTCACAAATTGAAGCAAAATGTTGTGTCTACGCTGCTCTCATAGTCTCCGGGCTACTCCAATTGTATCAAGGGTACTTTTCCAGTCGAGTTCTCTTCTGGCGAAAAGGTAATTCACCGATCAATGCAGTGATCTCTCCATTCTCACAACTTTACAGAACATTCACATCAATCACGCCCCTTCGACCTACATTATCTCCCTCTGCATTTAAACCCACCTCATCTGTGGTAGCTTCTTCAGAAGTAGTACCGCTAGACCTCCTCCCGAAGATTTCCACACACCCAGCATTGAGTACCACGCAAGTACGCTGTGGACCCAGAAATACATTTAGTCCAAGTCATTTTGTTAGAAAGAGAAGACACGGATTCTTGAGCAGAATTAAAACGAGAAAGGGAAGGGCAACGTTGCAGAGGAGAAAGTCGAAGAGAAGAAGTACTTTGAGTCATTAAAGAAAGGGTTTTGTGCTTAGGATTACCAAAAGGTCGCCAATGATCATATGGTGGGGCAGGATGGGAGTATGGAAATTTGGGATGCTGCGGACGATCAGGTTAGGCCAATGATGATGTGCGTGATACTCGGCACAATAATGGTGATAACGATGCCATGGTAGCTGTGCCTGTGGAAGTCGACCCACGCGAAGTGTACGATATTGAAGATATGTATGTGGATACCAGACTACCTAACCCATAGCGTGTGGGTTGGTCACCCAACACTATTAAAGAATTTATGGCCAACTCAATGTACAGAGCGTTTTGATCCGGCGGTAGACAGTGCATGGAAGTATGGGGTGAAATCCATAATGGTGAAGATTCGCAGTAGTGGAAGCCCAACGCTGAATTTACATCCGGGTGGTATGGACTTTGCCTCAAAACCTAGGTTGTAATTGGGCTTTTCCGATTCCGCATGCGTTCAATACAATTAATGACATATCTCATATCGAACAGATGGCATTTAAATCTGTTTCTGGAATTGAGCTTGGCTAGCTGTTCGAAAGTGCACAAGCTACAAGGCTGGGCTCTTGCAAGTTCAGGTCTTTGGTCTTGAATTTGGCCGAGTAGTTTTCGGCCTCACTGTTAACCTGCCTTTTGATATTTTGTTGATATTTGAAGATAACATTGGGACTTACCCAGTGTCCGGCTGATCAAGGAAACTGCAGCAGTGTGCATGGTGGGCGGAACGCTGGGTAAGTCCCCATGCTCAATATATCAATATTGAAGTCAAAGATAATTTATACATTCAATCTTGGCATCCTGTATCTATTTAGTCTGCGGCGTCATAATTGAAATCAGAGAAAGATGCCGAATTCAATTTGTGAGCCTTTGAGCTACTGGAAAGCCTACCTGGTTGTGGCGCCCTTTATCGAACCTTCACATTGTTTACAGCCTTTCTGTTATGCGCCTCCCACCACAATATCCTCAAGACCGTTCCAAGATCACCCCCACCAAATTGTACTCTCTTCCTATGTCGATTTACAAACAGTTCGTTATAAAATGTAGGTCAGACCTCATCGACCTCTCCACCCTATCTGTTCAACATACTGGATCACAAGTCAGCAATGATGATTTAGTTTGAGCAAGTATATGTACTACTCAAAGGAAGGTTACGTTCTGGTTCCAATTTCGTCAGTTCTGCAGTCATTGTCCAATTCGTCGTCATTTTTGATCTTCCTTCCCGAAGCTTCGAAGCTGAACCTAGAATTCCAATTCATCACGAGTACGGGTTATAAGAACAGTGAAAGTCGTAGAGTTGGTGGTAATTATACTTGCAGCCACAAAAGAACCGACACTTTCAAGTCACTTGTTAAAATGTACGCAGAAGATCAGAATTTTTGGTGATGGTTCGCGCAGCCCGAGGCATTCTGTTACCTCTGTTAAAGAGATCATTCTGCAAGTTTCGAGTTGGTCCGAATCTACTGCTAGTACGGCGTCCGGTGAAGAAGGAAAGATGTTCTAGAGCAAGGTCTAAAAGGCCAGGAACGCCGGTTTCGCGAAAAGAGAATGTTCAAGGCAACTCTAGTGTAATGTATTTTCGCCCTAGTAGTTCTATAATTAAAACGCCCCCGCGTACCCCTCAAAAGAGCATAAGCCCCGCAGTAAAGATTAACGCAGATCTTCAATTTCTCTTCGTGTATCCACAATTCTAACACCAATTATGTTGAATGATTCACAGTTCCGATGATGATACCTCTACCAAGAATATCAAAAAACAAAAGACGTATGAGCAGCTCGAGGAAACGGCAACAGTGCTTAAAAAAGCCAAGGAGGTAAGGAAAATGAGAAAGGCTGAGAGACAAGCAGAAATGAAAATTTTTGTAGAGAGAAAGAAGCCACCCGGATAAGAAAGTCGGCCGAGAAAAGTGCACCAAAAGCGGATAAGGAAGAAGCTGAAGAAGAAGAAGAAAAAGCTAGGAGAAGGCTGAGAAGAAAGCTATGCAAGAAAAGCTTACCCTACAGAATACTCCTTCAAGCTCAACTACCAAGCGTAGGACGGAAACGTAACAAAGCAGAGCACTGTGGAAGAAAAGCAGAGGTCACCTGGAAGGAATATTTTTCCAGTTCATGCGACCAGAAATCCGTTGACTTAATACCAAGCGGTAAATTGATGAGGCGAGATGAATATATGGCAGATCACCAGACGAACTCGAGAATAAGAGCTCTTTTTATATCGCCTCATTGGTGGTTCTTGGGCGCATTGAGAGAAAATACTTTCCCAATTGCAAATCTTACCAGGCCTACATTTCTCTCTCTTCATAGTCGTACGAGTTTGCGGCAATTTTGACTTGTCATGAAGTCTACAATAATTGCAGCTCATCACCATCGCCTAAAAGTGAAGTGGTAACAGAATCCCGTTGGATTTTGATTAATCACATAAGTAGAGGCATTTTTCTTAATTCAGAAGTCGAAGAGGTGACATCGGATGACAAAGTGTAAAGGATCAAGGAATCTACGAGCATTGTTGTACCAGTAATCTTACGGCGTTGTGTCCTCAGTTACCTCATCTGCCGTTTGAGCCTCCCACAAGATATTTGTTGCTGGTGAAGAATGAACATCAAGGCTAAAAACAAGGACTACTGGTTGCAGCATGTTGAGAGAAACACCATCACTAATATCGGGAATCGAGACACCTGGCCAGAACAGTGCAGCCCTTAAGATTATTGCATATCGATCTATCTAAAGTAAAGCAAAATACCATCGCCCACTCCATCCTCAAATCTCCAATCCTACTCCCTTGATCCGAAGAGCTTCCACATTAAGTTGCTCCTTTCCCCCAATCCAACCACTACGCACGCACTACCCTTTTCCTCCTCACGCTTTCCCATCCCTACTTTCCCATCCACAGAAGACCCAATCAACCTATCACCAACCACTTTCCCTTTCCACATCTCAAAAAGCCAAAAGCCATCCCAAAACCACCGCAAGCCCCCCAATGGCAACTTGAGGCGACACATTGTCACCCGCATTGATGATACTGGTGCCAGTTGCGAATCCACCAGAGTCCGTGATTGTGGGAGTAGCACTTGTGGTGCCATTTCTGTGGCCGGTGCTTGTGGGGGGTTGTCGTGTGCTGGCGTTGTTTCGTTAGCTTGAATGGCGAGGCGAAAGGTGGAAGAGGGCAGGTAGAGAGAGCATCGAGGTCTCAAGGGGAAGAACAGTGGAGGAGGGGGCAAACTTACAATGTCCCGTTGGTATGGATGCTTGAATGGGGACGGCCGGAAGCATCTTGTGCTTGGACTTGGATGGAGAACATGAAGAGGAAGGTGAGAGCGGCGAGGAAGAGGACGGGTTGGTAGGATCGAGGCATGGTTGGGCTGATGCTTTTTTCGTTTGTATATATTTCTAGCTTTGAATTCGATGGATTTGATTGTTGAGACTATGAGGGAAGACGTCTCTTTAAGTAGGCGTCCCGGCCATAGACCTGGGGGAAAATTCACTCATAAACTCACCTCTCACTTCATATCCTCATATGCAAACCGAACTACCAGCCACCTCGAGATCACTCCAGATACCCGCCACAATTCCAGTCCAAGAGAATGAAAAATATGTCTGCTTTTAGTAGTGTTTCAGAATAAAATATGCGGCGAGCTATCTTGTGGATGTCTATTTTGGGATTTACATTCCAATCACAAGCCCTGCGTGCCAAATTCCAACCCGCAACGTTTGAACAAGCTTTGACTAGATACGATTTTCAGCCAACTTTTATCGCAGATGGTCGAGGAATACCGAGAAAGTGCTTGAATCACTTTAACGCTGATATGCAAACAACTTTCCAGCCGTTCACATTGCTAACTTTCAAGTTCCGTTGACCAGCCCATCCTTTTGCATTTGACTCTATGTTCGCCTGTGAAGCTGCGCAGATCTTGCTAGAGTGTAGAATGCTTCTGCCAATACTTTATGCTGATCTACATAAGCATCTGGTTCTCTTCCGAAATGCATGTATTCGCGAGATCTCGGGCAGTTAGAGTACCATCTGGCTGGGTGAGGACTCAATTTTATAATTTTATGACCAAACACTGGTTCGACACGATGCACGCCATAGAAATGGACATGTAGCTTTGTGCCTTTGGGTACATGCGTGGGCGATTCCCCATCTTTGCCTCCTCCTATCGGTAGAGTGGTATTTCTTAGCGAGATACATGCAAGACTTGGAAAGATTGGGTAGAGGCGAAGTCCTATGAGAGGTCGGTGCATCCGTGTATATTTATATTACGTTCTCTTACATTGATCAATGATATTGCGGAGAAGAGTCAGCTCACGTAATTTATGGTACAGATGCAGCGATGGTTCGAGAATCGAAAATTTCACTTTATCCATAAATATCATTGGCTTCCGCGAGGGAAAACAATACAGTATCGCTAAGGTGAACAGATGTTGTGCCTTGAACAGGAATCATTGCTTATAAGACATTATCACGAATCTCGATACGATCGTTGGGTTCTTTGATGAGGCCTTGGGGAAGCCTTTTTAATAAATTCCATTTTATCGGGAGTCGAAAGCTTTTCGATCTTTTGCAATTTCTGAGCGAGTCAAGGCAAGCATGAACTTCATTATAGGCTTTAGACGTCATTGACTTCGAGGTGAGGAATTGTAAGGAGCTAGCATGAATGAGTCTCATGCCAATGAGCGATTTTAGAATGCTTTCAGAATAGTCATCACTTCACTCGATCCTCCCTCCGTCATCACCAGACTTTGCTGCGATCCCCAGTACAGAATACGCAGACAGAGAATGAACCAACAGTTACCAACAACAATCTGACGGAGCCAACGCATGATAATATCTCAGCATGTCAAAACACTTGTTGTGAAAACACTTGCTGTGAAAACCGTAAGCAACCACAAGTTTGAGAATTAAGTCTAGAATGGAGAAACGAGTTGTAATCTATCTGTGGTCACTCATACGTAGTAGTGATCGATCAACAAAAGTACAGAATATACAATTTCCACGGCAAACATGCAGTGGCATAATGATACCTGGTATTGATAGAGAGCGAGAGAGAGAGATATATATATATATATATATATATACATACATGCATGCACTTGCCCTGCAAATAGATAGATACCGTAGAAATTGCCGTGCTGTGCCGTTCCAGCGTTGCACTTGTATGCATGCAATGAAACCTCAACAAGAAATCCTTACAACCAAAACTTTCATGTTGTGCTGGATGGAATGTTGAGTGTATATATTCGGTGTGGAAAGATTACACTCTTACCTCCAGCTACCTACTCCTACTTACTAATAAGGTTAATAAGGACCACCTGGGCAGTACGTATTACTCGAGTACGTGTTGATACGAGTACGTATTTAGGTTGTTAACCTTATTCAACGCATCCAATTGGCACCTGCGCTCATGTCCAGTATATCAAGGTTATTGAGTGAGTGCAGTAGAACGAGCAACAATACTCGGAAAAGAAACATCGCCACAAAACCCTGAAGGACCAAAGCACAAAAAGACCGTTAATCAATCAAATTGCCGATCTCCAGCTACCTACTGTCCGATACCATCCCCGCAAACTCTAAAGGGATACGTCAGTGTTTTAACATTCACTGACTTCAACACAACAAACTCGGACACTATACATCAACTTCCAAAGGGAAAGCAGACACTCATCTAACATACATCTTTATATTACCTTCGACCCAGCATCATTCTCTCTCGTCACACGGCCTTAGCTTCCTCCTGCTGTGCTGCATCCCTTCATACAGCAAGCATGTCCTCGAGGCACGTCTCGCAGCTCCGGAAATGGATGCTAGCCTCGCCACCCATCGAATGGGGCATCGACAAGTTGAGAGAATTAATTATCGGCGCATTGCGACAAGGTCCTATTCCTCAACATGTGGCATTCGTGATGGATGGGAACAGGCGCTTTGCGCGGAGTCATAAAATAGAGACAGTAGAGGGTCACAATTTGGGTTTTGAGGCCTTAGCAAGGGTTTGGCTTTTTACGAGGATGGCTGGTGTTCCTTTGCTAATGATTCGCAGATACTAGAAGTGTGCTACAAGTCTGGAGTGAAAGTCGTTACGGTTTACGCATTCAGTATTGAGAATTTCAAACGTTCAAAGTACGAGGTGGATGCTCTTATGGAAATGGCAAAGGTTAAGCTGGTACAATTGGCGCAACACGGGGATTTGCTGGACAGGTACGGAGCCAGCGTTCGAGTTCTTGGCCAGAGGAATTTGGTCAAAGACGATGTTTTGGAAGCCATTGATAGAGCTGTGGAGATGACAAAGGATAACGGAGAGTAAGTCGGGCTATATCAATGCTGCCAAATCGGTCAATGACTAACATTCTTCTAGTTGCGCACTTAATATCTGCTTCCCATACACGTCTCGAGATGAAATCACAACCGCGATCAAAACTACTGTGGAAAATTACTCAACGCCAACATATACACAGCAGCGACCGTTCTCGCAGACCCGAATTTCACAAAAGCTCAAGTCGAGAAATATCAGCTCCGTGTCAAATTCAGCTTTGAGAGCTACCTCTCCTACACCCTCGAACTTATCCGAACCGGATGAATCCGTATCATCCTCTACAACCCTAAACCCCGAGTCGCCGCCAACAAGCAGCCCCGAAGCTGGTGTGTTTCCTGACCCCGAATTGATATCAATAGATACGCTTGCAGAGAATCTATTCACAGCTGGGGACCCTCCTTTAGACCTCTTGATCCGAACGAGTGGAGTCAATAGATTAAGCGACTTTATGTTATGGCAGTGTCATGAGACTACAGAGATAGTCTTCTTGGATTGTTTATGGCCGGAATTTGATCTATGGCAGTTCCTACCTGTTTTAGTAGAATGGCAGTGGAAACAGAAGCATGTTGAAGAAAAGGCGCAGGGGAATGGAACAAAAGCATCAAATGTTAGAACGCGTTAGATATCCAGGGAAATTTTAAAGCGGGAATTGGCATAACAGATGGGACTTGGGAGTTTGAAAGTGGTTTGATCTTTGTTCTGGAGATAGATAATCGAACTATGGCGGCGGATAGCATTTTGAAGGATTGATAATGGAGGGTTGACGAGAATCTGTCTGCAAAAGCTACAAATTCTGCCCAAGTAGTGCATGGTAAGATGTCTCTATATACCTAGAGAGAAAGAGAGCTTTAACGATCTTGAATTCTCATCATGGAAGATATAAAAACGAAATTAAAATATGCTGGGATGAATAGAAGAAGAAATGTGATTGATATATCCATGGATATATTTCATATATTTATTACGACTTTATCTATTCACTTCACTTCACTCTCCTACTAATCAATGATATCAGAAAATAATAAATTCAATTAAGCTCGGCAGTTTTTGAGCCCACCGTAATTAGCACAATCTAGGCGGTGAGATAATTCTGCCCGCGCATTTTAACCTAGCAGACCGGAGTGATCACCCACCCAGATCTTCTGCAACTCTACAAAGCTGGCATAAGTCTTAACAATATCAAGTGCTAAGACGACTTTCTCGAATCTGATGACAACTTCCAATGGGCTTCAGAAGTTAAAAATTGCACTCAGAATCACTTCAAATTCGATTTGCGCGTGTCGCACAGCTTCCTCCTCGAATTCCTCTCCTGGTTGTCGAAATTTACGTCGACACTCACAATGAAAACTGCAAAAGCACCTCCTTCGGACCCCTCTTCAAGCCGCAGAGCTCAGCCTCTACGCCAAACACGAAATAATCCACCTAGATCCTCACTCCCTGGTTCTCGGCCTCTTGGATCAAGAGGTTCGACTGGCGGCGGTGATGCAGTACCAAATGCGGAGCAGACAGTCGAAATATTTCCTGCGATAACCCAGTTTGCAGATGCTATATCTGCATTGCCAAAGGAACTCGTGCGACACTTCACATTGCTCAAAGAAGTCGACGCGAAAGTCTTTGGGCCCGAAGAAGAGCTCGCAAGACTCGTCGATATTGCGCTTAACACCCCACCACCGACAACAACACTCAATTATCCTGCCAACTCGAGATCCGCGTCTGCAAATGGGAATAATCATTCTGCCAGTATAAATGGTTCATTAGCAAATGGCAACGGTGGGCCTGCGGGCATGGTGACAGAGATGCAGGGGGAATCGTTCGTTCCCGTCAATCCAGCGTATGCTATTTATCATGCTCCTAACATGCCTAGAAGACGCCATTTTCAAGCATGTGCTAGTTACATGCAAAACATGCTGGTATCTCTCGATGAGAAAAATCATGTTATCTCAACTGCTAGCGAAGCACTAAACAAACAACTCGCACGCCTCGATCAATGTTTCCCATACATCGAAAAAGAAGTGAGTGAAGAGGCACGATACGGCAGTACTACACATTGGGCATATCCTGAGAATCGAACCTCCAAGGCGAATCCTGGTAGTAGCTCTAGAAGGGACGCCCCTACAACAAGTACCCTTAGTGCCGCGGCACAACAAGTAGCAGATGAACACGCTGCGAGAAGTGACGCAAGGAAGCAAGCATTGCTTGCAAGAAAAGGAGCCAAAGCCCAGCATGCAGACTCAGATTTCGATGATACTCAAGAAGGGAAAAAGGCGGATTCTAATAAAAGACCACATGGAAATAGCAAAGCTCGAAAAGCTGCTACTGCCGAGGCCTCAACGGGTGTCGGGCTTGGGATAACAAATGGGAATGGCACAAATGGAAACCCTCCCAAAAGGCGAAAGGTTGAGAAAAGTACAAATGCTGGCCCATCAACGGAGCGTTCCCTGAATGGAGTTTTTGGTAGTAATGGCACAGTGTCTAAAGGCAAGGCAGCGAGTCCTAGGTCAACTCCAGCACCGGATGGAACCAAAAAACCGGCGAGAGCTAGAGCCGCACCCAATGGGCAAGCAAGAAAAAGGTATGTGGCTCCCGCTGAACGAGAAAGCGTGTACTTCCGCTAATCGATGATCAAGCAGAAACAACACCGTAAACTCTGCAATGTCGCCATCTTTAGCATCCTCTCCGATTCGAACTACATTTCCCGATATTAAACCACCTGTGCGGGCATCTCCTGCTCCTACAAATGGTGCGAGGCCGGCTTCAGCAAGGGCCAGGCAGAATTCAGTACAATCACTTGCGGATACAGCACGGCGACCTCCATCTTCAACCTCGAACAAGCCGAACGGAAATGCACCTGGCACGCCTGATCTGGCAGCTGCTGCAAGTGTGACCGGGAAGACCGTCCAGGAAGTCAAGGCGACAATGAAAGAGGTCGGTACAAATGGGAAGGGAGAACATCTTCTTGAGGATGCTCAGCCACAAAATCCTGAAGTACTGGGCACTATCGTGGTAGGGCAGAGCAAAGAGAGCATGAAGCGAGAAGAGACGGTAGAATCAAATGGAGATCCCATGCAGGGCATTCAATCAACAACGGTAACAACTACGAAGAGTGGCAGAGCAAGCAAGCCATCAACACCGGCAATACCTTCTTTTGTTGAGCCAGTTCGCTCAAGGTCATCGCGCAGTGTTCCAGATCCTGTATCTACAGCCAAAAGAAGCCACAAGAAAGGTGCAGGAGCAGCCGCTCAACTCATCGCCCAGCAAAACATGGAACACGATGACACAACAAGTAGTGCTCAAGGTGATGATGAGGATGCTGAGGTTGATGCAGATGAGCCTACTTACTGTTATTGCAATGCCGTTAGCTATGGCGAGATGGTAGCTTGTGATGATCTCAGTTGTGAGAAGGAATGGTTTCATCTCGATTGTGTGGGCTTAAAAGTCGCGCCCAAGGGTAATGGTAAGTTCACCCTCATTTGTACCCCACTGTGAACAAGAAATTAACGTGGTATAGCAAAATGGTATTGTGATGATTGTAAAGAGAAAGCGAAGAGTAGACGACTCAAATAACGGTCAATAAGGACAGCGGGCAAACTACAGCAGGACAATGGAGTTTTTCGGTACGGCTTTGATACCTAGGTGGCTCAATCCTTGCAGCTTTACGGTGCATACAGGCCCATTGGAGTATGGATATCGGGCGTTAACCTATTTGGGGACGGGGCTAACAAGGTTACATAGAAACAGCGTTTGTTTATAATGTATATGATGGAACTTGGAATTAGATGGAATGATCTTGTGATAATAGACTTGAGACCCAATTGCCGATGTGATGAATGTACAAGCTCTGTATTTCGGCAATTTGACCCTGTTAAGCTACCGAGATTTAGCAAAACACGATCGATCAACAGTACCTACGTACAGCCTTGTAGTCATCTGCCCAGTGTCCCTCGAGTAGAAGAAATAAATTTCGCATGGCTCCTATCCTTTGGTGGCTAGTATCAGCAGCCGAACAGATTCCACTTTGCCCTACAATATTGTCAAATGGAGCATCCAGTGATCGACATTGATAGATGGATAGCAGAACAGCCACCCCTCCTTCCCCATTCGCACGATCACCCTGCCACCCCCCTTCCTTGCCAATATCTTAATGGTTTCACTCTTCTCTGCCGCTACTGGACTGGTCCTACCAATTGAACGCAATAGATTTCCAGGATGTCGAAAGTCGACAATGGCAATGTCGGCAGCGACTACTCTGAGAGGGCATTTACGAAACTCGATCGCCAGACGCGAGTCTCCGTCGTGAATGGAGACGGTTATGTCGAGACAGTTTGGTCGAGAGCGATTGGCTAGCTATGGATGGCGGGAATATTTGAAATTTTTGTTCCCTAGTCTAGCGCATGCACATGCGAGCATATTGCTGGCGTGTGGTATTGGGGTGGCAGAAGGCGAGAAGGCTTCTAGGTGGTTTGAATGGGAGGAGCCATTGGTCTTGGGGTGGTCTTGGGTATGTGTTATCTTTGGCGGGTGAAATTTACGAGAGATTGTTTTGTCGGATTCTGCGCAGGATCATGCTATGAGCTTACTTTCAATTGGCCAAGGCCGAACGAAGTACATCAAACGTCTTTTGATTTTCCAGCAGACGGCAAAGTATCTAGGATGTTGAGAAGATACATATCGTGACTTGTAATTTCACGGCCCATAGCAAGCCGCTGCGCACTTTTCTCTTGGAGAACGCAACCAATACTAGGGGTGTTAACAGACTTAAGATTCTTGAAACAGGTCGTGTTTATGTTCTCCCAAAACGGTCATGTCTCACCTACAACTAGATGTAATTTCCAAGGAAGCTGTACCAAGGTCAGAAAGTTTCGAATGACTGATGAATCTGTGAATCAGATTGCTTGATCGACTACCTTGAAGTAGTATTCTCCAAAATGACTCGGTTATTTGCTTTGCCCAGGAATTCAAAGGAAATCTGATACTTGTAAAATAATTGGCCAATTTTCTTTGCTCCAATTTCTTGCTAGTTGGAAGCACACGGAGACTACTGCTATAGTTTGGTATGACTGTCGTTCTTGAAGATTTGGAGCCCGTAAAGGATTGATGGCAAGTATTTGCCTGATATGGATAAGGTGCCTGTGAAAGTTCTTCAACGGCCGCTCCACACTCGCGCTGCCACTAATGAAGCTTGTACAGGATTGTATTCCTTCGGTGGCAACAATTCATCTGTCTTTTTCGGATGCAGCGGCAGAGTCTTCATAGGATACGAAGGGTCTTCCAGAATTTCCGTTTTATCATTATGACTGGACGGATTATCGAGCCTACCTTTCAACACGAGTTGACCATGTCCGAGTCTTGGAGAAATGACTCAATGGTAGAGACTTTCTGACTTTCATACAGAGACTGCACCTTAAATGTATGCAAGTCTATAATTTTGAATCTCCATCCGCCATTCTGTTGACAATTGAAGCCCGGTATCTGTCAAGATTGCCCATAAAACAGGGAAGATCGTTTACAGGGCAGTATCCGAAGCACCAAAGATAGAAGCGAGTCCATCCGTTCTCCTCATAGATCCTCAAACTATCGAAGTCCGATTTGGAATTCACACAAGGCTCTATTTAAGAAGACTGAATGTGCGTTCCATGACTTCGTGGCGCTGAGTTAAGTAGCAAAGTACAAAAGATAACCCCTCCGAAAGAAGTCTTCGCCTACCGGAAATGGGATGAGCATTGGGCTTACTCACATTTACACAAGTCTAAAAGATGATGGTGATATCTTTACTCGGCCACCTCCGATATCTTATCGAAGCTGATTGGCCATTCGACGTGATCCTTGGACTCTCGGGGGGCTCAAATGGCCCACCATCTGACCCCCTGGCTTTGTTCATATGCATATTCACATGCATATTCATGATGAGAAAGTACTGATAATGAGCCCCATAACCTGAGAAAAACCTCTCGCCTCTTCTCGCGAAGGAAATAGTTGAGAATCAGGACAGATTCTATCAGAAATTTCGGCAACTCGTCCACGTATGCGGCCAGCGCGATTGATGCGGAAATTTCGGTATCAGCTACGTCGAAGTGAAGTTTCATGCTGATTGTAGACGTTGATCGCATAATCTTGCGTGACAGATAAGCCCATTCAATCGACACCCTCGCCTGCGCAGAAAATGCCCTTTACTCCACGATTCGGACTCTTCTTACCAAAGACATGCATATGGATCGTGGGCCTAAGCGACTGACCCTCACCGTATCATTCTTCCTCGCCTCAAAACCTATGCGATGCTTTGAGAATGCAACATGTATCACACAAAGATGCCGAGGAACCCGCCCTAGCTCAATCAATCCATTGGAAGAATGACCTGGATGAACTACTCGAGTATCCGCGCAGCAACCTTGAACGAAGTCTACCCTACAGATGAATGGAATGTACTCAAAAAAGTATCGGTATGAGATCCAGGTGTACGTAACTCCATTCCACATATCGAAGCTGGAATGAGGTGGTTGTGACTGTGAAGTTAAAATGACGTTGGTGACATCATTCTCGCCCGCTCGTCTTCTCCCCTAACCTTAACCCGCGGTAAGCGCGTTGAAATGGTCCGTGCGTGGTTCTATCGCTCTGATATCAACGCACCTAGACGCTACCGGTCGTTGCAGGATGATGCATATTCTTTCACGTGCGCAATCTCCATAGCTTCATCCCGATAATCTCTCGGATCGGAGCGGAATGTGCGCCAAATTCATCATTGGCCCGCCCCCGTCTCGTCCCGTCCTGCATTAACCTCACATATCTCTACTTCAACCGACTAATCTAGAACTATAGTTCTTGGAGAAAGAGCTTACGCTCCTAGCATATCGTCGATGCCAAACTCGACCTACCACCGCCTTTTCATCCTTACAGGTTTCCTCGTCTCACAGAAACGTCTCGGCAAGTCTAGAGCAACGTTTAGAATAAGATGATGTTTCTTCATCACTTTGGACGCAATCAATCGCATCCTTCAACCTTACCATACCCCATGTACTAAATCACATCTTGAAATATCAAACTGCGAAGCCTACAGGCTCGTTTTAATGGCCATGATTATTTTGGCTGGGTATACCCAAGGTGTGATGTCGAGCTCGGAGTTGCTGCGGTACCCTTGTTGGTGGGAGGATTTCATGGTCTGGGCCAGATCGTCTCTCATCGCTCAACGGGCTTCCAGGGATTCCACTGGCGAGGTTCCGGGTCGACAAACCGACTAATGGTGTATGAATTCCTATAGTCCACGGATATTAAATCTAGGACCGTAGACCTGAAAGACGATATCCAAATATCGATCATTTGCTCTGATGCTACCGCGTGATGTCTCCGCATCTTTCGATCCGATATCACCTCCTGCCTTGAAGCCTAATTTTCCTGGGAACCACCTGGAACGTATCGATATCGATGCCAAAAGTCCCGGGACAGTGATAGAGATTCAGAAGATTACTAGAGGCCAGGATCTCCATGGCTGGATATTCGTCGGCGAACTTTTCTTCATGTGTTTCTACGGTGTATATCTGGGCGCTCTCAAATGAAAACCTCTGTCTACCTATACGACGCGTGACGTAACCAGTCTCTTGCAAGGAACTCGGACTTTCCGTCATCTCACATGCAGTGCACTTTAAATCACCTCTTACATAATATCTTTTTCTCCTCCCGAACCCGCTCGTCGTGATGCGCAATCCCGATCCTGAGGAGAAACAGCCGATTTTCCAGGCCCTCCCGGGAGTGAAAGAATGGGAAACCCTTGACCCTGATGCTCTACATCTTTCCATCCCGCTGGGGATCCCGGCACACAAGATGGAGTTGATGTGGCTCACAGAAAGCTAAAAAGTTGATCTATCCACGATGCCGCCTCCCAGATCGTAGGGACTACCACGTTCCAAGATAAAGATGATTTGTGCACTTTGATCCTGCGGCTGAAAGTTTTCGAAAAAGGTGAACGGTGCTACGATGCATATTATCCATCATACCCGACCCATCTCCTTCGACACCCATTATCCATCTCCAATCCTAATATCAAACGTAGCAATTTGGTATACTTTGCCGTCTCGGCTCCCCACGCGCTTCCACCCATCCTCCCATCATCCCTCAGCCGCGTCGAGGACTTCTACCCGAAACCTCCCCCAAAACTCCCATCGACGACATCACAGCGTCCTTTCCCGTAGCACACCCCGAGTCCAAACCCATCTGTTTAATGCTGCTCCAGAGTTTCCCGCGTATCTATCTACTACCATTCCTCGCATGATGCAAATTGCCGGACCGATTTCTCCTCATGGAATTTGGGCGAGATCAGAGTGGCCCCCGAGTTTTGTGTTTGCTTCTATCATCTAGAGCTTTCTTCCCGAATCCCGAATCCCGAATCGCTGGATTCGACGGCCCATGGTGAAGTTGGGGCGGGGGGGCTCAACTACTTTGCCATCCCCTCAATCTGGTGCTCGTCGCGTGGGAATCACGCTTAGCCCCGACCATGGAGACAGATACGAGCGGACAAAGGCAGGTATTGTTCTACCGTAGTACCGTTTTTGCAAGAGATCGAGCGTGTTCGGAAGAAACCGAGATTCTCACTTGGTATCCCCAAGAGAGTTTTGGAAAAGTGGGGCAAAAGAACCGGGTGATTCTACTTTTGAGTTTTCATGGGGGTTGGCCAAGGGGAGAGGGGGCGAGTATTTTGGAGAATGGGAAAATGTGTTGACGAGTGGGTAAAGGGTTGGACTGAATGAATACCTACTGTGGCAAGTATGGTGTGCTCCGTATATGTTTTGGGGGGAAGGAAAAAGGGGGTATATCTCGGGGATAACGATCAGATGTTGAAAGACTTTTAATAAAAACGTCTATCGTTAACATGATGTCATAAGATAACCTGCTTTTCAATATCACCTTATTGAATCGATTATCAGCGCATCTCGTGTTTCCTAGCTCACGTCAAACTCGCGTTGTACTCTGTAAGCATAATATCATAGATTGATGGAACTCGTGACCCCCGAGCAAAAAGCGGGATGCTCGGCAATGCGATCAATGCGCCCGCTCCCTACTTTCGTACCTTAGCGAAAAGAGACCGGTGGTTCCTGGTCCACGTGAGGGATACGCGTGATGGATGCAATAACGGGGTCGAGGAGATATCTGGAGGAAAGCGCTCGATTCTCGTCCCCGTCGAGTTCTGAATCCCCGTGGAGTGCCGTCGGGGTAATGCGGTGGGGGTTTCTGGATATCGTTAGAGCTGCGTACGTTGAGCGGCAAGTATACAGTACTGCGCAGGAAGATTACCCCATACTTTCTCCTCCCCCTTATCCCTACTGTACTGCACAGTACCCCTAAACTGACTCTGCAGTACAGTACACGAGACTCCAGACCTCCCTGCGGTGCACCAATGGGATTTTGTCCATGGCGGTAGGGGGCCCAACTTATTCTCGGAGCCCCGAGGTCCCCTTCTCTTAGACGTAACGTGGTAACGTGGCGAACGGGCGGACGTGGTCCCTTGGGGCTTTCCCCATATATTTGGAGACTATTTCTGCATGGTAGCCGTAGGTGCAGCTGTGGTTGAGTAATAGAATCAGTGCTGATCCCGTCGATTTGAAAAACGTGTGGTATAGGGGATACGCACTAAGCCGCCTAGCGACTGCCTAGCTACGCAAAGTGACTGATTACCCCATACTTTGTCTCCCCCATATGCGCCAAGGGGATTCTAGTCGGGGTTGGGCGTCCCCAGAAAATCTGAGACAACGTACTTACTGCGCGATACATTTGCTATGACGGGAGTGATGAGATGTAACCAATGATGCCGAGGTCATCTCATTCATTCGAGCACATACCGGTACGTACAGGATGGAGTTTGGACCCCAAATCTTTCGCCTTCTCCCCCAGATCCCTGGATTTGAGAACGACTGTACTGTAGTTTCCTTTTTTGGATTATCCCTGATGTAACCGAACCTGGGCGGCTCTAAGCGAAGACAAGGATGCTCCGATCCGATCATCGGGCTCTCGCCTTCCCTGTCCCTTGTATGGATGGATGGATGGGTGGATGGCATTTTGTAATTTTTTCCGATTCTCACGCCAATTCTCGCGCAAAATGGGATGGAAAATACGTTATATCATCTTATATGAGGTGAGGTCAGAAGCAGCTCCTTTCATCTTCCTAATTCATCACCATGTCGCACGCTCTCATCGAATACATTGATTCCATTACTTCATCAGTATTCTCCCATCGTATATCTTCACGGCGCGATTGAATAATCAAGACGTAATAGTTATATCCTTGTCAAGCCTCACGCTTTCTGCTTCTCCGCTGTCAAGATCGACCAAGGGTAGGTCTCTCGAGATTCTCTACCTACTTACTGTACTGCTGCAGTGCCTAGGTAGGTACTGTACTTCTTTGATGCTCGACTCCGTGCCTCTGACTCTTTCCTTGCTTGATAAAGATCTTTCTGCTCGGATACCCAAACGGTTGGGAGACCATCGCTGGATATACCATATTCCATGATCACGCGGACTCATTGACTTTGTTGGTTGGGCTGGCCTAGAACCAGTTGGTCTTCTTGGGTGTCTTTCTACGGAGTCCTTGGGCAAACCATCCATCCGACGCACGCTTGAACACACATGCCGCCAGACGGACAGATTCTTTGACAAAGAGATATTCCATCCTTTGCGCCTTGGGGTTGAATGTTTCATGGCGATGGATTATGCCATCACCCATGCGAGTTACGAACGATGAAAGGAACATTAGGGAATTGCCAAAAAATATCATCATCATCATCATCATGATCAATCTACGGAGGAGATTGATCTTCGGTTCTGGTGGTTTCTTTTTCGTTTTCGTTTTCTTTTCCTTTTGGGTTTCTTTTTGGTTTACATTACTCAAATGATTCAAGGGGTCGTGAGTCACATGGTCGATTATTGTTACGGGATTGACTGACTGATTGATTGATTGACTGACTGACTTTATTGATATACTAGGGACCATAACCATACCATTATAAACCATACCGTACTCCGTATTATACAAATAAGCAAGCTTCACTCGCAATAATAATAAGGTTCAAATCAGAAACTACGAAACCACGCTATGTTGAGGCGGGAGCGAATTCCATTGATTCATCATTTGCTGGTTATTATGGCTTTAAATAGGGGGTAGAGGGGGTAGAGGGGGTAATAAAAATAATAAATAATAAATAGTAAATAGTAAATAGTAAATAGTAAATAGTAAATAGTAAATAGTAGTAAATAGTAAATAGTAAATAGTAAATAGTAAATAGTAAATAGTAAATAGTAAATAGTAAATAGTAAATAATAAATAGTAAATAGTAAATAGTAATAAATAGTAAATAGTAAATAGTAAATAAATAGTAAATAGTAAATAGTAAATAATAAATATAAATAGTAAATAGTAAATATAAAAAATAATAATAGTAATAGTAAATAGTAAATAATAAATAGTAAAAAATAGTAAATAATAAATAGTAATAGTAAATAGTAAATAGTAAATAGTAAATAGTAAATAGTAAATAGTAAATAGTAAATAGTAAATAGTAAATAGTAAATAGTAAATAGTAAATAGTAAAATAAATAGTAAATAGTAAATAGTAAATAATAAATAGTAAATAGTAAATAGTAAATAATAAATAGTAAAATAGTAAATAGTAAATAGTAAATAGTAAATAGTAAAATAATAAATAATAAATAATAAATAATAAATAATAAATAATAAATAATAAATAATAAATAATAAATAATAAATAATAAATAATAAATAATAAATAATAAATAATAGGTAATAATAATGATGATGATGATGATAATAGTAATAATACAATACAATGTATGCATGCCACTTACGGTAAGGTAAGGAGGCCATCTGGAAGTACCTAGGTAGATAAAGTTTAGATGTATTTTGATATGGAATGAAATCAAATCAAATAATAAAATGAGAAAATGATTGCATATGATTACTTGTAGGTCCACGGGTATCTCTGATTGTATGATTGATTCACCTATTTCTTCCACTCTTCCCATCTTCTTGCCGTACTCATTCATACTAACAAGTGCCCACCTGGGCACATGCAGAGAGATACTTGCCTACATACATTCGAAAGTACGCCTCCCTTAATTGTAGAATCAGCGTACTTTAGTACTCCAGTACTCCAGAGCTATACGGGTCATGCCTCGCTGCTTCACCCGATCTAGTAGTACTTTGAGAAAGAAACATCCATACAAAGGACAGAATGAGAATGCATAATTACAGATCGATCATACAAACACATAGACATCTGTAGAATACATATATAATATAATATATGTATATATGTATATATGTATATATGTATATATGTATATATGTATATATGTATATATGTATATATGTATACATATATACTACATATTACATACCATATACCTAGGTAGATACATACTCGAATACCTACTTCATACATCCTCACATCCTCACGTACTTATTCTACACACAGACATTTGAAATACAAATACACCCACCCATACACTCATCGCCTCACTCATACACTTGTTAACTTATTACACTCTCTCATACACTCCCTCCCATATATTTATTATTTATTGTTATTATTTGGTACACACATATATCATCACACATATCATCACACATATCATCACACATATCCATTACTCGAGTAATAAACAAGATTACATATCACTCATTCATATTATATCATATGCATATGCAATCAACCAACATACAATAACAAACATACAATACCACCTTGCCCATATACTACACTACACTACACTACACAATACGCACTACACACACATACACACGCATATTACATACATACACCAATCATCCAACCAACCAACCACACTTTCTTCCTTCCTTCATCCATCCACCCACCCACCCATCCATCCCTTATATCAAAAACTACCTCCTCCGCCAAATACTTTTTTCTTTAATCCTCCAGCCTTGTTATTCTCATTAAATAATCCTTCTTTATTTTCATGTTCCTTCTCATCTCCATTTCATCAATCAATCATTTTATTCGATATATGTCATAAAGGAAATACATACCCTCTTCCCATTTCCCCGCATTAGAAACTATTAGAAATTGGTGGTTTGGGTATTTTCCTTACGGAATTGAGAATCCGTGACTAATCTTTTTTCTTCTCACTTTTTTTTTTCTCTCCCCTTTGATCTGCCCGTCTTGTCCAGTGCGAGTGCAACCACATTTTCTTTTTTAAAAAAAAGAAGAAGAAGAAAAAAAGAAAAAGAAAAGAAATCTTGAAATATCGTACGGCTCCTGGCGGATCTCTTATTTACCATCTCATTCTCGTTGGTTTATCCCCCCCCAACCACCTGGAATCAGATTTATCGATTCTTGCCCATATTCCCCTCACCCCAGGTCGCGTGCAGTCTTGAATTCCATCCGATATGGCTGTGGCAAACTCAACCGTACCACTGCCAACAAGGCCTTTGAAGTCGGCACCAACCTTAATCTCCCGAAAGCATTCAATAACACCACCATCCTCTGATCGTGGAGACAGGACCAGCTTTTCAAGTGTAAAAGAAAATACTTCTGGCGTGCCTCAATCATTCACCGATTCCAAGGTCAGCTCATATCTGAAATACGAAGTGGACGGGAACGAAATTGAGAACGAGAACGAGATTGCCATCGACGACGCGAGCAGTGGAGGTTCGAGAACGCCCCTAGAATCTTCCGAGGCTGACATGCAAACATTGTGGTCTACAAATCCTCAGAGCACCCTCCATGGATTCGTTTGCCCTTGCGATGGCTTCCGAGGTTGGAAGCAGATCTCAGTCCGTGGGAAAGTGGCAAGTAAGAGCTACAGCGATCTGAGGAACATGAAGATGGGCTGGGGATGGGACAGTGACTATGAGCCCAAACCGAACCCCGGGCCAGAATCAAAGAAGGAGGCACAGCCGGTCGTGGAAGAAGTCGGAGTCAGTGTTGCGGGAAAGTCTCCCATCGAGATGCTCCCGGCGGAATTACTTGGTAAGCCATTTCCCTTTGTGATACATTCCACCAACCGGATTACTGGATACATGTTTACAAGACGGAACTCGCCTGCTCGCTCAAATCGACTCCAAGGAATCGACCCTCAGGGTACGGGTGATGATGTAGTCACATGACTCTCGTTCCTTTGGGACATCGGGGAACAGCTTTATCTACAACTCCACCATAATCCGGTGGAGTACCAGGAGCTTGAGGTTCAACGTATGCCTACAACAACCTTTGATTTAGTGCTAACATCAACAGGCGCCATTATTGATCAGCTGGTCATGGATATCCTCCAGGCGGAATCACACCACGTAATGTTGACTTGATGTCTCTGCTCCTCACGTCGCACGCGATGCATTCGGCTACCCTCGCTTCTCTGTATACGAAGATCACCATCCCTCACTCGCGAGTGTTCCGCAAGTTTCTATCGCACATCCGAGAGTACCCAGCTCTAGGCACGATTGTTCGACGATTGGACTTCTCCCACTTCAACCCAACCGGCATCGGCCTCACAGCTAGACAGCGTGCCGAGACCTTGAACTTGATTCCCGCCACCCTGCTCGAATGCTTGTCTCTAACCCCGAACCTACGAGAATTCTTGAGTCAGGAGCACATCGATGATGACATGGATTCCAAGGTGATTCAAAAGCTCCTCTGCGACTTGCCCAATTTGCAAGCACTGGACTTCTGCGCCTGCTCATCCGCCTCCTTCCGCGACTCTTTCACCACCGTCCTTAACACCTGCTGCTCATTGCCTGAAGTTCTTCCCATTGCTCGATTGAGCTTCCACGAATGCACAAATTTGCCATCTTCAGTCTTCGAGACCCTTCTTCCACGACTTCCCTACTTGACTCATCTCGATGTCGCTCACACTCGCATCACCGATGACATCCTCTTCTCCATTCCTCAAACCGCGAGATTGACCCATTTAAATATCAGCAAATGTTCCTATCTCTCGGGGCGAACGAGTCGTGGAATTTTCTGAGCACACACCGTGCTGTCAATCGCTCGTCTACCTCAACCTCGGTTCCGATATCAAATCTCACGAGATGTTCAATCGTTGCGAGGTTCACATCTCTACTACCTATCCTTCCTGATACTCTTCGATCTTTGAGCCTCAAAGGTAGCGAAATGCATGACTCGCACATTCCACTCTTCCTGCCACTCACCAAACATCTTGAGGAGTTGGGACTTGGTCATGGTTTGGTATTGGCTGATGTTCGTCGACTCTTTGTCCCAGACCAAGCTGCGAGCATCGAAGAACAACTTGCTTGGGTTCCACACACACTACACTACATTGATGTTTCGGATCTTTCAAAGGCTCAACTCGATCTAGGCACTTTGTTTGGTTCCAGCTGTCCAATCCTCCGGAACGATACCCTGCCACTCGAAGTCCTGGAGATTAGTTTGGAGTGTTTCAATATCATGAGTACCAGCTCCCTCGTGAAGCGGCGGGCTGGTGCTTGAAGGAGGCTGGTCGAAGATATTGGTTGGTACGTGATGATAGTCATATCGAGGAGAGCAAAAAAGATACTGGAGGCAGACAATGGAAATGGGGAGCTAATTACTGGGGTATGAGAAAGATGCCCGTCGTTAGAGCAGAGGTGGGGGGTATGTACGGTCATTACATGTTCAAGCGTTGACGATGCTCGGAATTGGGGTCTTTTTTGGATCTTGTCTTATTGGTCTCGTGGTTTCATGCCATGTTTTGGGAGCGGTTCAAGATACCATGCATTGTTGGCGCGATTTTATTTTGGCAGCGGGGTTTTGGGGAGTTGCATGTTCATTTTTGATTTTGATGGGAAGTTGGCTTGTTACTCTACTCTTTATTTCTGGGGGCCGTTTGCTTAAATTTTGGGATTGCGTATTCGTTAGGAGCATTGCACGAGGGATTGGGTTGTATTGACTTGTTGATACCTATACCGCACGTTAGTAGACAAGGAACGAAGAGTAGCATAGGATACCTAGCATAGCGTCTCTTTTCGAACCCCCCCCCCAAATACAAATACGAATCAATACAAATATTATCTCAACACATCTCACGTTTCTTTCCGCCAAGGATTTCGTCTATGCTTGTCATTTGCTGTATGGATATGTATCACATGATCGCCACGTCCTTGATCCCATCTGTCCCATCCTCTTGAGCTCTCTGCGTCGAAGCGACGGTAGATAATGTCGAAATTCGACGTATGCTATTTGATGGCTCCTCCCCCTTGCGTCCTTTTGAGATGTCTCGATTATGTCACTCAGTTGTGTCGATTTTGGGAGGAGGGAGGGAGGGATATGGGATATGGGATATGGGATTTTTGTTTTTTTTTTGTTTATTTGTTTATTTGTTTATTGGGATTGTGGGTTTGGAGGTTGGGGGTTGGGGGTTGTGGGTTGGGGTTTGGTGATGGATGGATGGAGGGAGGGATGGAGGGATGGAGGGATGGGATGGAGGGATGGAGGGATGGGATGGAGGGATGGGAGTATATCATGACACCTCGCTTAGGGATGCGGAAGATGGTGTGGATAGGAGATTTATTTATTTATTTATTTATTTATTTATTTGTTTATTTATTTGTTTTTTGTTTGTTTGTTTATTTGTTATTTATTTATTTATTGTTTATTTATTTGTTTATTTATTTGTTTGTTTGTTTGTTTATTTGTTTATTTATTTATTTATTTGTTTATTTATTTGTTTATTTATTTGTTTGTTTGTTTGTTTATTTGTTTATTTATTGTATTTATTTATTTATTTATTTATTTATTTATTTATTTATTTATTTATTTATTTATTTATTTATTTATTTATTTATTTATTTATTTATTTATTTATTTATTTATTTATTTTTATTTATTTATTATTTATTTATTTATTTATTTATTTATTTATTTATTTATTTATTTATTTATTTATTTATTTATTATTTATTTATTTATTTATTTATTTATTTATTTTTATTTATTTGTTTATTTGTTTTATTTGTTTGTTTGTTTATTTGTTTGTTTATTGTTTGAGGAATCGTTTGGGGTGATGTTCGTTTTGGGGACTCTTTTCTTAGGAGGAGGGGAGGAGGGGAGGAGGGGAGGAGGGGAGGATGGGGGTATGGGGGATGGTTGATTTTTGGATGGTTGGTTTTATACAGTAGGTCTTTGGGGTGGAATGGATAGGGGAAGGGGAAGGGAAGGGGGGTGATTATGTGGTTTACAGGGTAGGTAGTCGCGTTTGGATCTTTGTGGTTAATAGGTAGGTAGGTAGGTAGGTCACAGGCTAGAGTACCTGGTTGGGCAAATGTAGAGAGTGGAGTGGCCTTTGATCGCTGGGCTGATTGTGGTGGGTAGGAGGTGTGATTGGAGGTTGGAGGTTGGAGGTTGGAGGTTGGAATATCTATTTTTGTATCGGTGGTACCGAGCACTTACTTGGTGGTGGAAGAGTACCGAGTACCTCTTACTGAAACAATACAGTAGTTTGGGAGGTCCCGTAAGGCCATGGCTGGACATTAGGAGATTATTCAATGTGGCAGGGGCAGATGGTCATAGGGAATTACTTAATTATACTTACAAGTATTACTGCAGTCCTTTAATAAGATGAATGAAGGTTTCATGACGATTTCTTACTTCCTGATGGGTTTGCATGTATCTACCTAGGTAGTATCTAATATCGAATATCTAATATCTGATATCTAATATCTATATCTAATATCTAATATCTAATATCTAATATCTAATATCTAATATCTAATATCTAATATCTAATATCTAATATCTAATATCTAATATCTAATATCGAATATCGAATATCTAATATCTAATATCTAATATCTAATATCGAATATCGAATATCTAGGATCCGGTAAGATAGATGCCAATAAGTCGTAGCGAACTCTCAAGCCCTTGAATACTCGAGGAGAATCTTCTTGATTCCCTCGGGAAGAGGTATCACTCCGTACATGATAATTATCCTCCTTAATGTTCAATATGTGCTCTGTACTTAGTAGTCTGTACAGTGTACAAAGTACAACTTTCCAAAACACCAAAGCAACGCGCAAGGATTCATCCAGCATCCAGCATCCAGCATTCAGCATCCTGATCCTCCAGTATCATTCCCCATGGAAAATAGTAACATCAAGCTTTAGTACACGTAGCGCCGATCATCAAGTGCTTTTGGAAGGGGCCAAGTGCGAGGGGATTATTGTTAGATGGATCTAAGACATTTTAAGTTTAGCTTGGGTCCGAAAAGGGGATGTAGGATTTTGGGATGGGGGATGGGGGATTGCGGATTGCGGATTTCGGATTTCGTCGTTGATGTGGACAGCTTTTATTTTTGGGGGTTCGTGTTTCTGCATGCTTGATTCTGCTTGCTTGATTCTGCTTGCTTGATTCTCCATGCTTGATTCTGCTGGCTGCTGCTTGCTGCTTGCTTTGTTTTGTTTGTTGCCTGTTTGTTCGGATGTGTATCGTGGACGAGAATCAATTGCGGTTTTGGAAGAGCTTAGCTATCGAAGAGTTTATCGGCAGGATTGAGTTGGATTGAGTTGCATCTTGGCTGATTGGTTTTGATTGGTTGGGGATTGGACGAGAACAAGAGAGACACAGGATAGCTTTCGCCAGTTGGTTGGTCAAGATTTGGTGTGTGAGGACAAACGAATTGAGAGGTCGATTTTTGAACTTGGTTATCTGCTTGGCGGTTGATGATGCGATAGCGAAGTACGGACGGCATATTGTATTTACTTTCGCAACGGACCGGCCACGCAGACAATATCCGCGACGAATATATAATTTAGGGTTGCTTGGGGAGATTTTGGGACGAAAATCCTTCATTTCCAGGGGCTCATACGAAAAGAAGAGGAGATGCCGAGTCGAGGGGAGAGAGACCAGTTGGAATCTCGGAAGAGGAAGAGTATGGCAAGTCAAGATTTAGGATATGAGGCATTTGATGGACAGGGTGATGATTATAGAAATGATAGAAGACCGGTTAAGGACAGGAAGGAAAATAGAGAATCGAGGGATTCTGACTATGGAGTGAAGGAGAGGAGAGCCGCGGGGAGGAGATATGACGTTCAAGCGCCTGATACTTCGATTGTTTCTGGAAGGTTATAGAGCGGGATATTTTTGAATGGGTTTGAGGAGCCACAGGCGCAGTATAATCCGGTGAGTGTCCAGACTGCATATTGTTATTGTGCGGATGAGTTTCGAGAAAATCAAAGGACTAATGTTTGTCATGATGGCATAGGGTAATGCGGCGCATCCGCAAAGTTCGATGCTGCTGCTCAATATCAATGATCCTATACAAGTACATCTACTGGTCGAGACGGCATTATGGGATGCGAGGGAGTACGAAATCTTATCGCCGGAAGAAGTCGATGATCTGAAGAAACAATGTCAGTCTATAAGTCAACGCATTCAAACAGCGCGCCAGAATTTGGCGCTTCATTCGAAATATCGCGATGCGGCTCGTTCCATGTCAAAAATTATACCCGGATAAGAAGAAAAGTGTGGATTTGAATGATTCGAACAAACAAAAAACGCAGTGTAGCTGGAAAACAGAAATAGAAGCAATAGCGATCAGATTCGGGAAGCTGATTTGGAGCGAGAGGCTAGTGAAAAGAAATGTGAAGACTTGGCAGCAGAATTATGGTCTTTGGAGAAGAGATTGATTGAGCCGGAGCATCGATTATTGAAGCATACGGCAGGTATCCTTCAGATGACGCACAAAGGCCCGAAAACGAATCCAGGAGAAGATACTCGTCAAGGTGGTATTCCTGGAAAGCCCGGAAAGTATGTACACATATCATAATGCTAGGAACAGCCTCGAGGTGATGAGGATGAGTTTGATGAGAGAAGCTTTTATCGGCAATTGGATCCCTTGGATTTGTCTTTTGGTGCTTTTTGGTATGAATCAGACATTGGAAACGTCATCTTCAGAAAAGTCAAAGGAGCATATGCAACTCATTTCTACTACGGAGCAGAAGTTGGAGGATCTCAATTCCGCCTTGAGAGAAGTCATCATTAAGGCTAATCCTGATGCGAGCCACAAACCGGTACCACGTGCAAGGACAAATTCTCAAGGAAAGCCGACCGAAGCTGGAGAAACATTGCAAGATCATCTTGATTATCTGGAACAAGGTATTGCTACACTTGATCTGGAACATAGCACTGCCAGACGAAAAGCAGATGAACTTAATGCTTCTATGGAAGGTACTTTGGAAGAGTTGAATCGCGAGGTCAAGGGTCTTCTTTCTCCTACGCATCCAGAATTACAAGAGCCACCCAGCAACCACGGGACAGCAAACTGGTTTGAGGGAGCAACTGAATTATTTCCGGGATGTTATTGCCTCGGTAGAAGAGGAACTTACAAAGGCGGCTGAGATAGTTGCGAATCCTCCGATGAACAAGAATAGATCTGGAGATAGTGATCAAATGGAAGCGGTATTGATGGGTCTATGGGATATCATTTCAGTCTGGAGAGGAAGAAATCCGAAGACAAAAGCAAGAGCGCAAGCAAAACCGAGCAGCGAATGGTCGGGTTCCGCAGGATGAATCTGATACTGGTTTCTGAGATGGGTGATTCAAATGAGCCATTCACACTCCAATCATTTTCTGCCAAGGTGCAGTGGCTGTATTCTTCAGCCACCAAATTGAAAGAACATAAAAAGGTTCTTCAACGTCAAATCAAACAGCAGCGAGAACTGAATAACACGTCCGATGCTCAAAAAGATGCCGAGTTAGTAAGCAAGCAAGAAGAGCTTGACAAGACCACGGATCTACTTTTGAAAGGACAGAACGCAATGCTGCAAATCTTCAGGAGGAACTCAATAATGCTATGGCTGAACTGGCGGAAGCGAGAGAAGCAGATAAGATGGGTACTGAGACTCAGGCTAAAGAATCTGCTGCTCTTCTAGAATTACAAGAGAAGCTTGCTAACGCTCGTCGCTTACATGAGGAGGAGCTTCTCAATTCTCATCGTGAAACATCGGAACGCATTGCTAGTCTTGCCGATGCTCATCGGGATTCACAAGAACAACTTGCAATCGCAGCTCGTGATTCACAAGAGCGGATTGCTGGTCTCGCAACTACTAATCGCAATCTAGAGGATCAGCTTGTTTCTGCCAATAAAAAGATTGGGGAGCTGGAATCGGAGCTTCAGGATCTCAAAGACAATCAGGGTGTTAATAGTGCGGACGTGACAAGCAAGTTGAGCGGACACGAAGCTAGAATTGCGGGAGTTGTCAACTGCAGTAGCTGCTGCGGCCACGACTAGAGTTGCCCATGAGAATTCTCTTAGGGAGAAAGACAGGCTACTAGCCGAGAAAGAAAAGGAGGTAGAAGATATCAGTATGAAGGTTGCAGAATTGCAAACCGAGGTCGTGATAGCTAGAGCAGAACTAGATGGTGTGCATACGGTTCACGGGCTCAACGTGCTGCGGGGAAGTCGCCTCAAATCCCGCCATTCAGAGGGAAATTGATGCCATGACGAACAAGAACAAGGCGTTGCAAGAACAAATGGACGCACTCCATAACAAGAATTTCATGCTCCAAGGTGAAATTGCAGCGCTCCAGGCAGCGAGATCTCCGGCTCCAAATAACGCAGAAGCCGAAGCGAAGCTTAAGGAACTTAAAAAGGAACTCGCGGAAGCGATAGAGGAGTATGAGGTTATGACCAAGGCTTCTATTGAATGGGAAAAGGAGAGAGAGAAGCTAGAGGCAGAAATCGATTAAACTGAGAGATGAAAGGGAAAGTCTTGAAAGTCAATTGAGTGATGAGAAGGTTAGGTGGTTGGGCATGAAGAGTCCTAGTGATGGAAGTGTGACGCCTGGATTGGGGAATACGAGTACGACAGTATTGAAGAATGAATTCAAGAAGATGATGAGGGATACGAGGGCAGAGGGTCTGAGGGCTTTGAGGGTGAGTCATTCTTTCCTTGGGATTTTTTATGATTTGTTATTTTTGGGAGTGATGCTAATAATGGAATCATAGGCCGAACAGACAGAAAGAAGAAGAGTGGAAGATGAATTGAGAGCCATGAAGAAAGCCCAGGGTCCAGGTAGATCGACCTTGAGTCAGATTGTTTCTTGATTATCATCACGGTAGTTTGATGGATGAATTGGGACAAACGAATAGACATAACGCATGCGAATTTGGAAGGTGTTGTAGGATAAGGGGTTCGTTTAGGTATACTTGACTTTGGGACTTATATTGATATTGATGAGATTTTCGGGGCACTTGAATTATATCACATTCTGTACTTGCATCTCATAAAAGTGGATGATGGATGGAGTGCATAGGGATGATGCCTGAATATTAATTAGCATAATGATAGCAGTGGCGAGTACTATTATACTATACCTAGGCAATGCAATGCATTAGTTGGCATTGGCACTGTTGGTTTGGAGTCTTCCCTTTTTTTACCTCATCTGGTAGATGAATTGTTGAAGCTGAATGAAATGGAATGGTCGTTGTCGTTATTGTGTAATATGGGGATTTTGTTTGAGTGCTAGTTTCTTCAGTCGGTGGTTCCGTGGTGATTGTTTCGCTGGAGTTGTCGTTGTCGTTGTAGCTGTAGCTCTGGATTTGTATATACGTACAGTCCTCTGGAAACACGTGGATTTGAATCGGGAGATGGATACGGATGGACTTGAATATGGATAGCTGATAATCTGAAGCTTGGTCGAGAGATACATCTCGCTTGGGCATTGGACGTTGGATATCGAACGTCAGACGTCGGGCATCAGAGGTGTGCTAACAAAGCGACGCGTGGAAAAAGAAGTGTTCTCTGCTTTGGTTGCGGAGTGGCCATCCATTTATTCATTCATTCATCTCTCTCTTGATCTATGTATGTATGTATGTATGTATGTATGTATATATGTATGTATATATATATATGTATGTATGTATGTATATATGTATGTATGTATGTATGTATGTATATGTATGTATGTATGTATGTATGTATGTATGTATGTTTTTGGTATATGTTCTGTTTGTTTTCGTTTACTGCAGTTACCTTCCCTTCCCTTCCCTTCCCTTCCCTTCCCTTCCCTTCCCTTTCCTTTCTGCATCGAAGAACGTGTGGGGGAACTTTGCTTACCTCTCTGGATAATTCTTTCTCTTTCTTTTTGGAATTGCATTCGTTGATATGCTTGGATATAAGTATTGCGATAATGGGGTCTTTGAAATTTTGGGGTTTGGGACATGGGGCGATGGGGAATGGGGAATGGGATATGGGGGGACTGTGTTGGGATGGAAGGCGCAAGGCGGAAGGCGGGAGGCAGAGAGCACTGGAAGTTTGCCTGTGTATTCGTCTTTTGATACTTTGTCTGGTGTTTCTACTCGGGGGGTTTTGGGGATTCCATATGGAGATATGGATATATGTGGTGTTGAGAGAGATGGCTGAGATAGGACATGAGAAGGGGGGAGAATTAGGGGGGGGAGCAAGAAGCGAGGACCCCTTTCATGTTGTTCTATGCGACTGTTACAAAGCGGGGAATTTCATGAGAAGAAAGAGATTGATGGAGTGACCAACATATTATTAAATCTGGCACGTCAGCTCGTAGCTAGATACTTGACAGATCGTTATTCATTCATGACTCGTAAATTTCCTCGATGCTGCACGTTCTATACGTCTACAGCCTCACTCCACAGTAATCCTCACTACTTCCGCCTCCAATGTCTCTACATCCAATAATACCATCTCGCCCGTCTCCTCAAAGCTTGGTATTGAGATTAATCTAACGGTTTGGCCATCTGGTCCCTCGATACTTGCTGAGTCGAACGAGGGTTGGTTGCCGGCGAAGAAAATGTGGGGACATGTTTTGATTATAAAGGGGTCTGCGTCTTGGAATGGGTAGGACCCTAGGTTATGTTAGTCCTTCACTTGAAACAAGACGGTACGAGTGTTTGTCGAGGAGGAAGGAAGAGGGAATATAATGCAGGCAAAAACATACAAAGAGTATCTGGAGCAGTAGGAGCACAACATCGCCACCGACACATCGCCTCCATCATCCTTAAGCGATCCTCGCCCTCTACATATTTGAAAAACATCATCGACGTTTTGTCCCCCAGTCCCCAGAACCCTCCATCCCTCAATTTCCCCCTCCCATGGATTCGTCACCGTATCAAACCAGCCCGGCTCTCTATCATCTCCAATAATACTCGGCGCACTCCCGCAGTATGCTCGCGCCTGGGGGAACATTGGCGGGGTGAATGGGTTGTTGCGGCAGACTTGCGTTTGCCGGATCGCTGGGTCCAGGTAATAATGTAATGGGTATACTTGGCAATAATTCGGCGAGGAAATTATCAAAATGCGCAGTGTGGGGCGGGGTTATAGGAGCTGGCATCATAACCATATTTCTTTTGTGCTTTACGTGTATTGCCAACAGTGTCATGAGCTATGCTATCGAGGTCCGAGGCAATACTGTTGCCGGCTATTATGAGTCGACTTATTTTTGAGACGTTGGATTGAGAGGCGGGATCTAGACTTTCGCCTAGAAGGTATTCAGTC
The DNA here is from genome assembly GCA_008692225.1 of Monilinia fructicola. Taxonomy (NCBI): domain Eukaryota; kingdom Fungi; phylum Ascomycota; class Leotiomycetes; order Helotiales; family Sclerotiniaceae; genus Monilinia; species Monilinia fructicola. The sequence continues at coordinate 1,892,606 of VICG01000002.1, read as the reverse complement.
AGAAGAGCCTTTTCGAGAGAATTCTCGGCACTGGTTCCAGAGAAGGATAGACCAGATATGAGGGCAATTTTCTTGCGTCCGGCTTTGTCTGCATCCATATCTACATCTTCTTCTTCATTCCCCCCTGATATCTCCCACCTTGGCTCCTGCGGTGGTAAATCCGGAACCTTGATGTCAACTACTTCGAAATCACCATTTTGCATTTTCTGTGCCCATTACTGCTACTATACAGCCCGTTACCAGTAGCTCTGTATTGAGTTGACTTCCAATTAATCGTAATCGTCCGGATTCATCCTCGAGCATTATTTCGTCTTCGCCATTGTCTGACAGGTATTTTCTCCGAGGCGGGGGTGCCGATATCCAATGCTATTCCCAGAGAGATTAGCACCACGGATTATCTACACTCACTCATCCCCAAATTAGGAACGGAATTCCATACATCTTTACTTATATCCTCCAAAATATTTGGCTTCAATGGCATATTCATATAAATAGTTCCTGCTACCCAACATAATTCTCCCTGTCTGACGTCCAATACTCTCTCTACTTTTCGTACTGTCTCTCCGGAAATCTGAAATCCATCCCAAGCAGCACTAGCAATTTCTTCAACGGGTTTCTTGAGAGAAGTTCAGCCGTAAAAAGTACATATCGCCATATTGCTGTTGGTAATGTTTTGCTTTGGAAAGTGCAAATGTAGAGAGAGGTTTGTAGGACGAGGGGACTCGAGTCGGTGGTGCGGAGTGAGATGTACTGTGTTTGAAAATGATGATTAGGTTGACGCACACAATCATTGAGGAAAAATATTACTTACGTGGGAGCATGCAGGAGGCTGCCATCTTCCACAGGGATCGCCATCTCGTTGATCTCGTCGTTGCTACGAATGGCTCCGGAACTTTTGTTCAATGACTTGGATGAAGACGCGCAGAACGCGATTCGCGAATTCTCGTGTAAATTAATATTTCGCACACGTGATCAATAAGCTTATATTGATTGTAGGAATTCAAATGAACCAATTTCACACACTCCCGAGGTCTCTACTGATACTCGACCCACCCGCAGCGGGACAAATTCATCTCTAAATATCCAACTATCAATTTCTACCTAAGGACTTTAAAGTATCTCAATTATTACTCTCATCCCTATAGACTCAAGAAGTGAAGCATCTCCAGAAGGCTGCACGCGTACGCCCACAAGGTTCAATCAACATGAACTACTATGGAATCGTAGCTTGAAAAACAGATGGACCATACGAGTTTCATGAGATTCATTTCTGACATATCCCCCCTTGGATGATGCGCGTATCCCTTGGGATTTTGGGACACGCGTTTGTACAACGTAATCTTACACATAAAATGCTTGCGCCGTACATTTGGAGGGTATCATGCGGCCTGCATTATGCATCGGGAAGCTGCAGCTTGGCAGTCCTGCGATGGCTGTAAAGGTGCCGCGAGTGCTCGGTACGCCCCTGGCCTCCATGATTTTTCACCCTCTGCTACCGATTCTCTATCATATACCATGACTTGAATGAGGTATCCTAAAGAGCAATATAGAGACATGGCTGATGGCTCGGGCAACGGTGTTTGTAAACATGCACGAGGACTTTTAGATCCTGTCGAAGATGGCAATTGACCAGGTCAATGTGGACCCTGAGAGATGCAAAAGACACCCTAAAGATTTTACTGTTCAGTTTCCGAAGGTTGGGGAAGAGATCATGCATCTGTTTTTGCCGGGCTTTCTGTTACTGGGATTCATGACATTGGTGGAACACAGGCTGTATTGAATCAGCGAGAAATACATGAGTAATATGCATGCTACTGTGCCTGTGCTACGTCAGGCATGTCATTGTATCGTCCTGGCGCAGTAGAAAATCTACGTGGAGGAGGGGAAAGAAATCCATGGATATCATTCATAAGCACCTAAATCTATCTACGGGCTGAAAATCTAGCCTCAAAACGCAGAATTCCATCCCATCTTCATAAGCTACAGCTACAGCTACAGGGGCTTTATAGGTGTATCCAGACATAGTATCGCATCAACGTTATCAACGATCGCTATATCACGATGCGATAATGCTACCGGGGCTAGTGAAAATCACAAAAGATGTCGTTCAGCCATCATCCCCCCCTACTCCTCTCCCACTTGTCATCCATTTCCTCCCTTCCCTCAACTCCTCACACTCTCACGCTCAATTGCTTACGCTCATGACATGACTTCCTTCCTCTCTCCTTCCAACCGTGCCCACAGCATTTCCGAACGCACAATCTCGCGGTTTCGCCCGGATTTTTCACACTCATCATACCCGACGCCATGCCTACTCATGGCGCGTCACTCGCTGCACTTTTCAGTCCAGCTGGGGCAAGGTGCTCGATACAACACAAGGGGTGCAAGTGACACGAGTCCAACCGCCCCGCGACGACATGAGCTCTTTTCAACACCCCATCAACGATCCTCGTCGTGTCCTCCAAGACCCAGAGAGTTCTGATGTCCTTCCCCTTAATATTCAAAAGCTTGAGCACTTGATTGATTGATAAAGTCGAACATGGCGTTGAATCACACACTCGCGTAAGCGAACGAAACTAAATTCCACATCATCACTCTTGCAAGAACTGTAGAACTGTAGACGGCTACATATATCGGCGGAACTTCATGTCCCCCATGATCACTTGCCCCGCCAGTATCGTTAGCAGGACAATGAACGCGAGCTCGCGAGCGCCCAAAGATTAGGAATATCGATGCTAGTTTTGGCTGTATGGATGGATGATGGATGGATGATGGATGATTGAGGGCCAACGAGCGCGGCAATTAAAATGGCTCTCTTCTTCGAAACGCGATGTTAGCGAAGCCATCGCATTCATTCGGCCTCGTACTTCTTTCTGGTGCGTACATAAAGATTCGACATAATTAGGGATACCGTCATCTTGGAAAGTCTTGCCGAGTGCATCATAGTGTACTGAAAGGACTTTGGCAAACACATAGTACTTGGACATCAGTTTGTATCCCTGAATTGACGAGATTGATATATAACCTCCGTGTCACATATTGAACGCTCACTCTTAAGAATATTGGGCAAGATTCGAATAGTATATAATTCTCTATTGGATCATACTATTTGTTCTACACATACATCTCCTGTCCGCTATGCAGCAAATAATACCTAACTCCGGGTTCCCATTTCAATGCAACCGCCCAACCTTCCCCTTACATACCGGACGACTCAACTCTAACAAACTGACCGTTACCGTCATGCTATTACTATGTACCAGAAGAACCGGCGGCAACCCCCCACACAGTACCTCCAAATCCCCAAGATACCCCTCACTCCCTTCTTTGCTCTCCCCCGTTCCCTCAACCGGACTCGGTAGCGTCGTAAAAATGACCGCTGTCTCCTCACTGTGACTCTTCATCAACTGATTAAGAATCAAATGTTGAGCTCTACAAGGTAAGTCGTTGAAGCTGAGTGGAACAGATTGCAGAGAAATATGAGGAGCGACTGGGAGAAGGAGGAACGGGAGCATGGTTAGAGAAATCAGATGCTTCGGAGATGCGGTCAAAGGAGGGAGAGGAACGGTAAGCTGAGGGAATACGAGACGCGGGCTTGCGGGTGGTAGTGGGAGAAGGAGTTTCAGCGAACATTATGCTAGGACCCGGGCCATCTTCAGTGGCCACGCGGGTTATGGGAACGGGGTTTTGAGGAGAATTTTGGGGTGGATGCGTGTCTAGAAATTGGCGGTTTTGATGCACGAGAACGAGGTTGTGGGAGAGTTGATGATGCCGATGATTTTGGGACTGCTGTTGTGGGCGCGGCAAAAGAGTTGGGCGAGTCTTTCAGTGATTGCATAGAGTCTGTAAAATTCGGGATTGGTGATGGCTGAGTGCTAGGTATTTGAGGTGAATGTGGTGGTGACACAGGAGCCGATGTTGTTGGCAACAAGACATCTGGTGGTTTATTGAAAGAATCGATTATCGATTGCCTTGTGGGTCTTGAAATCGTAGGAGGAACAGGCTCCTTTTCCCCGGCTGCACGTTTAGATATAGGGGGACCACGTAAGCTATCTCCATGACTTCTCCTTCGTGCAATTGGTCTAATCTCGTCGGCGTGGGATTCTGAATCCGATTCGAACTCATCAAGATCTGCCTCGCTTGCAGCACTTTCATCATCAGACTCTGACTCCTCGGTCTCAAGCTCGGAATCACTCTCTGAATCTTCGCTAGCACTTCCATGACTGGCATGGCGACTCATAACATCAGGCTCTAATCTCTGAAGATCGCATACCCATATTGACACGTAATCCTCTAAGATTGCTCATATTGTGTCGCTTCTTCGATTTTTTCAACAGCCGTCGAAGTCCAAGAAATCTTTCAGCCTAGAAAAGGGGCATGAGTCAGCTCGGGAACATGGGGAATAACAAATATACAAAGACAAGACTTTGTATCAACTTGAAGAGACTGAAGTTTAGGCCAAACACTCACTCGCTCATATCGTGGACCTTGTTGAAAAGATGCACCCGGCCAAGTTGGAGCAGCTTGAAATACGTTCGCAATCTGAGCCAAATCTACTGAGGCAGACGTAGCTGCACCCCGATTCCCGCGGAGCTTCTGTATCTCATCCCACCAATCTTGCCCCTTGAGACACTTTTCGACCTCATCAACCTGATGATCACCGAGAGTTGCACCATTAACAATTATCTCATAGGAAGGGACTTCCCCTGACGCTAACCAGAATACAAGAATTTCTGCCTCTATACGCAAATTCTCAAGTAGCGATTTTACCCTGCCCCTTTCTTCTTCCACATCGTTTTCGTATTCAACAAATACAGCGACACGAAGTTTATATGCTTTCTTCCAAGCAGGTACAGTATTCAAGATAACTCCAAGCTGAAGAATCAAGGTATCTATCAAAATTGTCAGCTAACATGAATGACTTATCAAATAGAGAAAACCGAAAGGTATCGTTGACTGCTTCGAACATTTTAGGAGAACACAAGCCATCTGGGACACCTTACATGTATCAAAATTAGTGGTCAGAACATTTTGTTTTCTATCTCCTTCGGCAGCTATTTCTGCAGACATCTGAATAGGCCAAAGGTCAATGTACTTTTTGGTGTTTTCTGTATCAGGCATTCTAGATCTTGGAATCCTTTCGCCACTGCAACGTTGATCTGCAGCTTGAAGAGTAGATCTTCTAAAATTGTCACATAACTGGTCACACTCATCATGCCCTCAGTCCGGCACAAATCAGTTGGCAGCACTCCTTGCATTTTCTTTTCTTTACTGTTCTGACGCTTATACCGAGGTGACTTCTTGGGTGTCTCGGCAATGCTCGATGATTTGGGTGGCTCCGAAATTTCTATCAATGGCTGAGAATTTCTAAGGTCATCTAAATTGTAAAACCCCATAACTGCAATGTTAGGTCTCATTCCTCCTAATCCGGCGTTAAGGATGATATTGCGAGCACCCCATTCTAAGGCTGGAGATATATGGCAATATTGACGAATGCTTTGATCTTTGAAAAATCAATATATTTGTTCCAGGCTGCTTGTTGACGGCGCTGCTCTCGGCAATTAGTACATGTGAACGTTATAGTCCGGATGCATACCTTTCGTTCTTCATACGAATAATTGATGTTGCACTTACAGCTTCTGGTACTGATTGACTGAAGTCATCCGTCACAATGATGTGACCAAGAATATACAAACCACCCTTCTTCATGGAGTTACAAAACTGTATAAGTTTATATTGTCGACGTGGATCGTTGACAAGCAAGATGACTTGAGGGCGCCAAAACTTGACATGCTCCTGCTTTAATTTGAGGAGGTATTTTCGAATTTGATGATATATCAAACTTTGAGATACATCGCCCCAGCTTTTTGGCTCCACAGAATAATGGATAAGAAGGAAGATCAGAAGGAGAATCCCTACACACCCCGTTGCATAGAGCCCATCCACAAAGAACATCGCAGCTCCTGAGACTATTGCACCAGCAAAAGCCGTCTGCCAGTTGAAGAAATGAAAACTGGGGCGCCAATTGGGCGCAGAACCGATAGAAAGGAGGAAGCAGGCTAGGTTCATGACCAGAAAGGTCATCTAACAATGTTAGCTAACGCTACCATAATAAGTGTTTAGCATGAAAATGAACTGAATACAGATATGAATGGCATAAATGACAAATGTGCACGCTAAAATATTTTGAACTAAAAGTATCAAATAGACACCTTTCCCAACGTGATGGGCCAAATAATGTCCAGAGGGATATGCACTTCAGCCAAATCACACTTACAAGATATGTCATTGTTACAAAACTGGCGATTTTGATTAAGGTCACAGAGCATTGTCAGCTGGGTGACAACAATGAATGTAAAAATGATGGCGAAAGTAGGTTCGTCAGCTCTTTTGGTTCCCTGGCCAAATATCGAAAATCCCGGCAGCAGGCTATCTCTTGATATTGCCTGGAGAAGCTTTGCACTCCCAATAATTCCATGAGAACAGAAAAAAGACTGGTGGATACTTCCCCTGCTAGGATCAATAATCCTGATACGTTGGTTTCTTGAAGCACGTTCGTATTTCTGAGAAAAGATGCGCGAGTCACAGTAGCAGCCATCGCTAGTATAACTAGAGTATACAAAAAGAAGGTTGTCACAAGGCCATATAGAGTTCCTTTAGGAATTGCTTTGCTTGGGGATTTTAGGTCGCCGCTCATGCTTGCGCCAGCGAATATGCCCCCCGTTGCAGGAAACAAGATGCCAAATAAATCCTGAAAGGTCTCCTTTCCATTGATTTGACTGCCAGCAGCTCCCTTAGTAAGCTTAGGAAGTAGATTTCCGGCGAGTGTTTGTAAACTGATGCCCGTATATTCAATGCCTAGCTTTCGACTTTCAAAGGGACGGACCACTAGTGCAGACAGTGGGATGCTGAGCGTGGCGAAGAAGAGAACAACCAATAGACCATTGCTGGCCCTGGCAAAGATCCCAGATCCAGCCAGACATACCAGAGTACACAAAACGAGAATGACGGTTGCCCAAAGGTAGCAATACCATTTTGTTTCTGGTAGAATTTGAGCCCAATTGCCGCCATCTGCACCAAAATTTAGAGTTATGCAATCGATAAGACCCACAGCGTTCATTCCAGTATTGAATACAAAGCCCAAGTAAAATACGAGTCCAATGGATCCCCCAAATTCTGGACCCAAAGATCGCGAGATTAAATAATACGCCCCACCTCCGCGCACTGTTCCATTCGAGGCAATCGCGGACAAGGAGAAAGTGGTGATGAAATTGATCATATAAGAGGCTACAAGCATGCCTAGATGTACTGTCAAAACATGTCGGCGCATTAGGGATTTGGAAAACGAACCCATCATACCAGTATTCCACTTTGCCCCAGGATAAACCCAAATCGAAGAAAACATCAGAATACTCAAAACGTTGAGACAAGTTGGCACAATATACTCCGGAGAACATCCCTAATTTCTCTTGTCCGCCAATTGGTCGTGGTACCAGGCCTGATGTAGGCACTGCTGTGCCATTCTTCTTCCTCTCTGCCTCATTGTGTGATTGCACGGCCATCGAGTTATTCCCCAACGTACCGGCGGAATAGGGATCTTGAGGCGGTTCTTGCGGATTCGGTGCTTTGGTTATTGTGGTCGTTGTCAATCCCATTGGGAGAAAATGCGTGCAGTAACCGATCGGTCAATGAAGGTTCATCGCCAGTACTTGGTTCACTAATAGGACCTTCAGACTCGCGTTGGGTTTGCTGTGTTTGTCGACTTCCATACTCGCCGGTGCTAGATTCGCGAATGTTGTCAATCTCTCGCCCGGCATTGGGCATCCTCAATTATTGATAGCGGTGGCGATAGCAATATCAATGGCAATGGGCGATGGCGATAGCAATGACAATAGCGATAGCAATGGCAATAGCACAAATAGTAATGCCTACCTTGGAAATCAAAATCAAATGTTACTGGCAAAAACCAATGCCTTGTACCTGATCTACCTAGGTAGCTACAAATAACACAAATGCGCGATCTGAGACTTGGTGAAGGCAAGAACAAGGATATCGCCGCCCCGTTCGACGTCATGTGGTAGGGTAGGAAGGATCGGCTAGAAAGGAAAGGACAAGGAGATTATTCGAAATGAACTTCAAATCAAGAAGGAGTGAGTGTTTTTGAAGAAAAGAAGAGGAAAAAGGAAGAGGGAAAGAAGAGGGAAAGAAGAGGGAAAGAAGAGGGAAAGAAGAGGGAAAGAAGAGGGAAAGAAGAGGGAAAGAGAGGGAAAGAGAAGGAGGGATTGAGGAAAGGAAAGTTCCTAGGTAGGTATATACTGTACTGTACTGTACTGACTGACTGACTGTATTATATTTGTAGTAGAATACCATATCTATACGTAAAATGATAAATGGCTCATGGTGAAATGAGATGAAGGGGAATGAAGTGAAATGCATGCTTGGAGATAGAACTACTGCCCAGGTGTACTTGAGGACTACTGAAGTATTAGATTGATGAGTGCTTTACTATATACTAGTATTCTATTTTGTATAAGAGATTATTATTATTATTATTTATTATTATTATTATTATTATTATTATTATTATTATTATTATTATTATTATTATTATTATTATTATTATTATTATTATTATTATTATTATTATTATTATTATTATTATTATCATCCCTAGGTAGATATTTATTTAATAGATATAAATACTAATATAATAATAATTAATACATCCATAGATGAATAATATTAGAAATTATACCCAAACAGGTACTTTTGATATCATGCATACTACTGATCGATATATAGACCAATCATATATAAAACAATTCGAAATCAAATCCTGATTGGTGAAGTTTTATAATAAATCTCTTTTCGGGATCCCCTTGACTCGCTCGCTGTAAGTCGCCTACCCTACTTCTCGCCCACCCCCCCCATTTGGCCAACATTTCACATCAAAAACGGCCATTTTAACGTATTTATAACTTTACGAAAAATGAATATATATTTTTTAAATTTTAATTAAAGCTTCTATATATAATTATTAATAGATTTTTGAAAATCTTAAATTTTTTGCGATTTTTTTTATAAAGAGTAATAAAAGATTATAAAAAATTCTAATTCTAATTTTAGATTTGTATGTAAATCCTATACAAAATCAAAATCTTTAAAAAGAAATTATATTTATTTTAACAAAAATAGCTAAAAATAATCTAAAAAAAATTAAAGAATTTTTAAAACCAATCTTAATCGAATATATTATTTTAATAATATATTATTATTTATAATAAATGTTTAATATAAATTCTTAGATTTTTAACGATAAAATTTTAGGTAAAAATTTTCTAATTTCAATTTACTCAATAGTTTTCAAATTATTATATATATTTTAAATAGCTTATTTATTATATATTGATTAATAGATTCTATAAAAATTTATAGATTATTTTTAGTTATTTTTGTTTAGAAATTATAAATATTTATTTTCAAAGTTTCAATTTTGTATGTGATTTCCATACAAATTCAAAACCGAAAATTCTAATTTTCTATAATCTTTTATTACTCTTTATAAAAAATCGCAAAAATTTAAGATTTTCAGAATTTATTAATAATTATATATAGAAGCTTTAATTAAAATTTAAAAAATATATATATTCATTTTTCGTAAAGTTATAAATACGTTAAAATGGCCGTTTTTGGTGTGAAATGCTGGCCAAATGGGGGGGGTGGCGAGAAGTAGGGTAGGCGACTTTACTCCGTACTACAGAGTATACAGAGTAGATTTATTAATTATTTGTTGGGTCATTGGATGTTTGGCGCAAGGTTCCCTACAGTAGTAGTAACAGTAGACTGAACAAGGGCCCCGTCCATTTTATCATCAAACACAAGCACCATAAACATCCACAAAGCACCTGCATCATCTGCAAGACAAGACAAGACAAGATAGATAATAGATAGATTGATGGGTTTTGGTGCGTTTGGTGTAAGCTGAAGATGATAATGAGATTGGGCAGGTGATATATATTCTATCTATCTTGCTATCTATCTCTCTATCTATTGATCATCATCATCAACAACAACAACAACAATAACAACAACAACATCTCTCTCTTTTTTCCAAACTTTATTGTTCGTTCTTCTTCTTCTTCCTTCTTCCTTCTTCGTTCTTTCAAAATACCATCTTGTTCTTCTGGTAAGTATAAATCAATCCTGTACATGAATCATTCACCTATTCTTACCATCTTACCATCCTACTATCATCCATCGAGCATACAAGTATATACCAAAGCTAACGAGAAATTCGTTGAAGAAGATTTCAATCTTTCACCCCCCGAAATAGGTTGTGTTACTAGGATTACAATACAGAGATTATCATGAGATAAGACACAAGGATTTACTACCATTCAGATAAATATACCTGCCACCTCCTTCACCGACTTGATCTCATATCATCATGTCGACTCCATCCTCTTCTCGACCTTTGCCCGTTCCAATGGGTTCTTCACACGTCACCTGGCTCATTTCGGGGGCGATCAGGAAGTCCATCTTCAAGAGATAAATCAACAGCCCGATTAGCTTCACCAGTACCTTCTCATCAAGGCACTCCACAAGTTCGACAGATCCCTACTCCGAACCAGGCCGCTGCGGCAGACTCACCCGAGAATCTTAGTCCTCCACCTCTCGCTGGTGTAGGTGGTCCAGCATCGTATGCGCCTGGTCCAGGTATTAGCGCCTTAGCCGCCGCTTTGTCGAATTCGATCGGGCAGACTCCACCTAGCTTTGGAACACCACCCATCCGTCCGTTATCACCAGCCGCTGCTGGGAAGCAAGTACAAGGCACCGGAGTGCATAGCAATTATGGTTCAGTGCCGCGGTCCATACAAGGTGGCTCAGGATGGGCTGGTCCGACAGCTTACGAGGACCCAGAAATTATAAAGAGACATTTGGTACAACCGGGACCTTCGCAGCTAGGAGGTGATGGTGCCACTGATGGAATCTTTGGACTAAACGGACAGTCACCGTCCTTCCGTGCGGGCTCTCCAGCTAGTGCATCAAAGCAAGCAGTTGAGAACGTTGCACCTGGGCTAGATGACGATGAGTTTTCCAGTCTACGATTACAAGGTGGTGATGTTACCAGGCCCATATACAGGTGGACCGAGGATGCACACAGGGCAAGCCGATCTCAGCGAAGCAAGAGTTTTCACATCTCACGACCAGAAGCAGAGAATGAAGTCCTCGATATAGGCACAATCAAAGTGCCCGGTGGATTCAGACGAAATTATCTACGCAGAGCAGCAGGCAGTCCAACTCCCGATGGTTTGGATGCGGAGGAAGGCGGAGGGCTCACGCAACGGAACCCAAAGATCTTTACCAACAACTTTCTCGAGTTTTTGACCATCTACGGTCACTTTGCTGGTGAGGAATTGGAAGAAGACGATGAGGTGCTCGGACCTGACGAGTATTTTGGATCGGATGCGGTCTCTGATGAATATGGTGATGGAAGTGACGACGATAGGGAGCCTATGGAAAATAGTGCTCTGCTCACACCGGGTCGCCGCAAAAGAAAGCGCAAGGAGCGTGCACCTCAAGGAACAACCACTCCTTTCCAAGCCTCATTGTTGCTGCTCAAATCCTTCGTTGGTACTGGTGTGCTGTTCCTACCAAAGGCATACCTCAACGGCGGAATGCTTTTCAGTAACATTATCCTCCTTTTAGTTGCAGCTTTAAGTTATTATTGTTTCGTCTTGCTCGTCAATACACGATTAAAGGTCGAAGCTTCATTTGGAGATATGGGAGGTGTGCTCTACGGAAGATGGATGCGAACTGTCATTCTCGCATCAATCGTTGTCAGTCAAATTGGATTCGTGGCTGCATATATTGTATTCACATCCGAGAATTTACAAGCCTTTATAGCCGCGGTGTCAGATTGTAGAGCTCACTGGGAGGTCTCATGGTTGATATTATTACAGATGGCTATCTTCCTACCATTCTCACTTTTGCGCGACATCAGTAAGCTTGGGTTTACGGCACTCGTCGCAGATGCATTCATTCTTATTGGCTTGGTTTACCTTTACTACTACGATATTTTCACAATTGTGAAACAGGGCGGTATCTCGGATATTGTCAACTTCAATCAGCAAGACTGGACGTTGTTCATTGGCACGGCCATTTTTACTTTCGAAGGAATTGGTTTGATCATCCCTATTCAAGAATCCATGAAGCACCCGAAGAAGTTTCCTCCTGTTCTTGGCCTGGTCATGATCATTATCACTGTTGTCTTCATCTCCATGGGTGCTCTCTCCTATGCCGCATTTGGTTCCCATATAGAAACAGTCGTCCTCCTCAACCTTCCCCAAGACGACAAAATGGTCAATGGTGTTCAATTCCTCTATTCGTGCGCCATTCTTTTGTCGACCCCCTTACAAATCTTCCCAGCTATCAGAATCACGGAAAACGAGCTTTTCACCAAAAGCGGGAAGTACAATCCCTATATCAAATGGCAGAAGAATGTTTTCCGCTTCTTCGTCGTTGCCCTGTGCGCTTCCATTGCATATGTTGGCTCCAATGATCTTGATAAATTTGTTTCAATTGTGGGAAGTTTTGCTTGTATTCCATTGGTATTTATCTACCCGGTATGTCCACCACCTCTTTCATTCATTGGCGAATAAATCTTTTCCACCCCCTACTTTAGTTTCCACAATTAAAATACTAACGTCTTAAAAGCCAATGCTTCACTACCGCGGTGTAGCTAAAACGCGCTTCCGCAAAGGAGCAGACATACTGCTCTGTGTATTTGGCTTGGTGGTCATGGTATACACTACGGCATTAACCATCATTAGTTGGACGGGTGGGGGTGATAAAGTCCCGAATGTGGGATACTGTGATAGGAAGGATAGAGCAGGATGAGGGTTTTCAATGTTTTGATCACATATAAGGCACAGTCCCGCAAGTAGTGGGCAGGGCAAGGGCTGAACTTGTATGCATGTATAGATGGAATGCACACATACACGCATATGGATGGGGGTTTCTTTCTTTTTTTTTTTTTTATGATATTAGATCTCTCGGCACTCTTGATGTTTGGAATGGTTGGATTGGGTGCATAGCGTAGCGTTGCGCTGGAAATTGATATCTCTTAGTTTTCTTTCCTTCCATCTTTGTTTATTTGTTCAAATATCGAGATCACGTTGATATATTTAGAATGGCCTAAATGTGTTTTGAATCATTCAATTGTGGGAGTGTGCTTGCTGCTGACGATTGAATTTCTCTGAATGTTTGAATTATATTGCTCTCAGCCTCAATCCATGATTTCAAATTAGATGTACATTTTCTAGAATTTCGCTTTTGTCTTTGATCCCGCGCGCAAATTGTACTCGGTACGTTTATGTATGTATGTATCAGAGTCTCTCACTTGTCCTATATACATCTGTCAAAGATCACGCGTCTTCCAATCACGCGTGCTGCCTATCAAGGCTGCGCCTCATCCCCTATCTTGCATCGTTCATGCCTGCTCTTCGCTCCCTCGCCAAACAAATCGAGCCTGGGTCTTCTTCATATTGGTTCTGGACCTCGTCCGTGGTCGCCTGGATTGTCGATGAGATGTCTAATTTTCAATTGGCCCTCCTGTTTATTACCTCGATTCCGCTTAGTTGCTGGTAGATACCACGCAACGGGACGATGATACGGTACGGTACGATTGTATGCCACCCATAGATAGTAGGACTTCTTGAGGTCTTGGTTCTCTGCTCTGCTCTGCTTCTCATTGTATGTATGTATGTATATATATCCACAAACCCATGTCCCTCGCACGCTCAAGATCCATACCCGTTCTCACACCCTTACTCATCCATCCATCCCCTCTCCCAAGACAAAACCCCGTGCGTATCTCCCATTTCTCTGGCAGAATGCGCATGGGAGGAAGTCCTCGGGTGAATGGAGAGTGGAAGAGGAGAGCCCAACCCCCCGGCCCCGGCTCCCTCGCTTCACACGCGCATCTTGCGCACGGGTGAAAAGGAGAGGGGTCGTGGAAATTGTGGGGTTACGAATATTTGTCGAGCTAGATGGCGGATGGCGGATGGCGGATGGAGGATGGAGGGAGGCGGGGGACGTGGTCGTTTGTTTGGCTGGGAGCAGGGCGCGTGTGTGGTGTTCGATCTGTAGATTGAGCTTTTGCGTCTCGGTCACCGTTTGCGGCTGCTTGCTCGCTTGGGCGTCGAGGTAGAAAGAAAGGAGGCCGTGCAGAGGTATGACCGTGTTGATGCGGTGGTTGGGTGTCGGGCTTTTTGATTGGAGATCTGACGATGAAGGATGGGGATTCTCAATGCATGCAAAGAAAGCAGCGGGGGTACGTCTGCACAATGGATGGGATGAGGAAGAAATATTAGATGTTGGAATTTGGAAGGGAAAGTTGTTAAGTACAGTAAGAAATCCATCGCAAGCTATATATTTTGGCCGGGTTCATGAACCTGCATGGGAAGGGGCCCGATGCCCCTTCTCGGATGCTCATGCCGACCGCGGAAGTGTCAAATGATAGGGTATCTAAAACGCATGATATCCGGTGTGCATTACAAGCGACTTCCCCCCTCTCTGATTAGCTTTCGCAACCCGTCTCTCACTTCCTTCACAATACTGCCGGCATCCATCGTTTCCCGAACCAGCCCGACTCCACTGCCGGCGTATGTGCACAATCTACCTTTGCTTCCCCATCCCTCGTCTCCTTTCTGCGCCTCTGCTTCATAGAGTTCCTTGTTCTTCTCCATGCTCATCCCATTGGTCTCATCCCACCAACTCTTATTAACGACTGCTCTCCCATTGTACTCTTCAGGCCAGCCTGCTGTTCCTCTCAATTTGTCATAAAGTGTTGTTCTTGTAGTTGATATACCGCCGTCTTCTGCGGCCAAGACTGCATTTCTGTAGCCTGTAGGAATGACCGCCTCGGACGACGCTAAGAATCGTGTACCCATGCAGATTCCGCTGGCGCCCAACATAAATGAAGCAGCTGCTCCACGTGACTCGACTATTCCACCAGCAGCGATGAGAGGGATGTGCGAGTATGCATTTGAACGTAATGCCGATGCGCATTCAGGAAGAAGAGAAACAATCGAAGAGGAATGAGCGAGGCCATGACCACCGGCATCAGAACCTTGAATGACGAGGACATCAGGATCACAAGAATGGGCAGCTGATAGTGCAGAAGCAACGGTGCCGACCTGAATCCAGATCTTGGTGAGATTGCCTGTGAGCTTGCGAATTGAGTCTGTCCACTCTTGCAAGTCTGAGCTGGTATGTGGGGCGAAGAGCCACACTGCTGAAGGTGGGAGGGGAAGGGGAGCAAGAATTGATAAGACATGCTCAAGATCGCAGCCCCAAACTATGAAACCTATTCCGATGGGAAGGGTATCACGATAACTGCCGGGAATAGGCTCGTCTGAGAGAGCATCTTGAATTTCTCTGATTTCGTCCGAGAGGGTGGACAGGCTGTATCGTTTCTATCATTAGTTTGATTGTATAAAATATCATAAATAGGCCATTCAATCCATTGCGTTTTATAATGGGGGTGAGAACGGACGAGAGTATGATTGCAATGAATGATCAGTATTTGCAATGACAGATCACTGGACAGTAGGTATACAGCCCTAACGCTCTAGCTCAGATGATACGTCGAATGTTTGTGTGATTGTCGTAATAGTCGAGTGGGGTGTATACCATATGACACTCTGCTCACTGAGCTGTTCTATAAACGGACGATCTCCATACTTATGAATTGCCCTTTAAGGAAAGCAGCAATTGACAATGATGAGATGGAGATAAAGAAAGAGGATTTAGCTCACTCGGTACCGGCAGCAAGAAAACCTAGACCACCAGCTCTAGAGACAGCTAAAGCTAAGGCAGGCTTTGATATTAAGCGCATAGGAGCAGATGAAATAAGCGGATAAGTTGTCCATGGGTAGTCCTTACGGAGGGTTTGTTTGTGGTTGAAGGGTGACATTCTTCGATACAATCAAGGGCTTTCCGAATCTGGAATGCAATGAGATGATTGGCGTTCAATGTAACTCTTGATGCCGGAAAGTGATATAGAGAAGCAGAGCTGGAGGGACTTGAAGATAGAAAACAAGGGATATCTATATGGATCTCATGTACAACACAACAACTATGCTTTCCAAGCTATGATGTGAGGTGATCCAAAAGTTACCGTGATATAAATATTTATATGTACGGTTGATTAGTTATATGGTTCTTTCGAGGGATAACCGGTATAACTTCAGATCCGAATCATTTATAACATTAACAAATATCAAATCTGAAAATGAAGAGGAGGCTGAAGTTGAGAGAGGCTGGTGCGTACGAGACCTCAGTCGGCCACACGTGGGCCACTTTTAGTGGAGCATCGACTATACCATATCTGTCTTAGCTCCGTTCCAAGTTTAGCGTCATCTTTCTTTCGTTCGCCAAAAACAATGATGAGCTCCAGCTTCCAAGGTTCACTAGCAATTTATATCTTCAATATCATTAATAAGACTCTATCAACCTCCGAGCTTCTGACTGGTCTATGACTTCCGGCCTTTTCCTTCGAATAACGACATTTAACCCAATCGAAGTTTACGCTTTCAAGTCTTCAGAGCCGTATTGAATACGATTGAAAAAATATACTGTAAGTTCTTTTCAGTCTGTCGCATATCCAACAGAACTCTTGGATTAGACACAAAGAACATTATCAAGAGGGGAAAAGAAACAATCACTGAATATAAGCCATGGCTTTCACAGATAATCGATCAGATTTAACAAACATGTCTAATGCTCCAGAAAGGTACATACTTCTCTATTCTTATACTCCCCGCGTTTTGATGTAGAAGCTAATTCCACGCAACAGATTCGAATTATTCATTCTCGGAGATGGCGAGAAGAAATGCACCGAGGAGGCCGATACCCGTAAGTAATATATCTATTTGTGCATATATGTTTTGGTCTGCGTATTATGCTAATAAATTGTTATGCAGGCACACCCAATTCCTCAATCTTTACCTTTAACAAGGAGGACCACACCCTTGGGAATATGCTTCGTGCTCATTTGTTAAAGGATCCGCATGTCATCTTCTCTGGTTATAAGAGTACGTCTACCCCAACCATACGGTTTAACGATATTACTATTTATCACTACTTCGAAATTATATACTTATAGAAAGCGCATAGTTCCTCACCCTCTTTTCTCCAAATTCGAACTCCGTATTCAGACGGATGGCGAGATTACTCCCAAGGAGGCTCTCATTGCCTGTTGCCGTAATTTGGTCTCCGAGCTCGAGGTTTTCAGCCGCGAATTTACAAAGGAGTTTGAACTACGTAAGATGGTCAGCGGAGACGTCGCAGCTGCCGATAAATAAGCGCTTTATATAAATGGTTACAAATAAGGGTTTGGGCGTTTTAAGGAGAGCAAGGGATGACAATATGGCGCAAAAAAAATGGTACGGGGCTCTTGGGGATTCATGGTCTGGGTTGGTTACATGGCGACAGTCGATCTTGGTTCAAGGCATACCCGCAGTTAGCATTGAGATTTCGATATTTCAGAAATTGCAAGAGATATGTTCCCCTGACAATGGATCGTCCATGGGCTTCCCTTCCTGTCTTTGCAACCATATGTCTGTACATGAGGAGTGTGGTGGTAGTAGTTCGTGGAGCACAACATGAAGATTTGACAAGAAGCATAGACGGGGAGATGTTTTGTGTGGTCTGTAATAGTCTGAGATGCTCTCCAGAGCTATTTCAGTTGCCTATAATAACATCAAGACGGGCCAGGAGGGCACTGGGTAATTGGGCACACATCTGCGATTTACCATACAATCACTGCTGGTCATGGCTGATCAATGAGATGCAACAACGTAGGGCCGTCTTGTCTTGGGGCTTTCTTCCCGACCTGTTCTTTCTGCTTGTGAGCATTCATGAAATATCAATTTGAAGGCCTATATAGCAATATCGTAATACATCACCAACTGCCGAACGACTCAAGTGATACCGCTGGCACGGCAAGATGGTTGCATAGAGCCTCATAGCAGCGGAATTAGAAAGAGAACCATTCATCCGATTAATTTTGGACTCGCAGTTTCCAGCTCAAACGCTTTGCAATGATCTTTGGCATGAAGAAAAAAAAAAGCAAGGACATAGAAGTTTGGGATGTAGCCAGATAGTAAAATAAGCGCAGATTGGCCACCAGAGATGCTGTGAACTGTGCATAGGCATGGCGAAGGCTTCAAGAATGGGGATCAGGTCATCTACAGCTGGGCACTCATGGATAAACAA
This sequence comes from Monilinia fructicola, assembly GCA_008692225.1. Lineage (NCBI taxonomy): Eukaryota > Fungi > Ascomycota > Leotiomycetes > Helotiales > Sclerotiniaceae > Monilinia > Monilinia fructicola. The sequence continues at coordinate 1,874,324 of VICG01000002.1, read as the reverse complement.
GGGCTAGATCGACAATCAAAGAATGCATCTACAACGTGGAATGAATACTAATGCACGTAATTATTGTTTCCGAAGTATGTAAGTGCGGGCGCCGAGTCGCGACGGCCAACATATGATCCAGATTGAGATCTCTTGACATACGTCAAATGGCTGTGATCTCCCGTGTCAACGAAAGTAATTGCATTCCATGCACAAAGGTATGGTAATGTCTTGTTGATTTGTCTCCTCTCTTTCGACATTCAGATCCCCTCGCCCTCAATTAAGAAGACACACGGAAAATGAACTTCCTATTAAGGATATGCTTCCTCTACAGAGCCTCACACTCAGTTAAGAGTGCTGGCAACACACCACTGTTTCGAAGTCGAGGTGGAGGTCGTGGCTGGCTCTGATACTTTTTGATGAAGAGGGAAGGAAAATTGTTGCGCAAAATTTGAATATTTGTAGCCGCATCGATGGAAGGCGCTAGTGACTAAGCGAAGGTCAGAGTTTGCATCATGAAGCTAAACTAATTTCGGATTAGCTTAATTTCATACACGTGATATACCATGCTCCAAGGATCTCACCATTTGATGCTCCCTCGTCTCGGATTTCATTCCACGGGTAGGCGGCTGTATGCCCAACTTCTTAACGTTTCTCTCAAATTGTGCATTCCGATCTAGATGTGAGTGCGCCATGAACAGGAATTGGCCTAGAGATCACTAATCTACGTTTTGAGATGCTCTCCCTTTCGTGAGTGGATAAAGTACGAATTTAGCTGACTACCTTGCAGCTATCGCTCAACCAGTGTTAGGCGATTGTGTGTTCCAGCAGCCTGGTATTCATCTTGATGGAATTCTTGAACCCTCACATCTTAAGTTATGATTGTCGTGCTAAGTTTTTGAAATGTTGCATGTTCGTTAGGATGGCCTCCTTGGGTATGAGTTGGTGATTGGCATTCCTTTCGTGTCAAAAAAGACATCAAAAGTGTACATCGATGAAGCTATATTCCTACTTGTCTACACCAAAAGAGCTGAACGATTTAGCATCCATTGTTGTAGACTGGTAAGATATAGGAAGTTTTGACTTAAAAGAATCTTCAATTCACGGGTGGCTTCTTCTATGATTTCCCTGATACTTATTGTGTACTTCTTTATTTCTACGCCACGCTCTAAAGTTACTATTACCTATTACTTGAATTTGGTCTAATGCATTCTTTGGCGTCTCTTTTCCCGCAATGCAGAAGTATTTGCGTACGTGTGCATTGCTAGCATTTTGATGTGTAATGAGCCATTTGTTCATCGTAGACACCCAATCATAACTGTAGTTAGTATGTACTTTTAATCCCCATCTGATGCCAAGGGCTCTTTTTATTACTGCAATATCTCAATTCCGAAGATCAATGTCTCGAGCTGGCTTTTGGACCCCCGGTGAACCTAGGCATGGGACTTTTCAATGGCGGAGAATGTCAGGATAATGTGAAACATTTGCGAACAATACACATATATTCCACCTCATCGCTGGTCTGGGCTGATGGCAAGACTCTCTTTGAGTCGCTGGTTTAACCAACTATGTTTGTTGTCATATGGTTGCTTCTTTTGGCAGCAGTTGAAACAGCCTTTGTAAATGGAGATGTCGAAGCCAATGAAACCGCCAAGATCCTACCAAACCGGATGGTTGATGATGGGATCTTTCAGCTGGGGGTTACAAAAGTTGCATCGGTTCCGAACATCCAAAAAAGACAATCCAAGTCAAATTTAGCCAATCCTTACATTGGTGATATTTACATGATCACTAGTAGGCTACTCCAGAAATATACTTTATCATGTTTGCTAATCATAAGCAGTACAAATCGGGTACCCTGCTCAATCAATAACCCTAAGTATCGATACCGGGAGTAGTGATCTTTGGGTGAATCCACAGTGCTCTACTTCAGGATGGACATCGTTTTGTAACTCCTATCCTCAATACGATCCTACAAAATCTACATCGTTTGTACCGTTGAGCCAAGCGTTGAATTTAGCGTATGGTATTGGTGCAGTAACGGGAGCCTATGCGACGGACAATTTCGGGTTAGAGAATGCTCCGGTCTCTTTGAAGTGCTCTTAACTAATAATGATTTTCAGCATGGGGTCAGGTCCGACCATCAAAAAACTTCAGTTTGGTGTTGCAACAGCCAGTAATCGAATGTTCGCGGGTATAATGGGTGTATCCTGGGGCCTTGGTCTGGGAACTGGATATTACAACATTATTGATCAACTTGCTCTACAAGGTCTGACAAAAACCCGCGCATTTGCCATCGATTTGGGTAATGTGAACACTGCTTCAGGTAGAACTGTCTCTTCTTTTTACTAGATGTTTTAATCGGTTGACTTATCTTGCAGGATCCATTATTTTTGGCGGCATGGACACAAAAAAATACTATGGCTCACTGATAAAAAATCCCATTATACCGTTTTTATGCCAGTCCTGATGGATACCCAAGGTAAATAAATTTGTGTTTCTATATCTGATTTAGTGGATGGTCTTACTGATAAGCGATGGTAATGAGCCTAGATATTGGATAAATATGACATACTTTGGAGTTACATTTCCAGACGACCTACCGATGAACTTCACGGGTCCGAATTATGCGAAACCAGTCATTGTTGACTCCGGAAGTACATTGAGTTATCTACCACCGTCACTTGTTACCGCTATGCTGGTATATTTTCCTGGATGGGTTTAACAAAGGAGGTGGGCTTTATACCATTCCCTGTAGCTTCAGGAATATCCTAGGCACGATGGACTTTGGGTTCGCAGGCAAGATCATCAGAGTTCAGTTAGCTCAGTTCATATGGTTCAATGGCGCCACATGCTATGGACCTATTGCCAACGCTGCTGAAAAGACCGATGTGATTTTAGGAGATACTTTCATGAGAGGTGCTTATGTGGTGTTTGACCAGGATAATGCAAATGTTCATATTGCGCAAGCTGCAAGTTGCGGCTCGAATATTGTACCTATTACTTCGGGTACAGATGGAGTTCCTTCAGTCACAGGTGCCTGCCCAAGTCCAGCGTACTCGTATTCTACCGCATCGGTTAGTATTCATTCAAAAATTTCCCAGTGATGTATTGAGTTGCGCTCAGCAACGCCTCGAATTGAAATTGCTAACATAAAAAAGTCCTTCACAACAACGTCAGCAAGAACATCATCGACTTCTCCATCTTCTTCTAGAAGTGAGTAGTTTCTCCAACCGCGCGCTCTGGATAAAAGCGGGAAAGGACTGATTTTACATCATCTGATTTCCTATCCCCTCTCGGAAAAACAATGCTGACTCGGATTTTCTAGGTTCGACAAAATCTCCCTCCTCCTCCTCTTCCTCTTCCTCTTCATCTAAAACCACTTCAAGCTCTTCGATTAAACTTGCTCTTACCAGCTCTTCCAGCGTAACATCAACATCAACTAAGTCTTCTAGCCTCTCTTCACGCTTTTCGTCCTCGTCTTCTTCTTGCGGCTTAGGTTGCGGACCAACCACTGTGTATATTACGGTTACAAAAATGGTCTAAAGGTGATGGTTGTGTGTGCTCATTATCTTCTGGGTTCGATTCTGGTTAGGATAGTTGAAGATGGTTTCAGTCTGATGGGCTTGTGGGTAGGAAAATTATTACCTTACTGGGCTAGGTAGAGTCATTTGTTTTATTGAATGATTCGAATTGCATGTTGAACCACGTTGACGTCATATGGGCTAGTATTGAGGAGATATAGAACGGGATAGCCGTACAAAAATAAAGCAGAACAACACGGAGGGAAAGAGCTTGCTTTATAGCTGGTGTGTTTGCACTCTATCATGTCTGTAGAGTAGAGGAGCTCCAAGTCGGTCTGCCTTTTTATGTAGCTTTCGGTTTATTATAAAGAATATGGTGCCGCCACCTTTCTAACTCCACTGCAATGTGAATTGGGGTCTACAAGTGTGTTAGAGCGCCCTTACTTCCACGGAAAGCATCCCATTGTGTTCCTCTCTGAAGAGATGGCCATATTCAGCAATCTTGCTCTACACTCAAACTTACAACTTTGGATAAAGCTTTGTGAAGTTTCAAAGTGAAATGAAACGAACTTGTAATTTGTAAACTTCTGATTCACTCAGCAAGGCACCATATCTCTGGCACTTAAAGATAGACTGCATATCCCAGCAGCGTAGCAGCGTAAGAATATGTGAAGAGTAGATCCTGAGGAGTAGCACAGAGTCATAAGTTTAGGCTACTTTCATGCCAACCACCGCACCCACTTCGCTTCATAGGGGCAATTTGATGTTTGAAACGCACTATGTATGTAAGATATAGATGAAGAAATCAGCGCTGAAAGAGCGATGAAAACTAGAGAAGCCCGAGATTTTAGTGGTTTCGTATCCTATAACCTCCAGGGACTTGATGTGGATCAATCCTCTTCCTGACCTCATGAATCCAACTCACATTCTGAGATCCATAGCTTTCAACGGCATCTTGGTCCCGACCTGTATAGTTCAAGCAGATAGAAGCATCTAGACAGTCGAGCTTCACAGTCGCGTCTTCGATAGAGCTGGTGGAGATTGACAGAGAGTTTGCGGTTCCGTTACAACATTATCATCCGCTTTTTCTGTCCATGCCCCTGAGATAAAGTTACAAAAAGCGGCTTGGTGCCGTTTCCGAGCTCTAGAGTGTTGTTCTTGGCATGGTAGGCATTGCTGAACGAAAAGATTCGAAGCCATAGATGGACCAAGAGGGAGGTTGGATATGTTGATAACGTAGGTACATTGAATGAGACTTGATGGATTAGATTTTCAAAAAGCGCAAAGAAGGAAGCGATGGAGAGGGTAAGGAAGGAAATGCGAAATTATTAGTTACGCAATTAACTGTGACTGTAGCAAGATTATTCGAGACGACAACTATATATATGCCAAATCAGAGATTTTATCGACCTTGCAAAATACAATTAATTACTAAAAATCTATTTTGTATTTTTCATTATCAAATCTAATGTTCCATTACTTTTATACTTGCTCCAAAGCTTAACAGACCGGATAGACTTATAGAATGTCTCGAAAATCGAATGATGAATATGTAGTGTTTTCTTACACACGCTGAAACTTGATAGAACTATCTAACTTGACAAACTAATGAGGGTAGGGGATCTTGGGATGTGTCATTGGAAAGAAAATGGTGATAATTTGGGGAAACTAGATGCATGCCTCATAAATTCTTACAACAACTGTTAAATGGCCACAAGAACTAACCAACATGACTGCGTTTGAATAACAGTTGATACAACACTTTCAATATCGTTACCGACGCATGCCATAGCAAAACCATCATTGCTCAATCGCTGCCCGTCAGACTCTTGAGCACCGGCGATTAAAACAAGAGCACGGATGCCATGATCGGGATCTCGCCGCTGCTACTCATGCCTTGATTGGAGCCACCTTTTTGCGAATGCTTGTGGAGCTCCATGTTTCCAGCGACAGCATATTGTAAGAGTGTGTCGATATATCGATACCAGTAGTAGGTGAGTGCACAGCGGTGCACAACGTATTACGTCTTATATAGATGCTGTGGTATGAGGCACGTTTGGGCGAACTCTGGATACCTAATACGATAGCACTGCCAATACCGTCGTTGGCGCCAGCCATTATGATGTGCATTGGGCAATATTATATTATTCTTGTCGTGGATTTGGGGATTGAGCGAGTTGAACTAATCGACTGTGTATCTGATTGAAAGCGAGGTTGGGAAATTTCTATAAATAGGTCTTTCAACCGAGAGTGATCGCTATTTGCCAACTGTTGTACTTCCAACCAAACCCACAGGAAATTATACTGGAAATCCTATAAGGTAACTCATGCACTGGAGGCGTATATCATTTCCGATGCTATTGATATTACCTGTCAATAGAATTTCTCTTTGTAAAGATTGAACATAATCTTCTTGAGCCATATATCATATTTCGATCCTAATTGGGAGCAAGCGAAGTTTGTATAGGTACAACGCGAATGGTATTTTCATCTTTAGAAACTACATATACAAGATTTGTATAGCCGCAGAGAGTCTCGGCAAAAGGACCTGCATGCAATGGTGAATATGAGAGCAGAGTTACTTGGTATTTGAGCATCAAATTTGAGATTTGTAAAGGTTCCGATGTCGACGATGTGATGTATCAAATGGGGTTCTTTCTGTGTTCGCCACAGGTGTCATAAGCCTGTGGAAATTGCTTTAAATTAAGTTACATATGTTACATATTAGCCTTGTTGTGGCTGATGAAGGGGTAAAGCCTGGACTAGCGAGTTTTCCGCCCTACGATACAAGGTCCTGTTTCTATCAATAACTACATTTCTACAATGCTATTCAAATCTTCTCTCCGGTAGATTAGTAACGAACCATCTAAGCTTTCATAAACATATTGATTTGGTACCGGTACTTCACACGCGTTTTTGGCTGTAAAGAAATCATGAAACACTGGCTTCAAATTATACAGGATCCATGATATTTCCATATGAGGTATCCATGGATCTTGGCAATCGATTAGAGTGGATATCATCTTATGTTCCTGGTTTAAAAAAAGTGATAGCCGTGATAACGATTTAGTTTTATCGAAGTGGTTAGATGATGTGGAGTCTAGACGGGAAATCATTGAACAGGTGCTACTGTAAAGTTTGATCTCCATATGATGATGAATTCGAATGAAATTGAATCTTAGTGGATCGTTATGGATTGGGTCGATTGGTTCTGGACCTGACCTTCAAACGTTAAAGGCTGAAGATCCGATGAAAAATCCCCTTCTATCCCTTTCTTTTCTCGAACTGATTTGAAGCTTGTTTGGTTTGGTTTGTGTGCTGTTCGTCCCATCTTCTTTTCTTCTTCTCCTTCTTCTTCTTCTTCTTCTCTCCTTACTCTTGTTCACTGCAACTCTTTTTATATCAATTTGTCTGAAATTATACTGCTTGATATACACCATTGTTTACTTTTAGCACAGACAAACCTTGATTTGATCTTTGTCCTTATTTTTATACTATTTTTCTTGTGCCTGGAGATCGTCCTTCTAATTCAATCATCAACTCCCGTCAACTTCACCAGTGCAACTCTAATAGATCCAACCCGATCCCTACCTTCCAAATGGTACACGCACGAACGTTTTCCCGCCAGCTTGGCAGTACCCTCCCTACGCACAACCAACCTCAAATTCTACCCCAAACGGTCAACTCCGAAGATTCACACAGGCCTAAATACTCCAAGACTTTACACTGGAAGAACTCCTTTCTCAATTCTGTCCAATCCTCGCACATCAAGACTAGCAATTCCTTCCAAAAGCTTCTGACCAATATCAAAACCTTGCCTCCAAAGTCCAAGCTCATACTCGGTCTCCTTTGCATTCTTTCTCTGATATCGATTCTTGGAGCAGTAAGCGGAGTACGCCCTGATATTTTGAGGGGAGGATATCGAGATCCCTATAAACGAATACATTATGCAACCCACAATACGGGCCCAAAGTTCAATCATAATGGTGACAAGGGGGTGAAGAGGGAGGAGCCACCAATACCGGTAGAGGCTGTAGGACTCACACCAAAGAAGGTTGCCCCATTCGTTCATCCGGAGGGGGAGAAAGTTAAGAGAGGTGAAGCGCCGGTTATGGGCCGTAGACCGAGAAATTCCATGCCAAGAAATGTAGTGGATGAAGCAGATGTACCGGCTGCAATTCCACAGCAACTAATGGTATAGTCGGGTTTGCGATACTGTAGGGATCGAGTAGAACACTTTGCCCTATTGCGATTGTACTGGCTTGAGTAATGAAGAGTAAGTTGTTTTTCTCCATTGTGGAAAATTTTGGGGCCGGGTTCGTCCAAGCTGATATAGGAGCTGTGCTAACATCTGTGTAATAGTGCGGCGAGATGCTCCACGAGCATTTATCATGGCCAATGGAATACCAATAACGTTGGTTTATGTTTGTCGGTGGGTTACATGTGGTGTGAATAATAAATGAGGAGCACTTTGGAGTTCAAATGGAAGGAAGTAATATACCAGGTCGGGAGGATTAGCAGAGGAGCATTTGGATAGGAGTATGATGTAGAAAATAAAGTAAATGCACTACCAATATAGAAGAGCTTATAAACATAATGGCTCATGAATTTCTGTCTACAAACAGCTACTGCTACTGCTCATGCTCACTTCGAATTTTATTACACAAGAAGAAAATCGTCAGGGTCTTGCCACAAATTCTGTGCCGCGCAAACTTGGGATGTTCTCTAACCTGAATCATTATTCGGATATAGAACCGTTCTGACTGATATATATATAAACATCTTTGCTGGAAAGTTATCCATACCATGTTTCACCAAAAAGTCTTCTGAAGGGCAGCAGAGTGAGATGGAAGTTCGGCTGGGAGGAACCTGCCTCTTAGGAGCTTTTACCGAGGGTACTGTGACTGATTTGATGGTTACAGCGGTGAGTCCCATGATAGGTATTACTATTGTTATCGTTTTGGCTCTGGTAAATTTGTAGACAGGATTGCGAATACTCGAGTACAGCAAGAGGAGTATGAAGTATATTCGGGAGCATGTTGATTTGTTAGTGGGAGAAGAAAGGGGGCAGAGAAGCTGTTTATGGGTCTGAGTTCAAGAGAAAAGGTAGTAGGTATGAAGAGTTCTTCAAATATATCTATCTCTAACCCGCATTATTTGGTTCAGATATTGAATTTCGATGTCCTTGCATGTAATCTTTGATATAATAAGAATTATATTATAACATTAAGCTTCTATTAGACAGCCAGTCGATAATCCGGCTGCGCTTCTCAAATTATCCCCCATTCCTTCGAATAAATTGCCCACTCCATCCTCTTAATCTCTCAAACTCCACCTTCGTTCCCGTTCTCACAAGTCCCAATACTCCCCCCCTCTGCTCTCATCGCCTTTAACTTTTAAGGTCTCTCCATCTTGAGGTCCCCTCCAACTGGGCCACCCACCAACGTCACCTGTCTATCCTTCACTCTCCATGAGCTTGGGCTTCCATCGTAGGATCGAGTATTGATCCATTGGTCCTCATATTTGAACCATGCTTGGACTACATGCTGCGAACCATTTGCAGACGTGAAATTATTGAAGGTGTAACTGTTTGAATCTATCAGTATTGCTTTTGAGATGTATGATTGGCGAGATTTAATAGGGGTGGAAGGCGGGTAAGTTTGAGATAGGGTAGAGGGGATAATCCAGAAATGGTAATACATACTAACTCGTAACATGGGCCTCGTTAAAGTTCCCAGGGCTGATCAGAATAGCACTACTTGATATCTGATGAATGCCATGTGTCACTGCTCCCAAAGACTTTTTTTCATTTGCGATTATTTGTTTTCTTCCGGTCCCTGCACACAATTGTTAGTTTCTCCTCATTCTCATATGTTTCCAATTCCTAATCCCATAACGGATATCCTTCTATTCGTCCTCATGAACCGCGAACAACACAGCGAAGAATGGTTAAGACCAAGTGCGAATTCGAAAGAGAAAGGAAACACGTCATCGAGGAATAGAAGTAACATACAAACACCAGCCCCCAAGCTCGAGAAATTCGCAACGGCATCATCCGTATACACCAAATTCAGCGCCGGCCAATCCTTCGCGTCGAGCAAAAAGGTTTCCAAAGACAATGTGTAGCGGATTTGTTCGAGAGGTGGGTAAGTGTACGGCACCAAGGGTAAAGAACTGTGGTTGGAAGGAAGGATGCCCCAAGAGAGAGCTCCAGGGAGAAGAGCTAGCGGAAGAAGGAACGAGAGTGTTGAGATATACATTGTATAGAATGTCAATTAAAAATGAAAAGCTTAAAGAATGGACGTGATAAGACGATGAAGAATCAAATATTACAGAAACAAGATATCGATCCCATGATTTCCGGGACTCTGCTGAAATATATAAATTCGAGGTCATACACAGTAAGTGGCACAGATCTGTGCTACTGTGCTACTTCGGCGGGTTCCCGACCAAATTGCACTATCACAATAGTATTTTTTTCAGCTAGAAGCCACTAAATCCAATCGGACTCGGCGGCCCTTTGCTCTTCACATCCGAGCCATTCTATTCTTGTTTCATCCAAGAGTCAATAAGTTGTCTTAAGTCCAGCGCAAAAGCTAGATTCGTGACAACTGATGTGCAATTGAATCTCGTTTAGTATTTCGGATAACCATACAGGAGCCATCTTTTCTCTTTGCGTTGTGTTTGTATGTATGGATACACTATTTCTTCCATCCAGGGTTACCGCTGATCAAGTACGGTCTCAGTATAGCTATATGGCGTGTTATTCAAATTGGATTTGAAGTTCCAATATTGTTCCAACGAACTAAGTCGCCAATCACGACTATTAATCAATGTGTCATAACGACGGTGCATCATACATTTGCATCTGTTTAGGAGAGGCCAGGGTATTTCCAGGGTATGTCTAACGCATTCCAATACATCAAATCAATGTGCCACCGTATCCCGAACACCGAGCCTAAAACCCTGTGAGGCTGGAGAAGATCATCCCGACGCACGCAGGGAAAGACGGCTAGAAGAGCTAAGGAAGCTTACTTGGGGAGATCCGGCTTGGCACTAACCTTACAGGACAGTATCTATCTCCTAGGCGACTAAGGTTATGGCTTTCGCTTAAGGTTATCTTGTGTGGGGGATTTATTCGTTGAAAAGGGTTAATTACTCGAGTATTGTGATGTTTTTATATGGAAGTAGGTCCAATTTCCTTAAGTATTTTACTGGAATTGTATGATTAAAATAACATCTCTTTGAGACCCTTAGCTCTACCTAAACTAGGCTTCGACTTTCTTCAATTTATCAGATTAATATTCCAACGCTCCTCCTCGTCTTGCACCCGTCCGAGCCGAGTACTGGCCAGAAGCGCGCATCGTGCTGTTTTGCTTCTTGATGCATTCATTATGTTGCATCCAATAGAAATCCCCATTTTCTCAAACCTCTCTACAAAAAATACTGTTCAATATCCACTCTATCAGTATTTGTTTTGCACAAGAGGAATATCAGCATATAAGCTACGGGGAGAAACAGAGAAAGTACCAAAGTTAACGCTCCAGCGGCAATAACGATAACATATGCTAGACTAACAACCACAGCAGCTACTTTTTCTCTGACTAATGTGTTTAGTGACTCGGAGAAGCACTATCCGTACCAGAAACCATTTCTCGAATTATCACTCGACTCAAGTCGGGTAGAAGTTTAGAGAGCTTTTTGATCGCTTCCTCTTGAAAGATCGTCCCGTCTATTGCAAGGGATAAGACGATGACAGTGGATTGTCCTATATTTTTTGGTTGGTATCACAGGAGTCTCTCTGTTGTAGATGGTTCATCTCACTTACCGAAACTCTGGAATCCTTCAACGTCGGCAATTTCTTCTGGTGACACAAGAGCTGGTAACACGGCGAAGGTGAAGGATTGCTGGGCAAATGCACCAATGCCAACTCCAATAAGAATTGTGTATCCATAGATTTCTGCATTTAGAGGTGGCAAGAGATGCGGTATCTTTAAGTGCAACAAATATTGTCAGCCATCAGTCTGTAGAGGGTTCTTTCTCATCGGCGAGACTGACACAATAACGCAGAACAGATGATGATCAAGGTTCCGCCACTATATCGATCAAACTGTCAGCAATATGCACGGTTTATTGGAGATTTTCATTGTATGAGAGTACATATAAAAGATACCAAAGCATACGATAGCCCAGTACTGGCAAAAGAGCGCCATTGAGGAAGGTATCTGTCACTCCAAGGACGATGAAGGGTAGTAGTCTAGCCCTAGCTTTTAATGCCGAATCGCCCTATGAATCATCAGTCATCCAATATAACGTGAATGTTGAGGTATATGATTTGCTGTTGTAAACTGAAAGTATCATGGGATATATATAGGATGTGGGTATCTGTCAGAATTAGTACAATATCGAGGCCTAACCCGAAGCACACATTCGACTCTCAAAAAGACAGACAAATCCACGAAAGCTAAGAATATGCAAAACGGAATGAATTGGTCTCCTAATTAGCCATGTGGGGTACAAATTTGACGTCTCGGTGACAATTGGATGGTATACTTGGAAAGCACAGAACACAATGAGAAGCACGGCTACTACAATCGACAATGTTATTTCGCTTCTAGCATTCCAGGAGTATTGAGTGCCGCCATATGCGATTGTCATTATAAGATAGCTTCAAGTTCCGGCTAGGGATGCTATACCAATCCAGCCCGTTCGGCACAGTAATCGATCCTTCAGTGGCTGGTTTGGGATGAGCGTAATGCTAGGTAACATCCAGAGAAATACTGATGAGAATGTACCTCCGACGACGGTATTGAGGTAGAAAGCCTGGGATTTATTTATCGGTACATCGTTGATCGAAAGAATGTAGCAAATTAGACGATGGGAAGAAGGGAGGGTATATGAAAAAGTCTTTCTATCTACCCATGTCCAGATTGCACTGCTCTCCGCTAAAGCGCCTCCAATCTATTGATAAGTATTCATGAAATGATTCCGTAATCCAAAGTGTATACTATAAAAATACAACCGGTCCAAGCACAGTGCCATCTCCTCTAATAATCATCACCATGTTGACCCAAATCCGCTATGGTATTCATCCCATACGAAGAAGGGCATGATTCGCTTTGCAAAAAGCTATAAGTTTGACAAATTCCAAAAATATGAATAGAAAGCCCCCCAACCACTTTCAGACTCCTTCATTCCTTGCTTCTTCCTCTTCTTTAATTCTGCATCATCATCAGCGTCAATTGTCATCTCCCTCCAAAGCCCTCAAACCATACCTCCAACCATGGCATCCAAAACCACAGAAGGCTTCGCCCTCGTCTCCGGAGTACGTCCCCCTCCCCCCGCGCACCCACTAACACCCCCCAGGCCGGTAGTGGCATCGAAAAGAACACTGCCTTCTCCCTCGCCGAGCCCGGAGCCACCAGCATCCTCTCCGCAGACACCAACTTCCAAGGAGCCCAAGAAGCCGCCGCCGAGAGCAAAAAGTACGCATCAAGCCCGCTGGGCCGCACCCTCGCCATCCACGTCGACGCGAGTTCCGAGGAAAGCGTGCAAGCAAGCCACGATCGACGCCGCCATTCTCGAATTCGGGAGAGCGGATGATTTCGTGCGCAGTGCTAGCATGTGTAGGAGCCAGTCCCAGCCTTCACATCTAATGGCACGAATAGAAGCTAGCCCATGCATCCGATCTCAAGATCGGGACATCATCGATCCTGATTGATCTTGGCTCGACACTACTCTCTGAATCCGCCGTCAATGTGCGAGGAACGCTATTCTGTGAGCGGACAATCTGCACCGCGATGCTAAAGCAAGGAAGGCGGGAATTTCAAGGGCGTTATGAGGAATATTCGTTGGGATGGGGATGTAGGTGAATCTCGGGTCTACGAATTCGCTCGCTGCGTTCCAGGGTTTGTGTGCTGGGAGTGAGGACTTGCCGTGCGAAGTTTGAGATGGATGGTTTGGACTGGTGGTGACTTTTATATAAGGCCTGGATGGCTTTGAAATCACGAAGTCATAAGTTTACTTCCCGTCATTATGTCCCCAGTTGATTTAATCCCAGCACCTATCCTTCAACACCCCACGCCATTGATCACCAAGAGACGACTACTGTAAAAGAACAGGGTACATTCAATGGATTTGAGATTTGAGATTCTAGATCCTCGATCTCTACCTTCCTCTTGAGATAGTTCTCAGTTGATTGGTATGAATATCACCTCGCTTTCCAGGGCCAAGACGATAGATGCCATCTCTATGAACGCTCCGAGTTTGAACTTGCAAACGAGCAGACTCGTGTGGTGTGATGTTTGGATCATCTCAGCAAATGTCCCACGAGAGCAAGAAATAGTACTAGTATTGATACTGCTCAGGGTTTCCATCACTAATGGAAAATTATACAATTTCTAGTACCGTACCCATAATGAACTCTAACAAATAACAACCCCCTTCACTCACCAGGCCCAATAAGAAGATGGCGATAAGAGTAAAAGCACAGCAAGGCATTTCATTGGCTTCTCATTGATCAACAAACTTTTTATTCCACTTCCCTACACCATATTCTCAATTATCTTACTTATCTACTCACACCACATACACTGAATGTCCCACCGCCTTCCTCATATATCAACCGCCGTATACATCCCACTACTCCGTACTCTCTCTCATCCTCCAAGCACGCATCTCACCTCGAATGGAATCAAAATGACAAAAGAAAAAAGGCACCACACAAATAACGCCCCCTCCAGAAATCCCAAGGGTATTTACAAAGGAGTAGAATGCAAATCCGCCATCCAATCCCACCTCAAATTATCAAAGTCAAAACTCAAATTTCACATTGTCTTCACAAGTGATAATTTCTTCAGCCTCCCAGCTCCTCAGACAGGGGGGAAAAAGGACGGAGATTGCATGGAAGAAAGAATGAAGTGTGAATATAGAACAATAAAATCTTCAAATGGGGGAATAAGCAAGAGTCAAAGTAATAAGAAACATAAAAAAAGTACCTCCAATCCATCTTCAGAGAATCAAAAGTTAAACGCCTTGCCAAATGTAAATGCAATAGAAAATCTCCAACAAATGTAAATTGAGTTCTGTTCCACCCACAAAGAACATCTTTTCCACAACCAAATGCTCATGTTCGTGAATTTCATATCCATAACAATTCATGCTCAAGTCCCTCGGCTTGATTTCGAGAAACGTGAGGCGCAACTTATCCATCATGCTTCACTCTTTTTTGATCTCCAGCATCTCGATTTTCATCTTGCTCAGGTGTCTTTCTTTTACCGCCCCTTTCCCCATTATCATCTCTCAGAAAACTGGGGCCTGTGCCCACAACAGGAGTTGCGAAGTTCAGAGGACTAGGTAATGTATTCGAATCACCCCCTCTACCATAATTCCATTCTGGATAAAATGATGAAGGGCTTGGTAGAAATTCGTTCGTCATGAAACGCGACGGAAGAGCCGAGACTGGTGTCACCGTCTCTATTATGTTGTTGTTCGAGTTGTTATTATTTCCACTGGCATTGGATCCTTGAGAAGGTTGTGTAACGGGATGTGGTCGTGCGAAAGGATTGGGCGGCCCCGATGCACCGGCTGACAATAGAGCCGAAGCGGAAGGCGAAGGTGGCGGAAGTACCATTCCGCCATGATCACCGCCATTACGACGTGCCTGGGGGTTAGCCGCACTCGCAGATCGTGGAGATGAGAGATCTTCCGCAGTGGCAGATCCGCCGTTATCCGACGCCTCTTCCGGAATCTGTACCTTTAGCACAGGTCTCTTGCCACCGCCTGCACTCAATTGTGCGCTATTTGTACGAGATGGTGGCGTGAATCCGTCTGGTAAGGATGATAGGGATATGTTGCGATTCTTGTTATGCGTTTGAGATCTTTGAGGTGGTGAAGGGGGCTTGATACGATTCACTGGAACATCCACAGATTGAGAGCGATCATCGGGTTCTTCTTTTACAGCATCAGTATTGGAGGTTGAGCTTGCCCAATGCTGTGATAGAATCGATCGGCTCTCGTCAATTGGCGTGAAAATACTTCTGGATTTTACCGACAAGCGCTTAACTGGCTCTAGCATTTGCTGTGGTGGTTGAGCTTGCTGCTGTTCTGGCGAAGGTTGAGGCTGCTGCGGCTGAGGTGGTGGAGGTTGCGGCATTTGCTGTTGCTGTGGTTGTGGTTGCGGTTGCGGGGGAGAAGCCGTTGCGCGCGAGGATGCAGGTCTTTCTTGTGGTTGAAATGGCGGTGGTACTGAAGATCTTCTTTGTTCTTCCACATATAGCTGCTGCACTTGTTGAGGATGAGGGTGCTGTTGAGAAATTTGATGTGGGAGCGGCGGGTGCTGTTGCGGGTGTTGCTGTTGGGGATGCTGTTGGGGATGCTGCTGAGGATGTTGAGGATGCTGCTGCAAATGTGGTTGAGGGTGGTGAGGGTGTTGAGGGTGATGCTGTGGATTCTGCGGGGGCGCAAAATGTGCATATTGTGGTCCAGGACTTTGATGTGGATGAGGCATTCCTTGAGGCGGACCTTGTATATGTTGCGGAAGAGCGTGTGGATGTGGTGGCAGACCAGGTGTCATTTGAGGATTGTAAGGGGGTGGATTTGGCGCATAAGCAAATTGGCCGTTAGGAGGTCCATGGGGATGCTGCGGTACAAGGGAGCTTTGTCTTCGTGGTGCATTTCTAGATGATGGCCGGGATCCCATTACAGGTTGTGGTGTATGCTGGCGCTGCTGTGGAAGATGTTGAAAGACACCATTGGGAATCGGAGGAGAGGCAGATGGAGTATGATGGCGGATGTGCTGATACGGCGAGTGTTGGAATTGAGGAGGCATCATTTGTGGTGGTTCAACTGATCCGTGATGAGAAGGAGGAGATCCATCATCATCATCGTCATCATCGTCCATCCCCTTTCCTTTGCCCGAGTAATCAGAAGGTCCTTTGTGTTCATTGGCGCCTCCATACTATACTTGATGTCAGTTTGTATCCTTGCGCCGAACGCGGTAAAACACGTACGTATTGATATCTTGTCATAATCTCTCCAATATCACTACTAGAATATTCATATAATTTCTTATTGCTGCCAAATATTATAACCGCGACATCGACGGAACATAGGACGGAAAGCTCATGCGCCTTCTTGAACAATCCTCCTTTGCGCTTCAAAAAGGTACTGGAAAGATGAGATTAGCATTTTGCGCCGCAGATTACGTTCGCACAAAGAGAACATACACTGAACGGTTTCTGTCATCCTTGATGGCCTTGATCTCAATCTTTCTTCTCCCCATTGCGGCAGCGGCGCGCCGTTCCTGTGGTTTAAATTCTGGTTGGGTGAATTGGTCCAGTTTCAGACGTGTAATTACAATGAATTATTGATGATCGGACTCGTTGGATGTAGAAGTCGCGTAGAATCGTGGTCATCAATGAATAAACCTCTTGACAAAGGAATGAAAGCTTAGTATGAAAGCGTAGTATGAAATTTATAATACAATGGCGGTGATATGAGAGAGAGATACAGAGCAAGTACGGAGTGCAGTAATCGAGTGTTCGAATATCGGCGGAGTAAAATGTCTGACGTGGGATGATAGTTTAGATGAACTTTGATTTTGATGGGTAGAAGGCGTTATATAAAACCTTAAGTAAGTAGGTAGGTAGATAGATAGCTAGCCAAAGGAGTGCTGGAAATAAACGACCTGATGAAGGGGTTCGCCAATAAAGTTGTGATTGAGGTTTGTTTCGTGGTGATATATGATGTTGAGATTGGGTGAGGAAAAAAAGCTGATTGTTGTATCTTGATATCTTTCTTTCTTTACTTTACTTGTACTCCAGACAAAATGGAAAAAGCGCGAGGTCAAGTCGAAACAAGCCGTACTCAAATGGTCAAATAAATAATCGAATAGTGATACAAGCTGAGAAGAAAGAAAGCACCTTTTGTAATAGAAGATTTGGCAGAGGTGAGAGGTGTATTCTGAGTCTGAGGTAGAGAGGGGAGAGGGAAAGGGAACGGGGAAAGGGAAAGGGGGAGAAGTTGTATCAATGATATAAGCTATCAAAAAATGAATTTATAAAGGTACAATCTATGTCGAGATTCCTTCCTCGTTGAAGTTGATGTTACAACTAACTGATAGGAACTGATAAAGTATATCGCGATGGGATGATGGGATGCTAATTATAGCTATTTTTGGATCGTGACGGAGGGAAGGGAAGGGAAGGGGAAGGGGAAGGAGAAGGGGAAAGGGAAATCTTGTGTGTGGTTTTTTTATTATTATTGTTATTATTATTATTATTGTTATTATTATGGTGTGGTAGATTTGAGAACGGGTTAACGGGGGGGGATCACTTTTTGGGTTTTTGGGTTTTGATTTCTTTCTTTCTTTCTAATGAAATTTTAATCTAAACTCAAACAGGAAGGATAGAAGAATTCCCTCTTTTTGAAGTGGGAGTAGACAAGGGGGGAAGTGAAGGAGGTGGTGATGGTGGTATTGGTTGGTATTGGTTGGTATTCGTTGGTATTGGTTGGTATTTGAAAGGGAAAGGAAGAAAGGGTTTGAATCTATTTGCCTTTATTTTTGTTGGTAAGGTTATAAGTAAGGCATAAGTTGAATTTGGATTCGGATATTATACGAGTAACCTTACTGCAGGTGGTATGTAATATCATTGTAATTTTACTTGTCTACTCGTAGAATTTAGAATATTTTACCTACTTAATAGGTATTCTAAGCTATCCCATTTTATTAGACGGAGCTCTACTCTACTCTACTTTACGCTATTCTATTCTGCTACACGGAAAGGAGAGCACTATTCTACTCGGGCTCTGCTCTCTAGACTACCTAATCTCTACTCTATCTACCCGTACTTTAGTTCTAGTCATTGGGGTCCCTAAAATTAAAGAAACCCCTTTCTGTTGATCAATTAGTCTTCATGAAAGAAAACGGCGATTAGATAGAGATAGAGTTGAGAAAATTCCGCGAGTAGTACGTGTTGTACTGTAGATCTAATGGTTTTTCTGTAATTATACTCGAATAGATCGGATACTGTAGATACTGTAGATACTTTGAATGATCATTATTGTATAGTACTCGAATAGGTACCTAGGTTAGGTAGTATCTGCAGAGTATATAGGTACAATATTCTTTCTAGTTGCAGAGCGTGTTAGAATTAGCTAATGACTTATACGGTATCAGCCCATTTTGGACAAATGGATCTTGTGTGAATGAATATCTTTCTTGATGCATTATTCATTGAAAAGAGGTAAGTAAAGTATGAATGTATTAGATGTATGGATAGATGTATGGATGGATAAGTGTATGGGTGTATGGGTGTATGGTATATATGTATGTATACAGAGTACTGAATGCACGTATGTACATGTATGTACGTATGTATATATCAATGAGTGTATTAAGAGTGTAAGGTTAAGTGGGCACAAATTATCCTTTTGACAAAAGATGCTTTTAATTTATTGCTTCAAACTTTAGATATCTGATTACCTACAAACCTACCGGTACTCATAAATTATTAGTAGCTACTTAGGTAGATAGTGACACAATTGTCATACAATATAGTAGCAATACTGCACGAGTACCATTAATTAGGTTTTGCTATTAATGCTCAACACGTGTATACCTTGCTGATGAGGGGTTGAAGTTTCTTAACTTTGAGGTCATTGATAACATGTTCCTACAGTACAGTATTTGTGTGGTTACTTATTCCAAGTAATACTTTAAATACCGGTCTTCCATCCATTAGAAATCTTCATGATTGAAGCCTTTAAGGTTACTGTGAAATTATTAATCATTCAATACTCCTTCACCCCTTCACCCCTTCATCCCTTCATCCCTTCGCATAAGATCCGAGATACCCAGTTAGCTGTATAAAACACAACTGCTCCGTACACAAAGACAAGAGCATGCTAAAACCAAAAGGGTACATTAAAAATGTATTTTCTTCCTGAGTATTGGAATATATATGAATTAATTCCATTTCTGTCTTCTATCCTTGAAACTTATACCATTTATTACTTACTACCTCCCAATATACTTGAAAACAAATCCATCCATCCATGTTGCAGTATACTTACTGATGACCTTAGATATTATAAGCCTCATTCAACTTAGAACTGAGATGCCTATGCTTTTGCTTTCGTGTGAAACCAACAACCTTTCAGGATACCTACCTACTGTACCTACTGCAGGTACTCACTTATGTTCTCAGTCGCTAGCCCTTTTAAAGTACAGCAAGTTGTCAGGCTGAGCCTCCATTTACCCTGTCAATATGAATCGTGCGGTAGAAAAATTACCAGGAAGCTCTAGGTCGCTTTTCCAAACATCTCACACATCTCATACATTTCATACATCTCATACATCTCACAACTCTCCATCGAGTCCATCCTAAGCGCCCTCAAGCATGTGTGAAAATACGATGCCCCAAAATTCAAGCCTAGTCATGAGTGGCCGAGCAAGCACAGCATCCACCAGATCTAAATTCCGACTGGTTCAACAAGCCCTAAACGTAGGAAACGACCTGTTATAATCCTTGATCTTCTCTTCAAGGATTCAAATGCTGACAACACTGGAAATATAAGATCAATCAGCTTTCTAATGTAATGTTGCCAAGGGGTGAGGGGATGGTACTACCTCAAGTCTTGAGGGAAATGCCCATAAATAGATCCTAATGCAGTTCATTTAATCTCACAAAGAATCAGGGCAAATTACCTTTTTTGAGGGAATATTACTGGCTTTTTCTCTCACCAAATGATAACCAGGGTAGAAGAAACCAATTGGGCAAGTTGGATACCATACGCAGATGCGTGCAGCTACTGGTGATGAGATGCATCACGGTCGGGTGTTGCATCAATTGATTGATATTTGACGTGCCTTGTGGAGATCTGGTTGCATATTTGGTTGCTCCTATTTGACCTTTTCCCGTTCATGACAATCCACAATCCACAATCCACAAGTCCCTTTCCCTCACAGTGCCTCACTACCCATAAAATTCAACATCTGAAATTGTGGGTATCTCAACTACAGTACTCTGTATACACCTGGCACTTACTTGTTCTGTGCATCCATACATAATTGTGCGGAGTACCCTATTTGGATGATTTCTATTCTTGTCTCCATCTCGGGCGCGCAGGTACTACAGCTTAGCTTGCCTTGCTTGTTACTTGCTTGCATATCATGTCAGTCGCACGTTCGTAATATTCTATTTGATCCTTTTTGTTTACATCCCTGATGCACGCAACGTTTGCAACATTTTTCGGTAAAGAAGCGGCGTGAGTAGAATACCTAGTAGGTCAATTTTCAATCATGGCTTCTCAATCGCTCCACCGCTCCAGGTTACTTATCCGAAGTAGGCTTCAAACTTCCATTAAGGGGTCTAGTCTGAATTTTTGTTCTATTGTATTCGAAGGACGATGCCTCCCTCAACTGATGAATGACTGATCCAGTTTGACATAGTCTTCCTTTCTTATGAAGCCATGGTTTTCTACGGATAACCCTGGTTCACCCACTTCTTCTCATACGTATGAAGAGTCAAATATTAGATGCAGATGATTCGAACTTGCAACTTCTTCCATCAGTTTACTATTTGCCAACACTCGGCCAGACTCGATGGGACCTCATGTTCGGTTCCAAGTCATCATCGTATACCACCAAAACCATTCTCTTAGATTAATCTCATATGGAGCCTCCAGGTGACATTTGCCGAAGGATGACAGAAATCTTACATGCGTTCACCAGTCAGAGATGAAATCTGCAAGGTACTATTCTCTCCTTCACTGGAACTAGCAATGCTTATGGAGACAGATATCGTCATCAACGCAAACTAAAAACTTCAAGAAATAGAGGATCCGGAAAGATGGCATCAAATTGGCCCATACCCACCTGTCAGATATCTTGGATTTAATCGAAAGGCCACGAACGCAATGACCAAACTCAACCTCCTGTAGGAATATATTAATCTTGATCGGGATCGGAGACAAATCTTGTAACTTTGCAGATCCTACGTCCGCCCCCCCTCCACCTTCCGTCGTGATTTTAACTTTCGTCTTACCTTGTAGAGTTTTGGCCAACAAATATCAATTCCTTCAGAAATCCCATCATGTTCACATAATGTCACGTTGACTGTCCCCAGAAAGAAAGGTTTTCATAATACCAACAACTCCAAACGTGGACGACCCAGAGCGACCAAGTGATGACCTTATATCAAATCCGTATAGGAATAATCATTTCATATAGCAGCTACAGACCTCATGGCGATCATTGTACAGGATCAATGGACCACATCAATATAGACTTTAGATGAGGTAGAAGAAAGTCATAACATGCATGATATACTTGTAATTTTCAGAAAGTCAAGGAGCGTCAAGGCACTTGAAGAAGAAAATCCTTAAAACATTTCTTTTCACATATCAACACATTCTTTAATTTTTTCATTGGATCTTTTCCTTTCCTCTCCTACCCTTGAATGTTTCGTTTCGTTTCACTCTTCTTTATCACCATCATTATTACACCGGGAGATCATAAATCCGGCAAGTGGCTCGTTGTACAAATTGGGGAAATGCGTATTCAAGCCATCCGGACAACGATGTTCAATGCAAGATATTCTAAATTTATCACAAACCATGCTCACATCATGATCACGCCAAATGGCCGAACAAGTTCCAATGACAACCCCCATGATTTCTGACCCCACCGCACACAACCATGCGCGCCTATTTTCCCAACTGACTGGACGGCTACTTACATCCATCTTACATCCATCTACACCCAGAATCCCCAACCCAATTCAAAAATGGCTGAGTATCTGATATCCTCCTCCAAATACAAGGGAAGAAAATGGCAGTGCACAGAACAAATCAGAGACAAACCAGGGGAACATTCCACAGCCATATAGTAGTACAATGTATCTTAAGTTTAACACATTTAACATGCTGACATGCATTCTATTTCGACACCTACTCCCTTCGGAAGACTGCACTCGCAGTCAGAAACTGGCGGAAAATGTTCGCAAATAGAAACCAGATGGGCCGCATCTCGCGCATATCTGAGTCTTCCGCGCGTCAACATACACGGATCACTAGTATATCCGTCGACAGCCTTGATTTTGTGGAGCCGCCTGTCGTCTAATTGTCTGGTCTATGACAATTTGACGACCGCGTACATACATGCATGCAGCACCAAATCTCGACCGAGATTGTTCGTGAGTTTGCTTGCTGCCTGGTTTCTCCCTCTTGGTATTTGTGAAGGTCATACATACTTAGTGCTCAAGGGCAGATAGATTACGTGCCTTTGGATGGGTTGAACTTCTTACTATCGATCTATTTTTGTCTCGCTTTCACTTCCCCATGTTTTCCCTTTCGGGCCCTCGTCTACTTTGTTATGTCACTGATTATTCTCGTCTGATCTTCTCTCATTGCCCCGCAGTCATGTTTCCAGGGCTAGAATATCCTAAACAGTCATTCGATATCACGTAAGTTGTTCAATGTGGCCGTGGATTGAGGAGTATCTATTTTCACTTGCCAGATTAACGGGTACTCGTCCGACGCTCTTGGGATACAACTCTCGAATGTCCAAAATTATAGCACAATGGATGTTCATATGCAGTTTTTAAACATTCATTCCTTTCACATCCACTACCGCTACCGCTACCACCAGGCAGGTACCTCCAGATCGACCCCAAATGTACCTCTCAAGCAAACGGTTTCTCCCACCTCCCGGCACTGACCCCACCCCTTCATCACGGAACCTAAGATATTATATGAGTGGTAGTTTCTATTTATGTGTTTGTTTCATGTTTATTCACAACACATTCTTTCTCAAGTAATCTCAATTTCTTGCCAAACTTCTTTAATAATTACTCTTCTTCGACTTCTCAAAGTTAGGTTATGTTAATCAATAATCCTCTAGCTCCGATGAAGCTTTCCTTCATCCCAGTATAGGGCTGGACTCACCCAAACTGTGCATAATCATCTCCGTTGTGCTATTCCATTGGGTTGCAATTGTCCAACATTCAAGTGAGCCTTACCTAGGTATAGGTTTCTTCAACGAAAATCACACTTCGTCAGCCACACTTTCTGTGACAGCTGTCGACTCAACAATTTATATCGGGCAAAATCATCCATTCCACTCATTATACATAGCAGATATCTTCACCTCATCAAAACCATCCTGGGCGCCTCATACAGCGCCACTCTAATACATGAATCTGCAGTTTCAGACTTTCATTTGGCCTTCTTCAGGCTCAAGTTCATCCCTCTCTCCTCTAATATATCCAACACTATCATTTGATTCGATATGATACTATTTACTTCAAGACTCCCGATGATTAGCACTAAAGTCTGTTTCTGCATCACTGATACTTCATATCCTCTCTAGGTGCCATTGTGTGTCCTCGCCTGCATTAGCGCCTCTTTCAAATCCTATCTGACCCTTTAAACCCCCAACCCTCAATTCCTAAGCTTCATACCGTCCAATCTTCGGCCATCAAGTAAATCAAGCATCTGCAACCACCCATTTGAGAAAAGAGCGAGCTTTGCCCCTCGCTTCGCTTCGCATAATACTACACACCAATACCACACACCCACACGCTCAACACATCTACATCTCCACACCACAACACAACGATACAACGACACAAAGAAAAACACAAATTCCTCATCCGCCACGGATCATCCATGCCAATCGATTTCTCCCAAACACACCCACCCACCAAACACTCAATAAGCGCAGTCGCACAAAGCCCGCAATTATTCGTAGACTGATTTTGGGGCCCCGGCACCTTGGGTTCCTTCAAGTACCACGTATGCTTTGCAACCCATACGTTGCACATGTAATTCATAAATCCCAGACACAGAGAGACCACACCCTCGAGCTGCACGCAACGCAACGTAACGTAACGCACAGCAAGGCAGCATGCTTCGACGCAGTATATCTCAGTCTTGTGACGAGTTGCCTTGATTCGGATAGATGGCATAGATGCTTATTTGGACGTATTTACCATCTCGGTAGCTATTTGGCGAGACTGCGTGCGAACCTTCAAAGTACGGCGGGGGTGTCCCGTTGGATGCGATTGATTGTATCTAATTCTCTACGTCTCCAACTAGATGACGCAAATCTAACAATCCCACCCCGACGTAAACCTACATCGCCATCACGTCTGCATCTAAGGCTCCGCGTAATGATCTCATCTACCATCCACCCACCACGGAAACCAAACACCCTACTCCAAATTCCCAAATCCCAAATCCCAAAAACACCCCGTCCAGAACTCGGGAATCACCATCGACACTGGTAACACTACCAAGGAAACCGAATAAACACCTAAGTATAAACGTATATACATATACATGTATATATATACACATACATACATATATACATACATATATATACATACATATATACATATATACATATATACATATATACATATATACAAGCTACAAACATCTCACATGCACCCCCCAACCTGCACGTCAGACTCGGCACAAATCTCCCACCCCGAGGGAGGACTCAGGAGGCAAACTTCCATTGCAACGCCTTTGCACCGGTCGATAGAAAGTAGGAATATCTGCAGATGGTGGGCTGGGAGTTGTTCAAATGCTTATTTGGGTGGATAATCTGCACTTCTTACCGCGTTTGCAATACTACTCTATGGCGAATACTTGTACCGCACTCATTGTTTTCGTATGTGATCAAGCTAATCGCACAGTGATAATATTCAGAGTAGCATCATAGTCTTGAATTTGCTACCTACACTGCGGTAAATAAGGTGGATGCCTATAACGAAATGCGGAGTTTCCTGCATGCATACGCTATTGCAACTTCATTTCGCGTGAGCCTCGGTCAGCAAGTTGGCATTGTGATATTCACAATACCAATGTGCGTAAGATAAGCCTCACACAATTCTGCAAATACTTGCTCTCTCCCTCCATTACTCGTGTCTTGAAAGTCATCATTTTTGACATTTTCCTCCTATCCATGTTGGGCCACGCCATGCGATCAGATCCATTGAACCATCCTTCCTAAACTCCACGCCCCTACCATGCCCAGCATGAACTGACGTCAATCATTGCCCAATCACGAGAATAATCAGGGATGAAGAATTAAAGAAACCAACCGTTGTATCTCCCTCGGCTATCCGAAGGCAAAAGATTGGTTGAAAAGGAGAAAAACATGAAAAACACCTTCTGAAGCATATCGTATCGTTTTTTTCGCGCGCCCTTTAGTGTTAAGTGCTGTGAAATCGATCTCGCTGTCTCCATTTGCCTGATTTCATCTCTGTCCTGGCCCCAATATTCCCATCCAGTCAACTTTTATACTCTGGTAAAATGGGGCGTGCTAGAAGAGCAGCAACAGCAAAGGAAGCGGTGCGGGCTGTCTTCGAACCAATAATGGCAAAGGTTGTTCTGTGTTTGTGATATATAATCATTCCTATTACTGGGTTTGTCAAGACTGCTGCGTAGGCTCTCCAAAACTTCATAGTTCATCTCATAATTCATCCCACCCTCCTATTTAAAGTTCTTCGTCATAGGGAATCAAAGAGAAAGAGATAAGTGCGCCAAAGTAGGAAGCCTTCTGTACTACCCCTTGAAACTGTATTTGGTACATGCTGGAAGACGATATGATGTATAAGTGGTGGAAGGCAAAGACAAAGAGGATATCGATTACCTGCTTGCCAGAGCCAGTTGTTCGGTGAGCTAATCGAAAGCTGATGGGGCTTGGATAGCACCAAACCCTCCATGATGATTAGGTGTGCCGTCTTCGGGTTTCCTGGAACCATTCAAAAGGGGACAGAGTCTGAGTGTTAGGGGAATATTTATGTCAGCAAAGGATGTCTTTTTTTGAAAGGGTTACAAAGCTAAGCAATTGGCGAAAAAAAAGAGATATATGTAGGTCCTTGGATACTTCTACAAATGCAAGAAAAGAGGCGGATATTAGTTCGTAAATCCGGCTCCTTGAGCAAGAACACACAGCGGTCTCAGCATAACTCTAGCTGTAATAGAACCTAGCCTGGGAAGAGAAAAGGACTGATTAATTGGCATTGGGGACAGTACTTTTTGTTCGTTTTAATATGGCCCGTCTGACCACAATTTGCACACTTCCTCGTAGTGCCAGATGGCTTTTCGATGCTTGAAATGGGGGACCCGGATGGACCTGGTGAGTCGGGGTTAAGGATTTGTTGGCCGGCCATGGATTGTTTGGACTTTTGTTTTTCACGGGCATGACGACGGTCTTTGTTGCGTTCGAGACGGTCGAGTTCCATTTGGACTCTGTTGGTTAAATGTTAGTTATGGCTTACCGGGTATTGATTGGAGGTGGAAGGAAGGCAAGGAAGTACGTACTGTTGTTGAGTAGCTCTATCAAGCTCTGCATCACCCGAAGGAATGATTGAATATACACTGAAAGCATACTGTTAGCTATCGTCTTCAAGAGGAAGATAGGAAATCAAAAGTAGGCTGGGATGAATTACTCTGAATTAGCCGCTTCCATCATCTTTTTACGCTTTATATATTCTTTCCAAACACGCATGTCTTTGACTATCTCGACCTGTTCTTCGGTTTGTCCAAAATTGTTTACTTGGACCTTGCGAGTGATACGCATGAACTTGCCAGAGGGGTTATCCATATTACTGGCCCTGCTGACTTGACTGAAGGAATCATCATAAGGTGCGGGAGTGGGCATGGAATGCGGAGTAGGTGCTACGGCGAAGCGATCATCCTCATCAACTTCTTCCAGTTCGTTTGAAAGATGTTCCTTAGTATCTGATAAAGTCGACTTTTGCTTCTCCCAAATATCGCGGATGGCGGTATTGTAAAGCTCATCTTGTTTCTTGACATTGTAGGTATGACCACCATTTGCCTTTCTCTCTGCAGCAATAGCAGCCGCTGATGTAGCATTTGGACCTTGGATGGCGCCAATATAGCCTCCTTTCATAGAGGTTTGTATCATGCTCACTGCAAGTCCACACCCAGATGGATCACCTTCACCATGAAGCTGAAGCATTGCTTTGCCTGAAGTTGCATCCAAGAAAGCTTTGCTTGTATTCCAAGGAGTAAGTTTTTGTTCAAGTGGTCGGTCGGCAAATGTTACATCGTCACCTTCCTCTTTTTCAGTCAGGGAATCTAAACCAGCATCTGTGAGGTTCCTAAGTCCAACTTGCATCGCATCAATCATGCATACATCTTCGGGCTTGACTAACGATCGCAAGGCAGCTTCGTCAGGGATGATAGTGCCTTCTTCTGGACGCCAAACCTTTTCATTCTTGTCATAAGTAAGAATCTCCTTCAATTTTGCTCTATTCTGCATATCATTCGTATCAAGGATGTGAGCAGTAAGTTCAGATATTCTCAAAGACTTTGTGTCACTACGTCTGATTTTCCTGAATGCAATCATCTTGACTCGATTCTTGGCAGCATTTGTAACAGTTCTGGAGTGTGGCGTTGGTATTTTGATGGATGGGAATTGCTGGCCAGCAACGAATAGGTTGTCTATATTCCGAAGGTGCCACGTAGTACCATGGACTCCAGTAGTACTGCGAACACACAGGAAATCGGTATTTTTGGGTTGGTGCTTGAATATCGGAGTACGATACATTTCATTATGAAGAGCCCGAACGGTTTCACCTGGATCAACAAAACCGAAGTTTGCGAAAGGAGATTTGTCTTCTGGGAGAAGAATGGTAGTGTCGCCGATTTTGTCCTCTGGGGTTGGTCTTTCCTGGTCATCTGCATCCTTTCGTCGGTAATAATTGATGATCTTATTACACATTCCAAAGTTTGAAAGAACTATAGGCTGTTCCTCCGAATATTCGATCAAGGTAGCAGTAGAATAGAAGTCCCCTAGTGTTAGATCCTTGGATTCCTTGAACACTTCTGCGATAGTCATCGTTCTAGCTTCCTTCTTCTTTCGCATACCTGGTTTGTCAAAGGTAATGGGCTGATCGAGCCATTTGTTGAATCTGAGGGTCGGTCGATGTAGGGCTCGAGCATCCTTAATATATAATTTGACCTTGTAATATGGCCATTGAAGGCGCAATGCAGGTAGACTATGCTCGACGGTTAGGTTTCCGATAGCTGCTCTGACCTTGCTTTGATGATTCTCCTTGAGAGCATCGTAAGCTTCATCATTTGAAATGTTAAAGCGCTTGCTCAATTTCTTAGAGATAACATTATTTCCTCTGAAGTTTCCACCAAGGCGTTGACGTTTGGCCGCCGAGGTGAACTTAAGCTCTTCTAAAAGTAGATGAGGATCATTAAGATCTAGGAAAGGACGCTTGGCAGAAATAGTAACGGCCTGTTGCAGATTGTCGAAAGATGGGACAGCGAACTGAGGAATATTAAAGTAGTCTGGCTCTGGTTGAACCACCTTTTTTCGCTTTGACGAATGTCCGAGGATCTCACGCTCCCATTCATCCATTGGCGGATCGTCTATGGGCTCCGGTTGAACGGGTTCGGGCACTGAATTTATCTTCGAGTCCCAATCATCGCATATCATCTGTAGATCGGCCCAAGTCACACCTCCAAGCTTTTCATCCTCAGCTGGCTCTTCAAAGTCAAAGGTCTCCTCATTCACTGCTTCATCATCAGATTCTTCGATAATTGCAACGAGTCCTTTAGCTTCTGCTTCCGTCGCACGTTTACGCTTATCACCTGTTGCTGTTCCTAGATTACTGCGAAAAGATTTTTCTTGGTCGGGAGCGAGGTCTAAGCTGACCTTTGTAGGATTTAGAGGTTTGGGTGGCTTAAGTGGTACTTTGGGGACAAAATGCGCAAGCTTTGGAGGGAGTAATTCGTTGAAGTTCAAAATGACACCAGGCGCAAGGCTTGGAAATAACTGCTTGGCTAGATCTGCCTCAGATTCCGCAGGAGCAGGTATCGAAAGATCTTGGTTATTCAATCTAGCTTGATTATAACCAGGAAAATTAAGCTCTAGTAAATCTTCTTCCTCGGCCGGCGGATTCGCTGGTTCCTCGACTGTATTTCCTGCAGCTTGAGATTCTTCACCCTGTATTTCGATATTATCAAACCCAAATGGCGACGAATCTCTGCCTTCTCCAAACAAATCATCGGTATCGTGGCTCGTCCCAGCATCGTCGGTCAAAGCAGGTAAATCGACAGCGCTTGGTAGTGAAGCTTCTTCTTCCTCTGGCAAATCGTCGTCGCTGATATCCTCGAAATCTTGCGCATCATCTGCCTTCTCGCCCAGCTCCAAAGGTCGATCGCCAAAAAGATTGTCGTCTCCCTTCTCCAAACTATCGTTCAACAAAGATTTCATAGCCTTCTCATCTTCTTCATCTTGGCGCTTCCAATCTATCTCAGTAAACTGCGTAAATTCCGTGGGTCTGGGTTCGGATTCGGCCATCTTTGCGACTTATTAAATGATCACTCCCAAGAGTGATGATATATCGAAATGGTCGTGATCATTCAGTAATATTTGCGCGAGGGAAACATTTATCGAAAGGGATTATTCTTGACTTTGCAAGAAAATTTGCAATTTATAGAAATTGTTTAACAAGTCGTGTTGTGGGAAATCGTGGAAGCTACCTAGGTAATTTAACAAATTAGTTTACAGGTTGGGATGGAATGGAAATTCGAATGTATGACCACGGAACTGCAAACTGCACAGTTGGCGCGTAATATTATCCATAATAAAGTGGCCAGCATAAGCGACCAATCACAAAGCTCCTATTGATTCGCTTTGCGGGGAAACGAGGCTAATGAATATGAGAAGAACATTACAAGTACGGCTTGGAACGATACAGGACAGCAAGTACAGTAAGTACAGTATCAATATCGATATCGATATCGATACTTGTACAGCCTCGAATATATATTTCCCCCGAATGCAATTATGTTCGTGGATATGGATGCGGATACGTACAATACCCAAATCTGCGCTATACACCCACTCCCTCGTCCATCCACCAACTTCAAGATTCTCGGATAATCTCAATACATTCCCTTATACCGAGTAGAACTAACCAACCTACACCCAATTCCAATTTCTGTGAGTAAAAGCAGAAGCAAATATTCTTTATCGATATCGTTACGCATCATGCAGGGTCTCGCATCCTATCAAATATGACTAAACTAATAAACTTTCGACTGTACAGTAGTTCGTTCTATCGGCTCCTCCCCCCATCCACCAATGACAGGTAATCTTCAAGATGGATGGATAACGCTGGTGTACGGAGTAGAGTTACGTACAGTAGTACCTACCCAGGGCCAGTTCTTCATTTCTGACGCGTCAAAACCACAATCCTCCTCATATCTTGCTTGAGGCTTCAATAATAGACATAAAATCGCAAGACTTTCAATACTCTCTCTAATTAACTTTCCTCTGGTCTCGGCTCCAATTGTTCGTTTCAACTATGGATTCTCCATCTTTATTTCCATGTGCGTCAAAGGAGGAACTTGTGAAGGAATATGTGGGCAAATCACTACATGATGTACCTTGTCCTGCGGTGGTACTTGATCTATCGAAATTGAAGAGAAACTGCGCTAGTATGCTTGAGGCGGTCGACTCTTTAAACTGCGGTTGGAGAGCTCATATCAAAACACACAAGGTATACAGTCGTTTTCGAGTTCTTGTCTCGTATCACCCACGTAGTCTTCACCTATATCAGTGGTCCACCGCTGTTAGTTCAACGCTCAGTCTTGGATAGTTGAATTCTGCTTGTTCTAAAATGCGAAAGAATTAATGGATTGAGGGTGTTCCATATCGATATTTTATATATAATGCTTAATGCTTACACTGACCAATTTGAAAGACAACGGAATTGACAAGCTTGCAAGTTGGAGATGGATCTGGCCCGGCCAATATCGTCGTCTCGACGGTGATAGAGGCAGAAAACATAGTCCCTCTCCTCCTTGAGTATAAAAACAAGGGAAGAGCTGTCAATGTGAGCTTGCCCTTCTCCTATTTTGATAACAGTATGATATTGGCAAATTCTAGGTGCTATATAGTTTTCCTCTCACCTCAGGGGTGGTCGACCGGCTGTCAAAAGTTTCCACAGCTCTGGGGCCCAATGGTCTATCCCTTATGATTGACCATCCATCTCAGCTCCGCTCTGTCGCCGCTATCCATACCAAAACGAATATTCCGCCTCTCATATTCGTCAAGATAGACATGGGCGGCCACCGAGCTGGTGTCATTCCCGGTACAGACACCTGCTCCCAACTAATCTCCTCCGTCATATCTCTCGCCAGTCGCTCTGTATGTATTTTCCACGGATTGTACTCACATGCTGGGCACTCATATTCTTCCAACAGCCAGACGGCTGCCCTCGACTATCTCCGCCAAGAATTTGAAGCCCTTCTTGTTACATCGGAAGAAGTTCACTCGGCAGCTGCTTCCAAATTGCCTCTCGTACTTTCTGTAGGAGCTACCCCAACCTCCAGTGCCATTCGTAATCTCCTCCTTCCAACGACTTCTGTCGAATCCACGAATGAAATTGCAGCCCTCAAGGCTACTATTGGAGCCATACGCGATGCAGGGTGTGAGATTGAGATTCACGCTGGAGTATACCCAATGCTTGACATGCAACAACTAGCTACACATGCATTACCAGAAGACATACTCAGTGTAAGCTCTGTTACTTTTCTCGCTGCATTGACTTCCGTAGGCTAACACATGTAAAGTGGTCCTCCGTGGCCATCACAATCCTCGCCGAAGTGGCCTGCCTCTACCCCTCCCGAGGCGAATCTGGCTCCCCTGAAGCTCTCATCACAGCCGGCTCTCTCGCCATAGGCCGCGAGCCTTGCAAGGCATACCCCGGGTGGGGAATTCTCTCCCCATGGAATCGCACTTCTTTTGCCTTGCCCAATACAGGTCCTGAAGGTTACTCTGGCGTACGTACTCCCTACTTTGAAAAATTAAGAGGAAATCACTAAACAAAGATAGTGGCAAATTTCCCGCATCTCCCAAGAGCATGGTATATTGGTTAACCCGGGCAAAAAATGACTCGGAACTCTCCATCGGACAAAAAGTTCGTATCTGGCCTAATCACGCATGCATCGCTGGTGCAGGATATGGTTGGTATTTGATTGTGGACGGAGATGGAAAAGAGGATGAGGTTGTTGACGTCTGGGTCAGATGGAGAGGGTGGTAAAGCACAGCTGTGGGTTAAAGACTGCAAAAGAGAAGGTTGAGCTTGACCATGAAATTCATTGTGCACATATTCTAGAATCGAAGGTATTATATCTTAATCTCCAAGCACTTTTAACTCCCCCAACGCCAGGCTAGTTCCCGCCTTCCACTGTCATTCCCCACCATCATAGATTTAAAGCATAACTTTTATCTTTCTCAAATGATCATGGAAATTGAGGGCTTCTTTATTTGCATCTCTTCTCCACAATGCTTGCACCAAATTCCTCGTATTCCTTCTTTGAAATCCACATTTGATGGAACGTTCCCAAACTTCCCAGGATGCTTCCTCCAATCCATGCACCAAATCTTCTCTCTTGTGTAAGGCCCGCAGCCTGTAACTTGATTCTCGCGCCTGGGTATAGAAGTGACAACTCGCTATTCAAACGATCTGTAAAGCCATTAAGTAACGTGCTGCCACCTGTTACAATGATATTCTGCAGCAAATGTGCCCGCAAATCCATGTCAACCGCCGCAATCGAAGCCTTGATCATCTCAGGAAGAGTCTGGGCCTTTGTCGGCGCCGGCTCGTTTTCTGTTGGTAGAGCGGCCTTTTCATCCCACATTCCTTCCGTGACATTGAATCGCTCGATTCCCCACATCTGGTTCGCACCATCCGGCATCTCGAATACACGACCTGGCTGCTGCTTCGCATAATCTACATTCGTGGTACCGGGTCCGGTGGTGTAGCTCAATCGATTTGGTCCACCCCATACTTGTACAACCGATTCTTTGAATTCTGTTAGAACACGTTCTTCTTCGAGAGCGCGGAAGCTAGGCGTAGGAGGAGTTGTAAAATTGCGGTAGGTAGCTTGGGCTGGGGCGCCTGCGTCAACGGGGGTCTTGGATGAGATCATGAAATGGGGTGTGAGGTCGACTTTGGGCTCTACAGTTTTGAAGAGGGTACGAATCTGAGAGGATAGCCAATTGCCAGCGAGAGGGGATCTTTGTACTGATTTCTTGAGTATGATTCCATCGTGTACGGCAATAACTGATGCAGTCGACGCCCCAACGTCGACTACTAATGCGGTCGCTTTGCCGCCTCCAAATGCCGCGAGGACGCTGTTTCGTGCGAGCCAAAAGGCAGGGCTACCCCAGGATTCCATAGCTACTTCGATGGCCTTTTCTCGCGACTTGACTGTGTTCCATGCGGTTTCCGTCATCAGCAGTGGATGTTCCTCTAATGGTTTCTCTTGCCCATCCACATCCATATCAACCTCCATCTCCTCCGTCTTATCGTTCAATCCATTTGTCCTTGGGTCTGCCTGCTTGAAACTCGTAAGGCGTGAAGTAATGGCATATTTCCACAATTGCTCTGCAGTGTCCCAGTCTTCAACAATACCATCCTTGTTCATTGGGTTGCGAATTTCGAGGTTTGCGCTTGGGTTGTGGATCGCATTGTCGCCATAAAACGATTCTCCATCACGGACGCCGTAATGTGAGTTGATGAATGATTTAGGAGTATCTTCTCCTGCAAAGCCAGCGCGTATACTTGAGTATCCAGGATCAATCACAATGGCTGATACTTCATCTAATTTGTACTGTTAGTGGGAATTCATCGACTTTGAAGCTGGCTGGTAAAATAATCTTACCTCCTCCATAAACGTCTGTTGGTTGCATTGACGAGGTTATTGTTTGCGATGCCATGATGAAAAAAGGGTAAGCCTTTGCGGTTCCGGATGAGAGGAGCGAAAATATCAAGAAAGCTGAGAAGCTGTCGCGTCGGTTTGAAGATGCGCTCGAATTCGTGAAAGTCGCCAATACAGTAGTTCTAAGCAGTTTTAAGCGAGACAAGCTTCACTTTGTACGGAGTTCGGAAGGTTGACACGATCAACCCCTCGATGAAGGTAAACCGGATACCTAGGTAGTATGAAGAATCTTTTCAACACCTTTTGGATTTTGTCAGATAATGTCAAAAAGGATTATAGCGACTTGTTATCCTTTATATCAACCATAATTTATCAAGTTCTTGAAAAAGGAATTGGGATATATAGTCTTCGTAGCAGATATGCCCATTACATGTGACTCGGAGCTGGAATAACCCCTTCCGAATCGCATCGATGTCAGCGTTTCAGTCGCATTCATTTCATCCCTTTTCGAGACATTGATAATATTCGCCAACAGTATGTGTTCTCCGTGATCTCAGAGTATATTTAGGGAGTTTCGATTCTTGCCATCTTTCCACGAAGTGCTATCCCTGATACAACAAGCGCAATTGCAAGATTATCTTCCCTTTAGAACTATCTACAGACACCCTCCTCCAACATGCAATCTTTTGAGGATCTCCAAGCCGGGAAATATCAAGGTACAAGACGGCTGAAGTTGTCATGTGGCCTCACTCAAATCCCCCGGGAGGTCCTGGACCTCTACGAAACCCTCGAGATACTTGATCTGTCCAATAATCCTCTCTCCACACTCCCCAAAGATATACACCGACTTCACAAACTCAAAGTTGCTTTCTTCTCCGATTGTAACTTCACCATCTTTCCCAAAGAATTGGCCCAATGTCGTTCCTTAGAAATGATTGCCTTCAAGAACAATGGCATGACTACAATCCCCGAAGGGGCCTTTCCACGCAAGTTACGTTGGTTAATCCTTACCAATAACAAGATCGAATATCTGCCGAAAAGTATTGGACAATGTCACCGCCTTCAAAAATTCATGCTAGCAGGAAATCACTTGACTACTCTCCCCGATGAAATGTCTCATTGCCGCAAGTTGGGACTGCTGAGACTGTCAGCTAACAACATCACTCAATTGCCTACCTGGCTGCTCAGTCTTCCTGAATTATCATTTCTCTCATTTTCTGGAAACCCCTGCACCCCCTCAAATGATGACAATCCGACATTAGATAATATTCCATGGTCCGATTTAGAAGTTCATCAGCTTCTTGGCGAAGGTGCTTCAGGAATAATTTCAAGGGGTGTGTGGAAATCACCAACTGCCGAAAAGGATGTCGCCGTCAAGTTGTTCAAAGGCGAAGTGACCAGTGATGGTGTACCCGCGGATGAAATGAACGCGTGTATTGCCGCTGGCCGTCATCCCAACCTTATTGACCCAATTGGCAAGATTCACGGTCATCCAGAAAAGAGAGGATTGGTACTAGAGCTCATTCCTCCTCATTATACCAACTTGGGCCTTCCACCGACTCTTGACAGCTGCACTCGTGATGCATTTCATCCAGAAACTGCTTTTTCAATCGATAAATGCCGCGCAATCCTAATCTCTATCGCATCAGCGAGTATGCACCTCCACGAAAGAGGAATCACGCATGGAGATCTGTATGCGCATAATATTCTGATTGATAACTCTGGTCATGCACTTCTTGGAGACTTTGGCGCCGCGACAATCTACCAGAAAGGCCACGAGCATTCAGAAGCAATTGAAAAGATGGAAGTTTTTGCATTCGGTCATTTGATTGAAGATATGTTAGGATTGGTGGCGCGGAATGTCGTTGCTAAAGAGGATGTCAGTGTTTGGGATGAGAAAGAAGGTTATGCTATTGAAGAGTTGAACCAATTGCATTACAAGTGTACCAATCCAATTGTTTTGGACAGACCGTTGTTTTCTGAGATTTATCGGGAGTTATCCGCGTGATGGATAGAGTACAGAGACGGGTAAACTTGAAGAGGATATTTCAGCGTTCAGCATGTTTCAAATTTAGACCGTAGATCACTGGGAAAGATGAAATCTGGATACAATAGAAGATAGAATATGCGCAAAGTATTAATCATGGCTTCTTATTCTACTTCTCGGCTCATCACCGGCCTGCTTTCGCTTCTGAAGTGTTTGTCAACTTTTCACTACATATTCACCACATTCGCCTGAGCAATATAGTCCAAGATGTCGCAGCTCTCCTCGTCAAATGGTGGTATTGACAAACCGACAATCTAGCTTAACGGTTAGACACGACAACTCGAGGTGCGGTGTGTATCTTTGTGGGGAGCATTCGATCCCTTCGGAGTCATTGATACACACATTAGGTCAACAACAAGTGGGTTGTAGATTACGAATGGTCACCAAAGATGTAGGGCATACAACACCGAGCCTGAACTTTTTGCTAGTTGGGAATATGGTATTAGTTTTGGTTGACTCATTTTATTTAGTTGGTTATAATGCGCGACAAACCAATAGCAAGCAAGTCTTCCACTCCACATCATCCAAAGATTGATACTTTACTTTTTCTTCTCATCACGAAGTGTTCCTATTCATTCATTCACCTTGAAAATTGGTAGAAGTCATGATTGGAAATGGGAACTGGTCTTTTCACATGCGAGGAGATCTGAAAGTATAGGTAGTATCGGCGCCCAATCTTTGTTTCTCTTGCTTCTGAAGCTGTACAAAGATGAGTTTTACGCCGGTGTTAGTGTGGGAGACTCGCAAGCAGTGGCATGAAATGTATCCCAGAGTAGTTCCCATTCCGGAGCGAAAAGATTGAAGCTTCACTACTGTGTAGATACATTCCACGCTTTCATACAACGTATCATATCGAAACTCCGAGGAGGCTTTCTTTTTATTGATTGCTCGGCTACAAACGAGTTCCGTAAAAGGTGATGGCATTGCTTAAACTTGAGAACAAACAGCCGCTTTGCGCTCTGACGTTTTCTCGTACAACGGGAACGATAGACTCAATATCTATCTTCTGAATATCACAGTTCCGTTGCCTGTACGTACAAGGTAGCAATGGCCTGACTGTCCCATTTAGCGGTGTTAGGAGATAAGAGAGTGTAACCCCCCACCACGAGCTTGTAGAACAGCCAATTATATCGACTCGATGACCTAGAGAATGTGTGCGACCCACTTAAATCTGCAGAACGGATTTAGAGCTCAGGAACAGAAGACAACTTGAGGCCAGCATCATCGATATATGATCCGCTGACAATGTAAGGTCAAGGAATGCCAACTAACTTATGTTATCCACAATGCGAAGTCTACCATATGGAACTACATGGCTCACTTGGGGATCTGGAACGTGAACACGGAGATACAGTAGGTATAAAGAGAGAGAAGGGAGGCTTGTCCCTCTTCACTTCAATCAAGACAATCTCAAGCTTTCACATAATACCTACCCTGTAGTCGCAAACATCTTGCGACAAAGTTAAATATCCCATCGTAATCCCATCGATCTCAATGATGACAGCACATCATCTTGCTGCTATCATACCCAAGCAAGGCGGCCCTCTCGAAATAGTTTACAGACCAACCCCTACACCAGGCCCCGAAGAACTTCTCATAGAAGTCCACTCCATTGCATGCAACCCAATCGATTATTACATGCGCGACGATGGTTTTTTTGTTGCTTCCTACCCTGCAGTCCCCGGCTCCGACATTTCTGGTATCGTTGTTGCTGCCGGTTCATCCGTGCCAGCTGCCGCACCAAAAAGTTGGAACCCGTGTGACGGCTCTTGCTCCGGCCTTCTTCATGAAAGGTGATCCTTACTATGGAGCACTCCAGAAGAAAGTTCTCGTTCCAGCTTCGAGCGTATGCCCATTGCCTGACGCAATAAGCTTCAACGAAGGAGCTATTCTCCCAATGGCCGTGCAAACTGCGATGGCTGCTTGGTATTCTGTTGGGTTGGCGCGCGACACAAAGCTGACACCTACGGACAAGAAGGGAGCTCTGGTGTGGGGCGGGAGTAGCAGTGTTGGAGGGGCAGGAGTACAACAAGCTGCGAATATGGGGTATGTGGTATATGCAACTGCTAGTCCACGGCATCATGAATACGTCAAGAAACTCGGTGCCTCGAAAGTATTTGATTATAAAGATAGCGATGTTGTAGAGAACATTATAAAATCATCCAAAGAGGATGGAATTGCCATCGATTTGGCATATGATGCTGCTGGTGCGCTACAGTCTATTTTGGACATTCTGAAAGTTGCCAAG
This sequence comes from Monilinia fructicola, assembly GCA_008692225.1. Classification (NCBI taxonomy): domain Eukaryota; kingdom Fungi; phylum Ascomycota; class Leotiomycetes; order Helotiales; family Sclerotiniaceae; genus Monilinia; species Monilinia fructicola. The sequence goes on along the minus strand of VICG01000002.1, from coordinate 1,835,794 downwards.
GGTGACGATGTGGCCAAAGTGGCATCGGCAATTCCATTGGGACCTCAACCTCCAACTGTGGAAGGTATGGTTATCAAATTTGTTTCGGCGCCAGTGGATGCTATAGAAAGGAATGAATGGTCCCAATGGCTCTATTGGACATGGCTGAAGGAGAAGTTGCAGACGGGCGAATTTGTGCCGAGCCCAAGTATCAAAGTAGTAGATGGAGGACTGAAATCTGCGAATAAAGCATTAGATGAGCTAAAAGGAGGTGTTAGTGGGGTGAAAATAGTGTTGGAGGTTTGATTGTTTTATCAAATCAATTATTGTAGTGCATTTGGAACTGTCCTCGTGTTCTTGTAAACGCAATCGATACCTAAAAGATCTCCATCTTCACTACAGACCGTTCTCCCTAGTTGCCAGTGCATTTTCAACACCCTTTCAGACTCTTTATCCCTTATTCTAGGGTTGGAAAGTTTCCCCGACAAGTTCTTCGCTTAGTGTCCACAACTTTTCAGCATTTTGTTCACTAGTTGCATAGGGCTTGGTCTCCGTGTATACTTTTTCGTCGACAATAAACGCTGGAGATGATGCTAGTTTGTTCTGTTAACAAGAGCGTTGATGATCAAAACTAGACCTTACCTCTGAATGCGGGATCGAGTGCGGTGAGAATCACTGCACCGGCAGCTTCCTGTCTCCCCACCATATTCTGAGGCGGGAGAGGTTTGCCTGTGCTCTCATGTCAGACGCTGAGTCTTACGCTGGTAGTGTCACTTGCCATCATTTCTCTCAATAGCAAGATGATGCGCCTCTGAGAGAAGCTCTTGGTCGATGCTCGAGTTTTTCAGAAGCTTTGTTTCTAGAGTGGCTTGATAACCGTCAATATATCTGTTTTATCCAAAAACGCTAGTAGCAAATAACTTACTTCCTGGATGGACAACAAGTGTCACGACCCCTTTATTGTTCAATCTCTTGGCTAAGGCAGTGCTCCATAGAAGAATTGCGGTCTTAGATTGTCCAAATGCTTTCCAAGCATTATATTTTTTCCCCTCCTGTGATAGAGATATGTTAATTGGTCCTTGAAATGAGAGAAGATAGATACATCTCGACATACCTCAAAGTTAATATCATCAAAATTTACCTCGCCTAACTCATAACCCAAACTTCCCACGTTAATGATCGTTGCCGCTTCTTCTCTCGCGGCGACAATTTGATCCATCAACAAGTTGGTCAGCAAAAAATGGCCCAAGTAATTCGCAGCGAATTGACCTTCCACACCTTGCTTCGAGGTCGTATAATTTCGGACGGCCATCACCCCCGCATTGTTGATAACAATATGTATTTTGGTTGTCAGCTTCTTGATAGCATCTGCAGCGGCGCGGACGGACCCATTGTCGAGCAGATTCAATGGGACCCAGATGACTTCAATGCTGGGATTCATTTCGCGAATGAGGAAGATTGTCGACATGATTTTCGTTTTAGTACGCCCGGCAAGAATCATCATTGACGGCTTGGATGACGATGCTATGGAGAGGGCAACTTCTGCTCCAAGCCCTTCTTCACTGGGACCAGTGATGAGAACTTTAGGTTATGTTAGACTGAGGCTAGAGTAGATTGGTGACCAAGTAATGGGGGAAATTACGTACAAGTCTTGCCATTGGCGTGGTTTGAGAGCCTCCTAGCCATGTCGACGGCATATGCGCTCTTGTTTGATGTTTCACTGGTGGCCATCGTGAAGTCACTTAGTTGATTGGAAGGCAGATAAAACTGTTTGAATAACTTCAAGTTCTATAGCTCATACGGCGTCAAAGGTTGCAGTTGTAGTGCGGAAGGATGTTTTGAAGTAGATGACCTTTCAAAGGTAACGCAAGCATATATAGTGATCCGGCTTGCAGTAACATGATATCTGCTTATAGCAACAGTTGTGAAAATCACCGAGTGCTTGGCTTTTGTTCCAGGCTATGCACAGCGTCATGGATTAGTTTCCATGTTGATGAGTAGAAAGGGTGTTTATCCGCAGGTAACACCTCATGGAGGATTGTGTATATGTAGTAATCTGACGTTACCATTTTTAATGGATTCCCAATGCCTCCAACAAGCGTCCCTTTGACGAGGGATTGGATTTCTGCAGTATTTTACTATGATATTGACGCAATAACTTTACAGACCTTTCCAAGTTTTGGCTTCTGATGCTTGATAAGTTTGGTGTAGAGGAGCCAATTACTTGCAATATTTATTCTGAGTACCCCACTGCTGTCTGATATGCATCGACAACACAGCAAACGGAGAATTTCGACACTAAGACTTCCCATGCTGGTATTCGAAGTCCTATTATTAGCTTACCAGCAGGCTGGGAACTCTAAATCTGATAATTCCTCAAATCATGCCGTGGCTACCATACTCTGCCTTTCTGCAGTAAGATCCCCACACGGCCAAGTTCGGTTCCCAAACTGCCGGTATTCCCAACTGTTATCTTGAATCCTTTGACTTTGGCTTGCTGGGTGATGTCAAGGGTATAAGTTCGGTCGTCTTCCTGGGAGCTTGTCAGTATATCCTGTTTTGTGTAGGATCCTGCCGTGTTTTACGTATGCAGTGAAACGTGTTGGTGGTATGAAAGCTTTATGATTCATTTAACTACGCTGTGCTTATCTGTTGTATGCTTCTCACCCTCATGATAATATGATGGCAGCTGTTTACTCACCCAAGTAAAGCTTGGGGATTCACGTTATAAGTATCCCTCATATCATTGGTCTTTGCTTTGAATAGAGTCCCACGATTTCTCACCTATAACTTTCTCCATAAAGTGAGGCCTAAGATACCATGAAACTTTGCCAAAGAAGCCTTGTCGGATGTCCTAATTCGTATGAGCCACTTCGACACTCCACTGGCATTTCATTCGAAATCTCAGATAGGAGAAATCTGCTCGTAAGTCATATTCTCAAGATCCAACAATTGGAAGCACTCATTAATGTTCTTCGCCAGGATGACCGGCTTCTTACAAGCACGCATATCCAATGGCCTTAACTCCGTGTTGAACTCCTTATGGCTAAACTTAGCGATTGTCGTATCGGGACCAACCATCTTCTTGGAGTGATGAATGGGCTTTGTGCACCAGTGTATCGTTAGCTTGCATATTACACCATTCATGTTTGCACAATGGGATATGACCGTGGGGGGTTCTGACAGTCGAAGTGTTCTCCGGGTAAAGTTGCAGAGCACGCAACCGGATCAATGAAGAAAGTAGATAACAAGCAGGAGTCTCAATGGTGCTATGAAATGCTTAACCCAAAACGAGAACCTCAATAATACTGGCCATAGAACATACTCATGCCCAGATCTCTCGGACTAGGGCAATACCGATTAAGCCCGTTGCTTCTCAAGTCAATGAGAAACTGCGTAATTTGAAAGTAGTTGATTGGTAAGCATTTCATCGTTTTGAGGAATATAATCTCTTTGACATGTTGAAAGCATGAGATTTCAGTGACTGCCTCTGGGGCCTACATTTTCCTGAAGACATAAATAGCACTTAAGGTTAAGTTCCTGAAATTCCATCAGTTCTGCATGACGGCTCTAGTTCAAGAGTGTACGAGGTGAACTCGGGCAGGCAGGAAGAGGAAAGTTGGCTTGATGTATATATCCTAGGCCGTTGAAGCACTCATGGGTGTTGGCATTGCAATCGACTGTTGTTATTGAGATAAGTGGCACGATATATTTTGGGAAGATGGTTGTTAGTCTGGTGCCATCATAGATATAATAGGGTAGAACATGCAATAGATTGGCTTTACTGAGCTACCATGTAAAATGACTTTCTGGGTATTATTGAGCAGTTACTACCTCGCTGCATGCTTGCTTTGCGTAAGACTGCCTGCTACATTAGAAGACCTTGGCCGATAGCCTGTACCCAAGTTGGTCAATACGGTGCAAAGGATCCGAAGGCAATAATATATGATACAAAGAACATTTAGTATTTAATCCTTAGTCAAATAAGAATCCCGATCATTGATCAGGAGATGTTTCGATTCGAAATCAACCACACAGCAGTTGATATCAAAATGAAACAAAGACCTGGATGGCAACCTAGACAACTCCTTCAATTATTTCCTTGGGAGATCTCCATTTCAGATGCATAGCAAAAGAAGAGTAGAACTAAAATCGTACTATAGCCAATCAATGAAAGCACATTGTTCTGGCTGATACTCTTAAACACCCCTTCAAAGCAGAACACTTATGCTTGCGGCGTTGCTCACACTCTTCGATCACACATCACTTTCATTTCTGTTAGCTTGTGGGCCGTAGTCTAGAGGAGATAATTAATCCGAGATATAGATACTGTAGTTCACTATTACGGGACTTTGCACTTTTCGCAAGAGGTTAAAAGGATCTCTGCTGTGATGAACTTTCCCGGCATTACATACAAGTCCGTGAATCTTGGTGTTCTGGTAGGCAAAACATCTGTCGAACAGTCTTTACCGTTCCTGGGCCGTCCCTTATCTACAGGTAGTCAGTTATTGGCATAGAACTGTAGGATGCAAGGCAAATCAATTTGATATGGATGAACGAAGGAGGAAACCATTCCTCTCCTGGCCCCCTTCACTGGAGCGTTACAAAGTATTGAGAAGAGAGAAAAAATTGAAAGTAGTCGACAAAGATACATTTTAATAGTGAGCAAAGGAAACGGCGGAGATATCGCACTGCAGAGAATTGAAGAATTGTGAGAATTTCTGTGTTTTACTTCACCAGATAGCCTGATTGATTTCCTAACTGCGAGGGAATGCTACCAACGAGCTAAGTGCAAATAGAATAACCTATATGTCGCACCATAGAAGAGGCAGCAGACATGAATTAGGCACAAGAATCACAAGAATCTGTTCCAATGTCAGGACATAGGCGAGACTCGCGAAACAAGAAGACGAAATTCCAGGGTGAGCACAACATGAATGGAGATACTGTTCACGCAACAAGTGCATGTTCTATTCCATGTTGCTATTGATGATCTTAAACTGACGATGGGTTGAAGTTCTAAATATCTGGATATAGCATTTCATCTCTCAGTAGCTATAGCCTTTCGAGATTCCCTTTCCCACCGATGGTCACCTCATAAAGCAGCATATCTAATTCAACGTTCAGGTTACTTTTGCATCAGTCTCACGCAGGGTGACAAATAAATCTGGCGCCGAAACCTATGTAGGCTCTCTGTTATCCACAAACTATCGAAAGTATGAATCTCTTGGTGAATAAACCCAGTGAATAGACTGTCTATATTCAATAAATCACATGAAGTACCTGTGCCATATCTCATTGGGCCTTCTCCTATTGACAGGGGTGGTAGCTTGTTTCTCAAACATCTACCACACAATGTCTGAGGTGATGCTTATTGATGCATTCAGTTCCAAACCAATATCAAGGTCCTTGAACAATAGAACGACGAGATCTTCACACCATGATGACAAATTTATCTCCCTATCATTGTAAACTCGAAGCCCAGCATAGGAAAGAACTAAACAACAAATTGTTCATAGAGGTATGACCTAATATCAGTCATACTATTTCAAGAATGAAATGCATCTTTCACAGCTTCATGCTTTGAACGGTATGAAGCGTCAAATGTTGATATGTATGCTGCGTCAGATAGAAATAGACGCTAGAACAAAAAAACGGAACCACATCATCTGCTTGCAAGATCGAGAGCTTACAAGATTTGCTTAACACCCAATCAGCTATATTCAGGGTAATGATAGCCAACAGCACGGATGGGGCCAAGGGAGATCAAATAAAAGTATCCCGGTCCGATGATCTCCACATGCCTATCATGACCAAGACCAATCTATGCAGGATCTCGAGTAAGGATCTCATTTGCGTGCCTTGGGAGGAGATATCTGCATGCCATACGAAAATAGCGAATATCGAATGGGCCATCCAGCAAGTATCTTCAACGGAGCTCAAAGTGAGGCACAGTCTCAATCATCAACAGAGATGCCCGATTTTGGCACGGGAATCTCATAATTTCTCATTACACCACAGAGAGATCATCGTGACAGTGTCGGTTAGTTTGTACCCTGCTGAGATGAAGCACAAAGAAGGAAGTTGACGGCGGCGGATTATGCAAACCAAAGCGATCGCCCCGATGGCTGAATTGATTCTAGGAGCAGGAGTACAGGAAGGACTCAATAAGCCGGCCAATCTTACGGCCACGATCCTTCAGAATATCCCTCACCCACCAGTTTATACTTGAGGATGTAAGTAGATCGCAACTCCAAAATTCCCCTCCTCCTCTCGCCCGGCAAGCCGACACCCAAAACCACGCGCCGTCATACACCCATCGAATACTTTCGCGGGCAAGGAGAAAAAGGGAAAAGATGAGCCTACAGCCCCCCACCGAGCGACAAGCGCGCCGCAAGATTTTCCTCTCCTCGTCAAACTTACGTCCCGAGCCCCGCCCCCTGAATTTAACCGAAAGCTAGTCTAATCAGCGACAACGGCCATGGACTGGGAAGGACGTCCCACGCGCTACCATCACCCGCGCAATCCCCTTCCCCAGATCGAGCAGCCCCTGCGAGAAATCCAACGGTAGGACTAGATAGCGGGAAGATCGCCGCCGTCGAAGATGCATACTACGTATAATCGATCCGGGGATCGAACACGGCCGTCTTCGCTCACACGATAAATGCTACCTGCCGATGTGCACAACGGCAGGATAAATCGGCGCGAAAATGCAAGGTCGGGATTACCTATGGGATGGCAGACAGGAACGTAAACCTCCCATCGCCGGATCACCAATATGCTACAGCTCTCGTCTTCGCGTGGATGAGATGTTCCGCTGATCAATGGGCCGCGCAACGAACTAATCTTGGAAGGATGAAGTTCACCATGTGGAATTCATGCGCCTGATACAACAGGCCATATCTCACTCACGAATACGAGTTTGCAGCCCATCACAACCCAGCGTTACGTACATTATCTACTATTTGGCCTGCTGATGCTCGGATCAAATACTCTTTATGACCGATGGATTTCATAGATTCCCAATCTCACAACTTCACAAATTCACAAGAGCAACACATAAAGATAAAAGCCCATGGTCTCCTAACTTGGTATCATTAAAAATCACGGATGTGCGAGGTGAGTGAACACTACATCCCCAAACTAAGCCATCACTGCCCCCCGCTGGTACAAAAAGAACAATGCCTTCCTAAAACTTCGCCATGTATGCATGATGGGGTATGGTATACAAAAGAGCGCCGTATCCCACTCCCACTCCCATTCCTTTCCCAACCTAGCCTGGGCCTGTGTATCCGCAATGGGCATATACTCATAACCATCCATACGCCAGAAAAGTAATCTCTGCAAATACCCGTTCATCCAACACCGCCAAGAAACTGTATGGAACTCCTATTTCTCAGCCGAGAATTAAACCAGAAATCAACGCTTGGAAACACTCGACGATCTTCCAACACCCACGTGCGCAAGGCCAAACCATTTTCGGCCTGGAGTAGAACTGCTGCTGTTTTCTTTGTCTTTAGCTGCGTCATTTTCTCGATGGTTCTCCTGGCCCGCATCCACTGGCATGTTCTCGCTTCTTCTCATCCCCATGTTCGACCCTCTAGCATCCTTCCTCTCACCACCACCTCCTTCAACATTCCTCACTAATTCACCACCATCATGAGCCCCATCCGCTCCGAAACCCCTTCTGTCTCTTTCCCTCACACCTGCCGCGCTTCTAGGTCTTCTTCCGTACTCCCGCTGAGTCTGTGCCGATTGTGCTCTATTCCTCGCAATAGGTGGTGGTGTTGCACTTCTTCCCTCATCAACCCCAACCTCGTCCTCTTCATAGTACGTCTTATTGCTAGCTCTATTTCTATTGTTGTCACTACCATCCATTTGATAATTGCTGAGATCCGTTCTTCGACTACTATATCTATTCCTCGTAGGTAGGGATTGATATTTTGTCCTCTGGTCTATATTAGAACTGGAACTCGAACTGGATGTTGACTTTGAAGTTACGTGATTAGCCGGCGCAGTTTCCGATCTACCAAAGAACAATCTTGTAGGAAGTAATCTTCTAAAGTCTTTCTCTTTGCCCCCTTCTTTCTCCTTGGGAGTTTCTCTAGAAGGTGTGTTCGGTATACTAGCAGATACGGGCGCAAGTGGAATCTTGATATGAGAATCATGACTCGCATTGATAGAAGCCGGAGCATGTTTTCTCAATTTCGACGTGGCAGCCGCTAATGAAGATCTTCGATCCGGTGCCAAGGGTTTGGAAATCTTATCATCTATAGGCGTTGATGATCTCTCAATCTCTCTATTTCTCTCTCTCTCTCGATGATCCTCAACTCTAGATTGCGGTCTGCGATCCAAATAACCGGGTGTAATGGTATCATCACTTCTCGCATGGGTCTCAGTTTGCGACACTGCTCGGGGCATTTCACATCGTTGAGCAACATTACTTGATCTCCGAGAACCAGAATTGAAACCGGAGGGAACACGTGTCGTAGGATAATTGCTAACTGTTCCATCGACACCCCAGTTTCTCAAATTATCGCGCTCGCTGGATGTAGTGTTGAAGGAGAAGAATTCTGGAGTTTGCTTTCCGCCTCGGGGTTGGCGTGTGGGACGATGGACTTTGGTACTTTCAGTACTAGAATTGGTGAAAGTATCCAACTCATCTGTATCCATTGTTTCTGTATCCCACCCATGACCTTCACGTCGACTTGTTACGGTTTCTCCGGCACTGCGTGGCCGCACCACAGATGCAGTTGATTGGTATGGATTGTAGGTAGCGGGAGGTACGGAAAATGTTGACGTGTTTTGGAAGAATGTAACCTCGTCCTCATTGGCTTGCTGTCTTTGATTCAAAGTATCATCTGAATTTTTGTAGTTTCTCAAAGTACCAGTGCTGATGGTATCCGGTGTGGGTGGTAATTTCTGCGACGTCTCGAATCCATTCCCATCAGTTGTGAGTCGATGATTATCCTCCTTGGCTAATTGTCTGTCATGAAAGCTGTCTCTCTTGTCGGATCGAGTCTTGAGTCGCAAATTAGTGCTGTTGTTGTATTGCTTCTCCAAATTTGTCCTAAGCTTCTCGAGGCGTTGCAATGGTGAAGCGGCAACATAATTCATGGATAGAAATTGACTTCTTCGACCACTATACTGAGATGAAGGTGATGGCATTCTAATAGGCATGATTGAAGCTGGACGTTCATCAATCCACTTTTCTACCGATGAGCTCGTTCGACGATGCTGTCTAGGCGGCGGAGAATCGAAGTCTTCATTTGCAGCAGGTGGCTTTGCTCCATAAATGCTCATGAATGAACTCTCACTCAGAACACTCATAGAAGGACTTGGCATTCCATTTTCACTACCTTCCTCTGGCAGTTTTGGAAGAGTAACATCACTGTAACTAGTGTTGCTAGGAAGATATAAACTTCTCAAAGCCTCCACGCCTTCACTTTGTTCGGATAGAAACGAAGGCATCCTAGCAATAACCATCGACCTGCTCCGCCCTTTAGGAGTGGTACTCGTTGTGTCTCTATCATAAGTCGGGGGCGAACTCGGCATTTCGTTTTCGTAATCCTCATGGTATGAACCTTCTTTATACTGCGAGCCATGATTCCTCACAGCCTGTCGTTCCAGCTCTAGTCTCTCAATCTTGGCTTCCAGGTCGCAGATAAGACTAACAGCTTGTTCGACAGCCTGATCCCTCTTTTCTAACTCTCTGAGCAGTTCTTCATTGACTTCCAGCATTTCAGCCCGGTCATGGATCTGCTTTCTCGCATTTTCCAAATCCGACTCGAGTGCTTCTTGTCTCTGTCGCCGATGAAAAAGCTCCAGCTTGAGATCAAAATTCTGCTTGTGTAATGTTGAGACCGTCTTCCAGAAGAGGAGTGAATTAGCAAGCATATCCCCACACTTTAAAATTGACCAGATAGGGAACAGATTCTCACCTCTTCCATTTGCTTAACCCCCATTGCCTTCTGACCCACACCACTTGAGCTCGGTCTCCGCTCCTCCCTCTCCCTCTCCCGCATAACCCCACTCCCGTTACTACCTCTATGGACAGGCGAACTTTGACATTCCCTCCCCATATTCACACTAGACCCAAAGTCCACACTTAATCTCTTCTCCCTCCCCTTCCTCTCCCTCAACCTCTCCTGCAATAAAGCCGCACCACTCGATTGCGCACTACTTCTTCCACCCGCCAATGGCAAATGCGCACTTGAACTATTCGTACTCTGCGACGAGATAGTGGGCGTTGCCATATTTATTCTGGTGGTATTACTGGAAGAACTCGTTGGGGAACCATGGTAGAGTGGCATGCGCGGTGTAGAAGATATGCGACTTCTTCGGGAACCCTGACTGCCATCTTCCATGGTTTCTTATTCCGTGCGATTCTATTTTTAATATGATATGTTTTGTTTTATTTCGTTTTCTTTTCTTTTCTTCTCTTTTCTTTTGAACGGCCACTGTAATATAGACTTTGGCCCTGATTGACTAGGATAGTGCCGTATTCGTCGTACATCAAAGTAAGGAAGGCCGTACTAAAGTTGGAAATTTAGAAAGACGGGATGAGTAGATGAGTCAAGTCAATAATAAAATATCAGCCTCAAAGCAATCCCCAAAGCGAGTGTATGATATGATAATGGATCATTCGTGTACTATGGTTGTACAGAGTGTATTTTCGTTTGTTACCATTCAAAGCAAGATTGATCTCCTCACATGCGTATCTGCGGGCACAGGAAGATCTATGCATAGGTATGCATGCAAATGGTAGACAAGCACCGTATTGACTCAAAAAAATGAAGTTGAGAACTCCAGCTTGGGTCAAAAATCCAAAGCTCAAGCCCATGTATATCGTTGTCTGTGAGGCCACCCAAGAAAGTGATTGACAATGGTTGGTTTTGGGTTGTTTTTGTTTTTGCGTGGCGGAATGTGAAAGTAAGAAATATCAACCCAAGCGTTTCCAGGTCGATGACTTTCTTTCTACCGTCTCCCGTCTACCGTCTACCGTCTAGCATTAAAAACCTCTATCCTCCCGACTATTATTTATCCCATTGAGAAGGGAATGAACTGAAATAGACGAAAGGAAAGAAGAGAATATTATTAATGCCATGCTATGATTTGGGATGCATGAATATTCAAAGTGCGCAACAAAGTGATTCAAGAACAATGATCGGCTCACTACTCGTACTGGGTATGTGAACGTTGTTTTGCAACACATCTATCCATCTCATCATTTTTATCATTCCATATCAAGCCGTCTGACCATTCTCATCTGGACTTAATCTAATCCATACTCTATTCGAAATCATCACTGGTACTTTTATCAAATATCAAATGTCAAATATCACAATTCATCCTTCCTTTTTCCCTTCTTTTTTCTTCTAGATTTCTCCCTGCATATGTCATCTGCATCTGCATCTGCATCGGCACCTCAAAAACCAATCTAATCACAACTCACGCCCCCTCCCCCCCCTTTCCCCTCGCACCCGCTTCCAAATTCCCCTCATCCACTACCACCACCACCAGTAGCAGTAGCAGCAGCAGGGAAGAGATAAATAAACTTCTCTCCCGGCATACCTCCAAACTCAATGATGTAACACCCCCCAAGAGGATGTTACCCGCCGACCCGCCATCCCGCAACCTCAACTACTGTATCGTACCTGAATACGCACCCCCTAAAAGATCTGTGCATACATTAGACACGAATGGTGGATGAGCTCATGACTCTAATCGGCGGCCACGGTTCAATCCGCGACTGTATTCCTCTCCACGCTTTCTTGCTTGGGCTTAGTATTTGATTGGTCGAGTTCCGTTGATTTTGGTAGCTAAATGTTTGTGTCTCGGGTGGTGGCAGTCGTAGGGCCAATTAGATGGATTTATGATTAGGGGCTGTTTGTGTTACAGAGCTAGAGGGGTGAGTAATTGGCAATTGTTTCAAAACGAAGCATCTTTCAGTTAAATTACGGAAAGTTAATGGTTCAAATCAAGAAACCGGTAAGCAGCTGTTTGTTGGCTGTTGTAAAAATTGAACTTTAGGTTTGATTTTAATCCTTTCATCTATTAGACTTTTCTTTTTTAGGTATCTATCAATTTGTAGAGGAGGTACTTAAGTAGATCCTATAGAAAGTAGTCCGTCCGTTTCCCTATCCATGTGCTGTCGCCCAACTACGATTCCAGAAATTCAACATCGCTTATTAATAACCGCTGTAAGTTTTTTCCGATGCTCTCGTATATCTGTGCAATCTGTCACAAAGCTTCTATATGTGAGGTTCCCGCTTCTAGGTGTTTGCCCCTATGCTCTCAAGAGTTCAGGATTTGGCAGCGGAAGTGAACTGGGCCTAATCCGAGAACTGGTACGGCGTTGATACTCTTGACCATATGGTGGTTTTTGTCGGATCATGTCGAGTTAGTTGTATCCTTCGTTTGTTGGAATCTATGTGAAGACATGCATGTGATGGTGAAGCTGAGAATTTGGGAAGTCCGAGAAACAATCCCGTGTAACCGCCTCTACCATTCTTTTCATCCTTCAAGGCTTCAACGAATAGATCATAAAAAGAAAGAGCTTTCAAGCCTGCTTCCCCCCAAACAGATCATTCCAGAATTCTTTAAAACCATATAGAGGTTTCTTAGAATCATAGACCTTAACATTATTCGATCCAAACCTTTCCATAACGCCACCAGGACGATGTCCAATATTTCCAACCGAGTCTCTTGGAGGCCCTGTTGCTCTTTCCTTGATAGCTTCAGCTAATTGGGGTGCAACATCTGCATAGCATGATTTGAGTTCACGCTCCAATGAAAAGTATGGTTTTTTGGCAAGATCTGGAGCCATGAGGTTGTAAGATCTGGTTTTACTATTCAAATCAGTGATCGCCAATTTGAGATAGGATTGCTCGGCTTCCTCCCAAGCTGGTATTCGAAATGGGGGTGGAAGTGCAGTGGGTGGTAGTTCTGCAGTCAGTCGTTTATCCTCTTCGAGAGGGACAGCTTTAGCAACACCTGTCTCATTATCTTTAGTTTCCACCGATATTTGAACAATTGGGTCTCCATTAGATAATGAGTTTGGCACTTCTTGGACGATCTTCACCATAACTGGATCATCTGTTACGTTCGTGGGAACAGCAATCTGCTCCACGGCTCGCTTTTTCGGATTATGAACAGCTTCAGATTGCGCGTACATCTCTGCTGTTTTCATTTGCTCCTGTAAGGTACCACCTCTACTTGCGATGGTCCTTGCAGCATGACGTTTCCAGTCATTTCGTAACCGACTCCTGAAAATATTTGCCGTTTTTACAAGCTCTTGCTGTTTCTCTATCCATGGTGGTACAATATCTTGTCGTTGTATCATCTTATTCATGATATATTCTGTCGTGTCAATAAATGGGTTGTCGGCTCTTGCATCTCGCTCTATCGCCTTTCCCCTGGGTATATTCTGTAGAGAAGATGTTAACAAAATGATATTATCCCGTAGTTTGTAAACGATAAATTACCTTGAATTGGCCACGAGCAATAGCATCTTCAATTCTCTCATTTGCCAAAGCAGCTAAACCCCTAATCGAATTTGGCATAGCTCTCGCACCAGGTGTGAATCTTTCCTTCAGGTCTCTTCTCATCTCTTCCCTCTCTTCCTCAGTCATCTGACTATCCTTAGAGATAGCATAAATGGAGGTTTTATCCCTCGCATTTGCTAACCTTTGACCAGGTCTCTGTTTGGGTTCTCTCTTCAACCTCAGATCTACAATGGGAGAAGGGATCTTTCCCGGTCCTCGTAGTCCATGACTTAAAGGTTTCCTAGCATCATCCAGCATTCGCAGAACTGTGTCTTCAGTCGCTTCTTGGCCGCTCCATGCTTGTGCTGTGGCGACATCTCTAGATCCACGGCCAATGTTGGATGCAAAACTTGCTTCCGTAAAAGCCGATGTATTTTCAGCCCTAAAATTTGACGCTTCCACTCTTTCCAGTAACCTTGCCTTCAATTCCTCAGAGAAACCTGCCTCTTCCACGGCTTTTCGACCAGCTCGACCACCCTCTAGAATAGCATCTTCTGTAGCTTCGAAGAGACGCCTCGACATCGCCCCTTGTTCTTTTTCCCCAGCTTTATTCTCCGAGGCATTTTTAGAAGTTTGTTTCAATATCTTGGCTTCAATTGAAGCTTGATCCTCGAAGTCTGTTGTAACTTTACTACTGTCTTCCCCTCGAAGTGGCAACGCTCGTGAAAATCGTCGTGAAGCATTTTTATGTGAGACTGACACTGCATTTTGCTGACTTGTAGCTCGCAGACAGCGGGCACACTTGACTGTTGGGTTTAATACTAACCCAGGCATATAGAGAAAAAGAGTAAAGGATTGTTTGGAGGGGATTTCATGGTGGCATGCGCGCTGTTGATGATGATATTATCTGCTACCCTTGTAAAGTTTAGTCTCTCGGCGATAAGATAAGGAAATCGAGTTCCGAATCAAAATCGTTCCCGGTGAGCCCATCTCCTATCACCTCTCTGGCCAATACCTCTTCAACCAGTCGCACGCCCAAGAAAAGACTTTCTGTATCAACAATCTCTCTCCACTCTACATATCAGGCAGCCTCCTTCACCAGTGCTGATACTATATTCATATACCTCACACAGCTAATGTTCCTCTTCGATCATCAGTACCCCGCGGCAATATATATCCTCCTAGCAAAGTTCGAGGACGAGGATGAGGATAGACAGATGTAATCACATGGTACAAAGCCCCTACTCTATCTATGAATATAATTAACATCCGTACATACGTAACTAAATATTTACACACATTCTCCACATTCCCACGTCCAATTCTCATATCCCAAGCCCCTACGTCTCATCTCATCTCATTCATAACCAAAGCTCAAGTGAATACGCTGCATAAAACCACCCTTCCTATTCCCCACCCATAGATCACCCGAGATCAATTCAGATCTCGCTTGACATCAATATTAATATCGTACAAATATTGCATCCATGCACCCAAACATTGAATGAGCCGTCAAATATCCAGCCATCCAAAAATGCATTCCATCTAAGCAATCAGACCGACCGTGTCAACTATCTACTCCTTACTCTCCGCATGCTGAATATGCACTAATTCTCCATCGCCATCTCCATCATCAGTCGTCTTAGTCTCAGACGGCGACTTCGTACTATCCTTCGGATCTTGACTAGCACCTTCACTTTTGCTACCCGCCTCCCCTACCATCCCCACATGCACAACCTCTTGAACTCCGGATGCCACTCCTGAACTAGCAACCCCACCATTATCCCCATCTCCATACCCATCTTCGTCCTCATCCTCCAAACTCGTCCGTCGCTTCGCCTCCTTCGTAACACTAACCCCACCTCCACCATCTACGTCCTCAAAACTATCATCAAACCCGCCGTGACTCCTTCCAAATCCACCCTCTTCCTCATCACTACTCCCCTCGTCGTCCTCATCATCTTCACCCTCTACTTTGAAAGGATTGATGCCTCTCGCCTCCCTCTCCTCACCCCCAACCTTCTCCCCATTGACCAACTTCTGTTTACTATGCAACGCCAACCTAGCCGCTAATTGTCTTCTAGCACGACTCGGTGGAATGTTAAGAGGGGGTGGAGGAGGCGGTGGTGCGGAAGGGGGCGAAAGATCTGATGTGGATGTTGTAGTCGAAGGCGTAGTTATGTAGCGGGAGAACTAATTGTGATAACATTAGCATATATTTCGGTATCATGTTTCATTTATGATGTGTGCCACATGTGGGCAAAGCTAAACGGCGGATAAAGGCAAAATGGGTAAATGGCAAATAAATGGCAAGTTAACATGATAGATAATTAGCCCCCCCCCACTCGGGAGTAAGGTTAAAAAAAGATTCGTGGACACTAATCATCATTCAAACAAAAATCGGCATCACAACTGTCACCACCTCCGCCACTTCAAAAAAAGGGATAAAAGATTACATCTCAAAACATTGAATCTCTTTCTCTGATTTAAGGAAAGAGAAAACTCCAACAATACTCCTCATTTCATGCCAACATTAATGTCTTCTAAATTTCTGAAGCCAGAAACAGAAAGCCCCAAAGATCTAAAAACGCCACTTGTAATGTTGTTTGGGAATAAAGTGCCAGACGATTCGTACTGTACAAGAGAAAAAAATAGACAACATGTGTTTTTTTTTACTGATTAAGAACTACCCTGATCAAAATCCTCGTCCTTTTCTTGGGGAAAGAGGGGCGATTCGCGATCGAGTTGCTCCAAATATTCATAATCGACATCTAGGTCGTCGAATTTATCAAGATTGGGGGCTGATGGAGGAACAGAATGACCCACTTCTGCCGTTGAACCACCACTACTATTCTTTCCTTCTTCATCATTATCTTCATCCATTTCGTCGTCTTCTTCATCACTGGAACTTCCAAAGCCGCTCAGTAATGTACCTCCAGTGATGAAACTGTTGCCATTCCCGTTGTTGTTAGCAAGATCAATACTATCAAGACCTGTTGAACCATTGAGACCCGCATCCGCCAGGGCAGATGATGCATTTCCGAAATTGTTGGCTGCGTTGACTGCATTCATGACGGCTTGTCGGGGACCAACTGCCATATCCGGTCTGACTCCTCCGAGAATAGCGTTGTCCCGTTCGCGAGTTTCTGTTAAAGTAACTTCCACGTATGGAACCCAATCACCATGCATGACCCTCTCTAAAACGGATTCGGCTAAGAGTTCTGGGGGGTGTCGTTCTGTAAACTTCACAACCTCTTCAGCAATAAGTGTAAGATGGCCCATGTAACCAAGTCGCATCTTGTTCTTTTCTTGCGCCTCATCACTCTTCTTTTGTCCATTGACAATTCTCATTGTAATGTCTCCCGTCTCAAACAGGTCGATCGCAAGTGATCGGTTGTATCCACGATCCATGGGTCCATTAAATACTTGTTGTACGACGTCATATACGACATTATGTAAAAAATTGTTCCAAGGGAATCGAAAGAAGAAATCCTACATTGGTCAATTCACGCACAAATACACGGAGCTCGAAAAAACTTACTAAAATAGTTGGTACAACCTTGTGTTCGACAAATTGCATTTTGAGATAGTCTCCAACTACAGGAGCACCTGTGACCTCCATCGTGGGATTTTGAGAACGGTCCTCTGTATTGTCCATTAATACGGAGGTATTGTTGTCACCGGCATCACCCATGGTAGTATCGATGCTGTCCAGACTCATGTTGCTACCGCCAGAAGCGGCAGTCTCTTCCGTTGATCCTGTTTTTTTGGAGAACAAAGGTGCTGGGGTATCTTCGGGAAGGGGAATCACTTCAGCAGCATGTGGAATCTCTTCCGTGGGTACTGATGACGCAGTAGGTGGCTCCAATGCAACGCTCTGGCCTTCATTCGGATCATCTGAAGAATCGGATTCAGGTGTAAGCTTGTTGGAACTATCAGAAGAATCTCCGGTATCATCATGGATGTTGGCATCAATAGACGCAGGGGGGGATGTCATAGCCGTATCCTCATCAGTAAATCCCAAAGAGCCAACTTGTTGAGAAAGCTCTTTGGTTGGAGAAAGAGGAAGGATGGTCATATCTGGTTCCTGCAAAGTATTTTCATCGGCAAGAGGTTGCAGTCTTGGCGAGCTTAAAGGTTCATCAACAAATTCCTCATCGTCCTTGTCGAGGAAGGAAGCAGGTGGTGGGGTAGAGGTAAGAAGTGTTTCCTCCCTTTCATGTTTCTCATCAAAATCATCCTTGGCATCATCACCAAGTTCTGTAGCGTGCGTAACTTCTTCAAATCCATCATCATCAGAGGCATTTTGAACCTCCAATTTCCTAGAACCATCTGGGGATCCTAGTCGTTGGGTGGAGGATTTCATCGTCAGGTCATCTTCGGACATTAGGGTCGTAGGCGATGGGTTTAGTTTTCCCTCAGCCTTTAATCGTTCTCTCTCTGCATCTCGCGCCTTGACAAACTCTTCACTGCCGGCCTCATTCAGCAAACCCATGTTGCTGCAATGCAGAAGTTCAGCCATGAGCTCGCAGGTCTTGAATCTGTCAAATCCTAGAGGCTCAATTCTTCCGCCAAAAGCAGCACTCAACTCTTTTCTTTGTATTGTTACCGGTCCATCGCCTCCACCAACTGTATGATTGGGGCTGAGAATCAGTTCCATGAAATCCGGGACATGTTTGGCAAACATTCGTAGGAGGGTTCCGAGGTATATAGGATCTCGGCTAGATGGCACTGCATTTGCTTCTGCTCCAACCTCTGGATCATAATCTGAATTGTTCTTTCGAATGACTTCAATAACAATGCCAACTCCAACAGTCAACGGATTTCCGCCTTTTAGCATATCAGAGATTAACTTTTCAATGCAAGGCTGCGAGACAAGCTGCCGAGTAAGTTCATTCGGACCTATACATGATTGCTCGTTTTGCGATGCGTTGGCAGAAATAGTGATAATTGCCTTGAGGAAATCGCCTGCCGAAGTTTGTGTTGCCCAACTGTGTTCTGAGGATAGAAACGAGAGAAGAATCGGCATCAAATCTTGGGAGTGCAACCACTATTTCAAAATCAGCATTACGAGTTGACATTAAAAGAATGGGGGCCATACATCAACAATACCTGCTCCTCCTTCGGCCTTCTCCAAACTAATTATTTTCAAGAGAAGATCCATGATCATAGGAGAATCCACATGCTGAAGCATACTCTTGACTGTACCATCAATTGACTTTAACAAATCAAGCATCTCCTCCGTCTTCTTATCTAGAAGAGCTTCATTGACTTTCGTAAAATAACTAGCTTGCAGAGGATCCAAAGGTGCAGGAAGCTTCAAGAATTCCCAAAACTTGCGCAATAAAGGTTGATTCTCCATTAAAGCCTCACAAATCGACCAGTTGTCAGAGGACAAAACCTCAGCTGCAACATAGGCATAGCGGGTTCGTTTCTTTTCCTTTTCTTCATCGTCATCTTCAACAGGCTTACGAGAAAGCGAAAACGATCGAGATTTGCCCTTTGAGTTGGGTGAAGTGGATGCTTCTTTCGATTCAGCTCCCGTCTCTGCTGATGCGACAGTCTCCAATTTGGGGGCCACAACATATTCCAGAAGTCTTGCTAAGATCTTATCCTCGCGGAGATATTCGATCAACTTTGTATTGTGTTGTTTGAGTTCTTGTATGAGATCACTCTCATCCAGTAGTTCTTCTAAAGTGACATTTTCTTTGTCGAGAATAGAATCGATGGTAGAAATGTTGGCATATCCGCCGAAACGCCAGAACATGATGCTTTATGTAACAGCGCTCGTCTGCCACCAAGATAATGGTGGTAGATCGAGATATGGGTATTGTTTTTATGTCTGTATCTTGAGGTTGAACATGCGGATCAATCGCTAACAAGCCGCAGATATGAAGTACTTCTCCCCACAAGGAAAAAAACTGGTAATGTTTGGAGATCTTTCGCGCCTGCAAATATGCTCGCTTTATCTATGAATTTGTGTCGTGTGTCGTTAAGATCCAATGACGATGAGTATGACTATAAATAAAGAAGTGAGGTCAGTGAAACTGTTTTAGAAGTGGATAATGAAGTATAATCGGCAATGGGGGAACAGAGGATTGTGTGGCTAGTCGATAAATGGTGCCTTAAATTGGGTGCTTGACTTCTCAGCCCTGCGCCATTCCACTTGGTAGGTAGGTAGTGATAGATATGCAATGCTGGTGATAAATAATTTGAAGGTATGATGAAATATAACTTACAAAAGTGTTTCTTGTACTTCAATCGTGGGTTATTTCTGCACAATAGAGGGAAAGAGGGCAAAGCAAATGGGCTTGACAACTAATCTTCTCGGCGCCAGATGGGAAGTAGAAGTAGCAGTAGAAGTTGAAATGGCCAAAGGGCTCCAGCTCTGGTCGGAGGAGGAATTTTGTGTATGTAAGATTGACAAAAAGGTAGTCAGACCGGTCGGTCTTGTTGCTATCTTATTATACACAAAACCCTTATCCCAAGGATGATTGATGAAGAGAGTTCTCAACAGATACAGTCAGGTCAAGTTAGGTCAGGTCAGGTCAGGTCTGGTCAGGTCCGATCAGGTCAAATCCAGTCAAGTGACGTGACACACAAATCAAATCAGCAAAAGGGTATCTCAAAAGGAAGAAGCAAGAAAAGGTAATGAGGTACTAGGTAAGTAGTGAGGTACCCAGGCAGGTAGTAAGAGAAGTCGGGTAACCTTGGAAAGGTTGCGAAGGTTGTAAAGGTAATAAAGGTAGTCCCGAGGTAGGTAAGTAGGTCAATCCTGTATGTAATGTAGGTAATAGTAATAGTGCTTGAGATTATCAAAGTAATCTTACGAATGGGAATTTTTTATTGATTAACAATATTTGGGAAAAACCTTGGTTTATTCTTCTTGAAGGTCTTGATGGTGGGGTTACTCTATAGATAGATAGATAGATAAAGATATAGAATAGATTAAACTAAACTATTCTACCTCTACTTTTATTATTATTATTATTATTATTATTATTATTATTATATATAATAAAAATAAATCGATTATTAATTATTAATTTAAAATGATTTTAGTCTTTCTATAATCCTAACTTTCTTTAATCGTATTATAATAAAGCCTCTATACTCTTATATTCTTATTTATTAATAGTAGTTAAATAGAACTTATTATTATTATTATTATTATTATTATTATAAAATATAGTATAATTGTTTTTACCTCGTTATTATCTAATACTCTCTTAAAATTAAAGAATAAAAGATAATGAATAATCTTTCTTATCTATTATAGAAAAGAACCTTTGAACTCCGCTATGTCAACTAATGGTCTATTCTCCTTTTTCGATAAAGAACCTAGAATTAGATCCATAGTTCGTTCCATACTTCCACAAGCTTAGTTCTATAGTTCGTTCCATAATTCATAAAATCCAACAAGTTCATTTCGTTTGAACCCCTCATACTGTATGTATAATACGATATCGGTACTAGTAGTATATTCTCTAGGTACTAGATAGGTAACTAGATAATTTGGATACCTTGGAATTAAGTAAGGTTACCTAGTAGATAAAGAAAGAATTTAGTATAACTATTATTATAAGATAAAAGAGATATAGATTAAAGTAATAAGTAATACTACGTTTATTATTATCATTTATTAAGCTATACTAACTAAACTAATATAATTATAAGATGAATAATATAATATAAAAAATACTATTAATTAAAAAAGCTTTATTCTAAAATATAAAAAAGCGTAGGATTCTTATTATAATCCTTTATAATTAATTCCATTTCTTAAAAGCTTTAATAATACTTATTAGAATAGGATTATTGATTTAACTCTAATTTACTCTATTCTATCATTTTTCTATAAAGATAGAAAAGCTATTTTTCGATAACATCTCTACTTCTTTATGACTTTAATATATGTAAATAACATAAGGATCTTAGTTACTCGAGTAGCTACGAAGGGTGAAAGCCCTTATAGGTGTGGAGGTTCTATGGCAGAGCTCCATTGGTTCTTGCCTGTAATCTAAGGCCACAATCCTGCTGTACTCCAATCATACCATTAAGACCGTAACGCTTGGATTTAGTTTGGCTCTTATTTAATTCACAAACTTGGTTTTATACTCCCTACCTAGGTAGATACATAGTTATAGTACTTGCCCCTTCCCGAATTTATGAAATAGATAGCGGCGGATTGGGCAAAGAGTCCGTGCACAAGCCGCTGCCGCTTCCGCATTCTATAAATTTCCCATTCCCCCCTTCTTTCAATCGTCGTCTATTTTTTCTTCAATTCCGTTCCAATACTCATTCGCTTGGCAGTTCAGTCTCGGTAGGCTTCATCAACTCCTTGCTATGCAGATGCACTTTGTTTACACCCTCCATCGACCTCACGGCAGCCGAAATCCTCGATAGGATCGATAGTCAATGGATCACTCTAGCCTCAATACTCTTGATTGTTGGGATGATATTCATTGCTTTGAATTGCATTCCACTAGTCAACATACGAATATGAAGTAAGCACCTTGGTAGCGAAACAGCTTTGCTTTTCAAAATTTAGCGAATTGAAACCATATTGGAATGGATTTCGTATCCCGAGTTTGCCAGAATATGTTGCTTCTAGCCGGACAGTACGCATTGTCGCCCGAACGGATACAAGATTATCTGTAAGTGTACAGCTTTATCTCTACAAAAAGAAGATTCTCTGGCCTAAGCTTTTCCCACTGAGCAATGGCCCAATCATACTGCCAGCAGCCCATGACATATTGAACGAGTTGTATGCTTGGGCATTTGCACCGTTACTATCAAAGAACCGCTGTGGACGCCGCTGTATTTGGTATCTACAAAATACGCAATTTCTGCCATAAGTGGCGTTAAAAGGTATGTTGCAGCAGTAGCAAAGAGCGCCAGCAGCACGCAAAACAATACTTTCTGCTTCAGGGTATCGTGTTGCATCAGACAAAGCAAAATCAGAGGTGGACACGCTGCAACAAAACCAGCTGTAATAGTCCAATTGCCAACGATTGATCCAATGAAATTCGCCACGATCATAGGCAAAAAAATTAACCCAGCACCGAGAGAGCTCTAGCGGAGCACTCTTTGCGGGTAGCCACTGTACAGCGGTTTTCCTCTCGATCACTACTAGTCTCAAGAATATGTCGAATGCCATCAGTCCGAACGCCAGGAAAACACAGCCTCATACCCAGCAGTAGCATGTACAATATCACCCAGCATTGGACCTAGTAGAATCGCAAGGTTCATGCTTAACCTCACGTATCCCATGGCCTCGCTTACATCTTCGGGTCCTATGGTGTCCATTACTGGTGCCAAACCAATAACACCGACCACTGCCGCACTGAGTCCTTGAAGTATTCTTCCAGCAAACAGGATACGATGCTGTTTACAACATGGAGCAGTACAGTAGATCCTGCTATTGCCTGAAGGCCGGCGACAAAGGGCAACCTTTGAGAGGATGCCACGTCTGCAAGACTTTCACAAGAAGGTGATGCAATCAGTGTAGCGGCACCGTAAACGGCTAGGAAGACGGAGGTCCATGTTTGCACTGAACCTGGGTTGAGTACAGAGCGGCCTGTCAAGGAGAACGGCAGAACGGGCACAATGAGTTCGTAGATGAAGAAATCAGTAGAAATTGCTGTAGAGACGGCGATGATGATAAAGGTTTTCGAGCTTCGAAATCCCAGTAGTAAGGGAGGCGTACTCGAAGATCCACTCAACCAGACAAGCATAACATTTGAAATTGAGAGGTGAAGAACCTAGATGAAACAGAGGTGATGTTGATGACATGAGACATGCAAGTGGTCGACTCTTGTAAACATAAGGAGTATCAACGTATGCGAGTATCCAATATACACGGTCAGGTGAGATACCTAATATCCGTTTTCGTTTTTGAGTTTCAAGGAGGTAATGCAGGTGTTGCCCATTTCAGCTAGACTTCGCAACCCTTTGCTAGTGCTAACGTTGCATTCTATAATCCGTATACGTGAACCCTGTCTTCCATCATGTGCTCATTGATTGCCCTATACTGCTTCTCAAGTCTCCTTTTACTTCTATTTTCTTTGCTCTATTTCGAATTGATCAGCCATTGCAATCTGTAGCATTCATAGTTAGTTTTACTGTGTGCTAGCATTCACATCGACTCTTATTCATTTCGTGCCACTGTCCCACTCATTGCAGCATATCCGCCAGTATGGCAGCCCCTGTTGTCCTCGAACCACAGGACCTCAACAAAATTTGGCATTTAAGCAGGTGCTACACGGCCAAATTGGTCAGGCCGATGATTCGTTCATGAACATGATACGCAAAGACAAGAAGGCTCAGAAGCTTGTCATAGACGAATACGTCAAGCATTGGGATAACAAGGTTGCCAAGGACGAAACTCCGCTGCATCGTGATGCAAGACGGAAGGATTATGCTACCCTCACACAGCATTCCTACGATCTTGCTACGAACCTCTACGAATATGGCCGACGAGAATACATCTGCTACCCCTGCTATTCTACCCCACAGATTTTTCCGCTAATAGATTAACACTGACTTGTATCTGTTTCCAGGGGTCAGAGCGTCCACTTTGGCAGGTTCGCCAAAGGTGGGTCATTCAAGCAAGCCTTGGCCCGAAATGAGCACTATCTGGCGTTGAAAATGGGACTTCGGGAAGATCAACGTGTGCCAGATGTTGGTTGCGGTGTTGATGGAGCGGCCCGCGATATTCCCAAATTTACTGGCTGCGAAGTCGTTGGCCTCAATAACAACGACTGCCAAATCGAACGTGCGACACGTTATGCGCGGCAAAAGGGTCTGGCCGATCAAGTTAACTTCATGAAAGGCGACTTCATGCAAATGAGCTATCCCGACAACAGCTTCGATGGTGTCTACGCGA
Source organism: Monilinia fructicola (assembly GCA_008692225.1). Taxonomy (NCBI): domain Eukaryota; kingdom Fungi; phylum Ascomycota; class Leotiomycetes; order Helotiales; family Sclerotiniaceae; genus Monilinia; species Monilinia fructicola. The sequence goes on along the minus strand of VICG01000002.1, from coordinate 1,811,440 downwards.
TCGAGGCTCCTGTGCACGCTCCAATCTTGGAAGATATTTGCAACGAGATGTTCAGAGTTCTAAAGCCAGGTGGCTCTTTCATTGTGTATGAGTTGCTTGTGGACGAGAAATACGACAATGATGACCCTCACGACTGTGCTATTCGCCTGGGTATCGAGAAATGGGATGGAATAAGTAACATGCAAAAATATTCCGTTGCGCTCCAGGCGATGAGGTAGGCTGGCTTCCTTCTAGAGCTTCATACTGATTTAATAGACATTGAGGCTGAGATGAGATCCCGTGGTATTGGCCTATCAGGGACGAACCGAGATTCATGCAAAGCATTTGGGAACTGTCCACTTTCATTCGAACGATACATCTTGGTCGGAGTGTGGTGCACAGATCCGTTGGGGTTCTCGAGACTGTTGGTATGGCTCCGAAAGGTATTCTAAAGACGAATGATTCGCTAGCAACAGCAGCGGAGTGCCTGGTTGCAGGTTCAGGGGAAAATTATTCACACCAATTTATCACATGGTTGGCCGTAAACCAGTAGGATAATGAAAGCCATGGCTTAGTGCGAGTAACTAATTTTGTGAATAACAAAACCTATCAAACCATCTACTGTGGAGTACGCTAAAGTAAGTTTTATACTCCTCCATATGATTGTCCCCGAATGTCTGAGCGGGGATGGTTTGTGGTTTTTCACTGATGAGTTTGCTCGCTGGCCTTGCCCTCTGTGCTGGTATCAATAGCTAAGATCTTAAACGGTCATGATACTTTCTTTCTCCGCCAGGTAAGCGAGCGGGGGAGCAGCATGAAACTCTAGCGAGTCTGCTACTGAACGCAGCGACCAAATCAACCGCAAAGAATTAACAGTATGGCTCAAAAACTGACCTAGAGCTATTGAGAACGCATCAACTGGCGCGCACCCACTGCAAGCTCGACAGCTGAGATGCCAAAAAAGCCGAAGATATGGAACACAACAGTTCTGAAGCTGAGTTGATGGCCGATGCTCCGATGTACGAGGACCCACGCTCGCTCCCTCCGCTACTATGGGAAACAGGACGATGAATTCGAAGGGTTGGCAGCAGCCGATGATCCTGCTTCCATCCCATGTGCTTACCAGGCTCCGGAGTTACCAGATCCTTCGGATCTATTTACCTAGATCTGGAGCGCTGATGGCACCAAGGGAAATATGTACTCTAGACTGTATTGCAATCCTGGTATATCATCCGGTGTACATGACGATCTATGGATTGATCAATTGAAATGCATCAAATGCAATCATACTGTGAATAGCCCGGAGTCTAGTGCGATATTCGATCGATTCAGGAAAGCTTGGAAGTTCTATATAAACACATATATATTCTGAAATTTCCTTCGATTAAGGCTATTTTTCTGTATAGACCAATAGAGATTGAATTTCCTTTTTCCATTTTTGTCGTTGTTAGTTGTTCTGGACTATGGATGTAAGTATCTAGTAGAAAGCTTAAGAACTCCCGAGTCCATATCAAGGAATCCAAGAATGATGATCTCATTGGAGTTCCTATAGATGGCCGGGGCCTTGATAACAACCTTGGATACCTCTAGGGCTACCTACGTAAGTACTGTACTTTCTTATTGGATGGTATCTACATTCCCCGAGTCCTGATTGGCTTGGATTATAGATTACTATAAAAGCCATGTTTTTTGATATGATTCTGTACAGAGTAAATACTTGTATAAAAAACGGCTAAACCGATAGAGGGTTTGAATATCCATGGCTGAGATAAAGAAACTAGAGCAGCATACAAATATCTACTCGAGTACCGAGAGAAACCTGGGAAGGCACGTGGGCGGTAAGACTCAAACCCCATGATGAATAATGCGCAGTAACTTTCGCAGCCTAGACCTTCAAGGCTACCTACCTCCAGGGCTGTCTGATCAATCCCTACTCAGCCATAATTCATAATTACGAAAATTCCATTTGCACATAAATTATCTCACATTCATATTCACACTGCAAACCTCAAAGTTGACCACACTTCTCACCAGTCCATCAAAATGAACAGATTATTCGGCGCAAAATCCTCAACCCCCAAACCCACCCTTAGTTCCGCCATTTCCAATGTACGATTGCGTCCCCCTTCCCCATCTGCCGCCTCTCCTCCATATCCCCCCACCTAACCACGCCCGACCACCCCCCGCTAACCACCCCTCCCAGGTCGATGAGCGGATCTCCTCCCTCGACGTGAAACTCGCCTCCATCAACGCCGAACTCACCTCCTACCAAACCAAGCTCTCCAAGATGCGCGACGGCCCGGGCAAAACCGCCATCAAGCAAAAAGCGCTCAAGGTGCTGCAGCGCCGCAAAATGTACGAAGGGCAGCGCGACCAGCTGCAGCAACAATCCTACAACATGGAGTCCGCCGCCATGATGCAAGACAACCTCCAGAACGTCATGACGACGGTCTCGACGCTCAAAACGACCAACGCCGCCCTCAAGAAGCAATACGGCAAGATCGACATCGATAAGATTGAGCGGATGCAGGACGAGATGCAGGATTTGATGGAGGTGGGGAATGAGATCCAGGAGAGCATTAGTCGGTCCTATGATCTGCCCGAGGAGGTGGATGAGGCCGAGCTGGATGCGGAGCTGGAGGCGTTGGGCGAGGAGGCCGAGTTGGATGGGCTGAATGCGTTGGCCGAGGGGACGCCGAGTTTTCTGGTGGATGAGGTGCCTAATTTTATTGATGAGCCGCCGCAGAAGGTGGGGGAGGTGAAGGAGGCTGCTACTTGAGGGGTGCTGGCTATTTGGTTGAGGGTTGGTGGATTTTCCAATGCGATTTGGGGCTGATGGATTGGGAAGCGTATTGAAGCTTTTTTTCGCAGCTGTGGTACGTCATCGTGATAGTAGCAAGGTGAATCGGTGGCATGGGCGTTGGCATTCTTATATGATTACGATGGCGTTTAAAGGATTGTATTGAGGTGTGCACCGCGGGTACTGGAGCGATCATGGGGGCATCATTTGATATGAGAAATTATTTAACCAAGACTCTACTAGTCACATATGTGCATATACCCTTGAGATCCCCAATTTCATGATACGCCCTCAAAATGCCGACAAAAGTTCCACTGGTATATCCGACGCCATTTCTCAAATGCCATGTGCCCAATCCCAAGATGAATAACTCCTCATGATGCACCACTAATAAAATCAACGCTCATCGTCTTCCCACCCCTCCACTCCCTCCCCAAGACCACTTCTATGGGCCACGCCGTCCACTCCTCCCACCCTGGCCCCAATACATCCAGAGTCGTCTTCAACAAATTCTTCCCCTTGCCACTCATCCACGATACATGCGACACACGGTGTATGCACACACAATAATACGCCACGAGTAACAACGCTTCTTTGACTTTCATACCCATCATCGCTTCCACCTCATCGGGGATAGAAGAAAACCAACTCATGACCACGCTTAGAGGCGATGGTGCATTGGGGGTTCTCAGAAGCCCAAAGACTCGTTTCAACATATCGAGCGCACGATCTAGCTTTTGTCGCTGCTCGAGAGGAAGATCACATGATGAGCTGCTGGACCATGCGTTTGATATTGAGGAGACGTGGAGATCATCTGTTGGGTCGAGTGGGGGGATGTACTCTCGTTGGAAGTTGATCCATGGGTCAAGTAAGACACTAAAGGGTCCCCGGGATAAGTCTTCCCATGTGCTTCTTAGTATCGCGTGGGAGCCACGATAAAGTCGCACCCATTGAGAATGGGGAAACGTGCTTACAGTTTCGGGACAATCCGGGCCGAAAAAGAGATGGTTTGGAAGATTGGAGTCCTGCGATGACCACGCGAATGTGAACATTATGGTGGTAAATGCGAAGCATGCTTGACAATTCTCCGCTGTGAGGTCGGAGATTGCGGACTGGAATAGCTGAAGAGCGCTCGTCAGGTGGGTAGTGGATGCTTCGTAATAGTAAGCGGCTTTGAAAGGCCGAGCATGTGACAATTGCAGGGCGGCAAGAGCGAGTATCTCGTGCATGAGAAAGGGAAACTTGAAAGCGTGTTCCACGACAGTAGTTCGAAATAGTTCTTGGCCACTCGCAAAATCAACGAAATCGGAAACACCATACATCGTATAGTAGTGAAGAAGTTCCATGTCAAGTATGGAAAAGGAATGATTAGATGGCGATAGGGATGGAGTAGGTGAGGCGGGTGGTCGAGGGCTCGACTCAACCTTCGAAGACAATATTTCAGAAGTTGGTGATTTCGACTTTGAGCCTTGTCGCATCATGGAACTGCATTGAATCTCGTGACTATGGAGACTCTTCATTGGATGTGTATGCAAATACGAGCATTCTGAGCCGTAACTTCGGCATTTTTGGCATGAAGGCTTTTTTTCGTCACACTTTTTCCTGTATTGTCAGCTAAGAATTCCAGTTTGAAATTTTGAAGAAGATACATTTGTTGAATTGGACTGAGTGAAACACCGACGCGTGAGTACATTCGTGGGTACATTGAGAGCTTTGCGTGTGCCCGAGAGCTTCTTCATGCCAGAGACTAGGATGTTCAAACGGTGCAGTAATCATACATGAAGTCTTGCATTGAGGAGACAAATTCTTATCCGTTGAAACCAATAAGAGACTACGTACCTTGACCTTTCTTGACTTGCATTGAAGACATCCAGTTCTACTCTTGTGATGTGGTCTCCGAGGACGGATGACATCCATTATGTCCAGTTTCTGAAGCGATATGATGAAAACACAGAGTCAAAGAACCCGACGAGAAATATGCTCTCAAAAGGTAAAAGCAAAGCCCTTTCCCAATACCGAATATGAGTTACTATTTAAAGCGTCGTATTGGTTAGGTAGAGTACGAGAAGGTCAGAGGAACAGAAGATGTTGAAACGACTCTAGAAATTGGGGTGAAGCAGACACGAGCCACACAAAACCTTGCCAATTTACTCGTACTACCGAGGTGGTTATTCGATTGGCTCTAAGGAGTACGAGGGCTGAATAAGCAATGGATCTCATCCGCACTTTTTCTTATAATAGTCGGAGATTATCTAGATTGTTCAAGGATATATATATAAATACATATACTCCGTATATACATGTCGGGTCTCCAGTTATCGAACAAGGGACTCAAGAAATGCCGTGACTGGAATCTTTGGAAGAGATCCTTAGTGCTTCTTGGCTGCAATGGTGGTAATGGCAACCATGGCAACCATGACAACCATGGCAATGTCGATGGCGGACAAAAAGTATAATACTAGTGATATAGTACGGGTACGTATCGATTCGCGAGCGAAGTCTTGTAAGGCTCCGTCATGGTGATAGTCATGACTCGCGGTTATCACGACACTGTATCCGCGTATCGAGATTCGACTTCTCCTGTGGTGGTGGTGGTGGCTATGTGCGTTATATCTGGGCGTTCGCAAGGTCGGTTAGAACTAAGCATCATATAGTTATGGTTTTATTCCGTCTAGACTCTAGAGTCGGAATGATAAGCTTAAAGTTTTCTAGATTCTTAGCCCTGGTTCTTGTTACAGTACAGACTGTACACTACCATGCCGGAAGAGTGAGTCTACTACGGTAGGTAGATGCTCTGCTTATCGTCATGTCTTTCTTTCTTTCCTTCTTTCTTTCTTTCCTTCTTTCTTTCTTTTCTTCGTATACTTCCCCTGCCACGCCACGGCGGCTGTGTGGACATCAGCCTCAGTGGGCGGTTAAATTGGATGCTTGAAATGAGCGAGTCTGTCGTTTCGTCATTGAAGTGGTTCCATATTCACCAGTCATCAAACAAGTCTCAGAGGATCTGATATGACCAACATTCAGTCCTGTCACCTGTGGACTCCTTTAATTAAGAGTCTCTACTGTAAGTTTATATAGGAGTACCACCCCCCACCCTAACCCCTGTCACTAACTTTACTACAGACGAGTTGGCATTATTCTCTTATCACAATCCACCAACCACCCGTTGATATCTCGTTGATATCTCGTTTAAATACCTACCTGGGTAGTACATACCTCTCAACATGTCCACTCGGTTTGTGGTTCTCATCAGTACAACATACCCTACGCTCTTTCAAACCACTACTTAGCTTCTGATCATTTGTTGTTTTGTCATTCATCATGGACCCATCAAGAACTCGTCTGAAGTTTTGCAATACCTAAATCTTCAATGTCCCGGCAAACGAATGAGCAGGAGCGAAAGGGATGATGGGCTTTGAGTTGTCATTTGAAGGTCATCCTTACAGATATGCAAGAGAATTTTCCGTAGGCAAGCAAAAGCACTCATGATAGGAAGAATTCGATTCTCATCATGAAGGAGTATGGAATCACATATTATTAATCGCTTAGCTTGAAAGAAACTTTTGAGGGAATTCGTCTGAAGTTCTCAGAAGGTTGGTCTTAATATGCCATAAAGGGTGGGAATTGAGAGGTTAGTGGAATATTGCCAGTTGAAGGTTTACCCAATGAGACGGTTATTACAAAACACTCGTCCAAAGTCCTATTTCTGGAGGTTGAAACTGAAGACGAGATCCCAGACTAGTTTCTGCAGAGTATCATTCTTCTCAGTTTAGATTGCAGTTTGGTCAAGTAGGAGGCAAGCGGCGATCTATGTGTCCTTACTAATTAGGTAAGATTTTCGATACCATATCATGCTGGATAGGAATTTTGACAGAACTCACAACCTGGACTTCAATTAAGTTAATCTTGTACAATTATAGTATAAATCAAACCACTCAGGTTACTGTACCGAGGGGTTTATGTGGTTCTGAGAAAGATCAATTTGAGTATGCAAGATCGCTTATGAGAAGTGACCTCTATCATTTTCTTGTGTCATTTCTTTGCAGAATGTAATGTTACATTTGTTAACATTAGCAGCAGATAAAATCGATGAGAACCCATGGCCCATTTTTCACTCACAGACTTTTACTCGCCAAGAGCTCCACGGGTAAGGATATCATGTATCTAGTTCGAGGGGGTATAATAAATCGTGGGTACCCCAGAATGAATTTTCAAGATCTCGGGAGTATTTACCGCGAGTGTTTGAGCTCAATACTACACTGTACGGTTTGGTCAGTTCAATATTGTGAGAGGGAATTTGGATGAGAGAGGCGAGCGAAGTTGCACGCTCAAAGGACCTGCACTCCCAAGAAACTTCGGAGTTATTACGAGGAGAAACATTGCTCTGCGTCTTTTTGAGGACTCGGCTGTACTGATGGTATATTAATTGGAGCTTCATCGAGCATATTGCATTTTGAAGGGTGGTCAATTGCACCGCCAGGTATAAAGTCGACTGCAATACTGCCCAATACTCCAATATTCACTTTGTTTTTCCCGAAAGAAAAATATCAAGAAAAGGAGAAACGAAAATGACAAGTCAATTGCGGATTTTGAAGCTCTTTGGGAAATTGATCAGGAGTCTGTAATGTTGCTTAATTCATGCAAATAAGATCCTTTGGGGGAGGAAGTCCCTCGCCTGGCAAGCCGGACCTTCAATAATGCGCTCTTCGAGGTATTGTTGCCAATTTTGAGAAAGAACACAGGATCATACACTATTGGTGTCAAGTACAAATAAGCGCACAAACAATATACAATCCACCAACGAGGATAGCTGCAATATACTAGCGCTTACCCGCACAACTACAAGCTTTTGCTCCTCAGTTATCATGTCATATTTTGCGAATTACATATATGGTGGCCATCTGTTGGTTGAAGGACGAATGGCCTAGTTGGGCCGAGGCGACTCTTATTTGCCTTCATGTACGCTGTAGACTGTCCTTGTTTGATTCGAAGAATAGGTAGGCCATAACACTGCCGAGCTTGAGATCGGCTAATTTGTTGGTGAGTGGAAGCATATATTGTCTTCGTACCCTGAATGAAAGTTTATCATCTCAGCTAGAACCGTAGTAGATTCCAAAAAATATTTAGTTATTCTACTATCTATTATTTTGGCTTCTTGTCAGATTCATTCTAATTGCTCAATAACCTGGCTTGCTAGGCTTTACACCAAGTATGTAGTTGCCGATCTTCATCCATATTCTTTTCAGGATGCACACGTCATCGTATTTTTCCCCTGCCTCACTCTCGTTCTCCCGCCGTTCCACTGCCCAATTCTCGCACATCCATCTTACAAGTCTTCCCTCATGCCAACTATTTTCTTCTCCTCAAAATGTCTTTCCTACTCCGCTACATTCCTCTGTAACAACATGGAAGATGCATTTGAACCCCATTCAATAGTAAAGCTCACAGGTTTCTGCGAAGGAACTGAGTCAAGGTAGCCATGGGTGATGGATATTAGCGAGGGCTGTAGACTCGTGGAGATAGAAGTGAAAGCTTTTGGATTTTTTTACCTATCGAGACTTTAGAAACAGAAAGAGAAGTTTCATCCTTGTCGATTGTGAATGGACTCCCGAAAAGAAGAGAAAAAAACGGAAGAGTTGGAAATTACAGAGCCTTGATATCTCTACACAGAGATATGTGAGAAGAATAGTGCAAGTCTGGAGGTTAATGGGGAAGTTGAGATATGTGAGGAGATACTCGGATAATGTGACAGGTGGGTGTTGGGAAGGATGCTTGGAGGGTATGAGGGGGGATTTCGGGATAGCTTGGGTGGTGGAGGGGTGGAATTATTGTGAGGAGTTGGAGGGGAAGTTGGGGGGGTTGGAGGGAGATGCGAATGAGAATAGGGGTGTGGATGAGGAAGAGGAAGAAAAGGAATATGAAAATATGGAAAAGGATCTTGGCACGGGATATGAAAGGAGATAAAATTGATGAGGAGAGGGAGAGGGAGAGTGAAGAAGTGATGATTTTTTCGACTCTGGAGATATTGTGAGGATTTGGAATGGTGAGGAGTACAAGAACAGATAGAATAGCTTCACAGTTTATCTTGAAATAGCATGTACATATACCATCAATACGTCCCATCTCTCCAGCCCCCAAACTAAATCCATTCCTCTCCCAAAAGAGCATTAACCATCTCACACAGTGCTCATCTCACACAGTGCTCACCCCACCACAATCCCACAACACACAACAAATCTACAAAGTACTCTCCAGATCATACCCTCCAACCTACACCACCCAAAACCCCCCAAAACGAACGTCAACTCCCACCCCCAATCCTCAACCTCCACTCAAAACCCACAGACAATCCCAGACCCGAAAAAAATGACGTGTTAAATAAAGCGACATTCAAAAAATCTCGATCGTCTCTCATCCATACAAGGATAATGATCTCCTCCAAGCGCCCCCACAGCTCTAAGGCTCCCTCCTGTACATTGGTCCAATTACACTCTAAATGCATCGATCATAATTAGAGCCCGTCCCATGATCCGACGGCCCAATCGCCTATCCCCAAAACCATCCACACCCCCCAAATAGACTCAGATCGAAATCCGCGTCCCGGGTTGAGGGATGATCGATCGAGTGGAGCGCAGGTACCGTATAATCTGCGCCTGGTTAGGTGCGCGCGATCAGAGTTAGCGCAGCGTCTGAGCTCGCGTCTGAATAATCAATGAATGAATGAATGAATGAATGGGTCGATTCCAGACCCCCCATCTGCAGATGGCGCAGGGTGTTGCTGCGCTCTCTCCTCAGAGCGCGGGAAAATATCGCGAAGCTTTGCGGCTCGCATTGCGAGTCTCTTTGCGTGGGTGGACTGGGTGGGGGGTGTCGTGGGAATTGAGGCGCGATGGATTCATCTCGGAGGGCGTTGGGTGTTTGTGTGGTTGGTAGCTTTGACGTCATTGGTGGTCGGGGCGGGAGCTTTGATGTTTTGAGAGGGTGTTTTTATGTTTTGGGTTTTTGGGGGCTTTGCTTGGGATGGATGTAGGGATAGATAGAGGAAATGGATGGTGGATGGGTTTTGGGGAGGGGTGGTACTGGTCGAGTGGTTGGAGTGGTTGACATCATATGCTGTCGATCGAAATTGGAGTTGGGGGTGAGGGTTGAGGTTGATCATGAGATCATGAGATGATGGAAAACGGGATGGGGAGATAGGGTGGGTAAGGGGATGTATTGGTCGTGTCGCGTTGGTGGACACCTGTTTCTCGAGATCACTTGGAGCAAGATTTTTGTAATGAGGAGATGGAATTTGGTATTTGTCATTTGGTCTTTGGCATATGGGTTGAGTTGGTTGTGTTTGGGAGAAGCTCACAGGTCGGGGTGTCTGTACGTGATGTAGATGGTACCTGAGCAGTGAAATCCCGCAACCTTTTATATACCAGTACTCTCAATTCCATCCCCCTCCAAGCCCATCCATCTCCCCCAAATCACAAAATCATAAACCGTGACCCCGAAAACACACTTTATAATGAAGCACTCTACACACCTCCTCTTCACTCTATCGCTCCTCCCTACAACAGTCATTGCCACGGCCAAAATATGCATCAATGCCAGTATCCCAGTGACCATTTCTGCCCGGCAAGCAGTGTTCAATATCGAAATCCCTACTACAAATGTTTCGACCCCTGATTTCTTTTTAAACCTCACGCAGCAAGGAAGAAATTTCACGGATATAGCGTTGGAAGGATATCAGACGACGGCCGGGACTTATACTATTAGTACTATGTATTGCAAGCCTGATGGGGATAATTCGTCGGATCCGACTATACAGGTATGGTTATTCTTTGCTTGTTTTTGAGACTTGGAAACAGAGATGAGATGGAGAATGGTCTTGAATTCTGTGAATGATATACGAACCACGTGAAAATCCATTAGTATTTGAAAGTGTGAAACTAATCCGCACTCCCAGGTCCTAACCCACGGTATCGGCTTCGACAAAACCTACTGGGACCTCCCATACAACAACTTCAATTACTCCTACATCGACGTCGCCATCTCCAAGTACTCCTACCACACGCTCTCCTTCGACCGACTGGGAACCGGCCAATCCTCCCACGGTAACCCCCTCAACGAAATCCAATCTTTCATCGAAGTGTCCGCCACCGCGGCCCTCACCACCATGCTCCGCAACGGCACCTTCCCATCCGCCCCCGGAAAATCCTACAGCCGCATCGTGCACATCGGGCATTCTTTCGGCAGTGCCCAGACGTACGCGCTAGCACACCTCTATCCCAACCTCACCGACGGCATTGTCTTAACCGGGTTCACCATGAACAGCTCGTTCGTGCCCTACTTCGCCGCGGGGGGTAATTTCCAACAGGCGTCCGAGAACCAACCGTCCCGATTCGCGAACCTACCGACCAGCCACGGGACTGCAAACGAGTTGATTCAAGGACTTGAAGTCGTGCCCGCGGGGTACATGGTATCGTCCGACGCGGCGGCGAACAAGTATTTATTCTTGAAGCCCGGGTGCTACGACGCATCGATTCTCACCTATGCAGAAAAGACCAAGCAAACCGTGACACCGGGAGAGCTTTTGACGCTGGGCTCGCTACCGATGGTCAATCGGTTTGCGGGGCCGGTCATGGTTATGGTTGGGGATGCGGATTTGCCGTATTGCGGATCGGATTGTTTTGCGACGGGAGGGGTGGCGGATTCTCTGGCTGCGGCGGTGGCGGAGAGTTTTCCGAATGTGGTGGGGGCGGACTTTGAGGCATATGTGCAGCCGGATGCGGGTCATGGTATCAATTTGCATTATAATGCGACGGGGGCTTACGGGGTTTGGTTGGATTGGTTGGGGGAAAGGGGGTTGGCGAGATCATGAGGGCTGTGGGGGGGCGGGTGAATTTGATTAACCTTTGAGAAGGATCAAGCATGTAATGTAATGTAATGTGATTTAGTAATGTACTGGTAGAACAGACGATACATAGTTTGTAGAATCTAATCAATGGATATCCATATAGGATTTGAGACAATGAGCTGCGAGTGGATAATAACTACTGAGAATCACTTTTATCCTCGACTTTCAATGTATGGATGGAGTCAGAAAACGATACTCGCAGAACAACGGATTAAAGCATCTAAGTGTAACCTTGTTAAACATCATTTTACCGATTTCTTCAAGGGATTCGCTATTGAAGATATTTGTGGAACAGATGAACGCTGATGCGCGAAGACTTTTCAACATCGTAAAGTAAAGCCTGCCAGCCATACTCGTAGACAGGAACTAAAGTGTCTAAATACCCGCGCCTCTACCGGTCACATCAAACCAATCAAAACAGTAAACCTACCAAGTTGGCTTTCACTAGATAACGATACTAAGACCTACATATCTACTACGGGGCCTGAAGATCCCCTCGGAGTTTATACTTGGACAAATTCGCCTTTGTTTCCAAGAAAAGAAAAGGCAAATTCTCTCCAAAGATCTAACGCGACACACTCTTCGGAGTTTTTAAACAAAGACTCGGGGTTGAGGACGGAATGGAAAGTCATTCTTTTTATAGATTTAAGCTTCTTTAAAGTCTCTTAATCGCTACCGTAATGAACGCCTCTTCGGAGGTTATAGGAAAATAAATTTGTCGCCATGGAGAAAAAGATTGGAAGTCTTTCGATGGATTCACACTTCTTTGAAATACCGTGCCTTAATAATCGAAAGTATATGTAAGATTTGCAGACTTTTTACGTGGAAAACTCTGAATAACCAACCAATTACAGATCCGTTGATCATTGCCGGGCATTGACGGCGAAATACTTTTTCCCAATATCTCAATATGTACGGAGTAAGAGGAAAGTATATTTACAAGCTTTTCGTTGAAAGGCTCGGAATGGTCGGGTATGGATGGATGGATTTGTTGCTTGTAAATTAGCCGTCACTGACGGGATGGTGAACTTCGCATCTCGAACACTTCGCATCTGAAACTTGAGTAGAGCAAAGATGATAAAAGCAGAACTACTGTATACGCAATACTATTCCTTCCCTCTCCCAAACGGAGAGGTTTGGTGGTGATTAGAATGGCAAGAATTGTAGAAGATTTCATCGATAGACAAACAAACCGTGTGGAAAACTAATTTGAACCGTCGGTACTCATGGGTAACACAAACACTATCCACATAGTACCTGCCCAGTAGCATCCACCAACTAATGAATACTGCCGAGTTAAATGCTGAAGTTAAAGTAGATGTGCAACTGAAGTATTTTAGATATTGCATCATGTACCGCTTGGTATTCAAATTGTGGGATCGTGGCCTTTGACATGGCAGCAGAAACAAGGTAGTTGATAAAAACATAAACAGAGGGAGGGAGGGAGGGAGCAAAATGGATATCTGATATCCAATGCCAAGCATACCTTATACGCACGTTCAACCCTAGTACACATATCATCGTATAAACAATCACCTACCAATATCTATCGCCCTTTCATGGAACGTAATTATACCCAATATCAACAGAACCATTAGTGAACCAAGATATAATACACACCTACGAATTGCATCCACATCCACAACCAGAACCCCCCCATCCTCCAGCCTATCAAACGACCCCCCATCCAGACCATCCCATCTTTCCACCCTTCTAAGTTCCAAAGTTCTCTCCCCTTCTCCTCCCTTCCCTAACCGAACCCAGCCAGCCAACCAATAAACATGCATATACACATGCTCTGTACACAAAACCAACCCCCCCTTCCCCCCCACCACTAACTCAATCCACGCCACCCCGATATTCCAAAGCCACCTGGGCACTTCCCGTCTTTCACCTTGCAATCCTCCTCTCCAAAGAAAATCCAAGCACAGACACATGACCTACACAAAAACTAGCGGACCGATAACCTTGATCTAGTACAGCATGCTTGTGTGAATATATTATCAAGTTATTTTACGCCATTCAAGCCATTCAAGCCATTCAAGCCATTCAAGCCATTCAAGCCATTCAAGCCATTCAAGCCATTCAAGCCATTCAAAAGCCATTCAAGCCATTCAAGCCATTCAAGCCACCCAAAAACAACAAGCGATACCATTCCACCCGTAGCATCGGCCAAACATACAACCGAGAGAGCGATCAAGACAGAGGCAGTTGGACCGTAGGAAGCGAGAGGAGTTCGGTATCGCCAGAATAAGACTCATAGGCTGACCGTACAGTAGCTATATCGCCTAATCCCATCCCAACCGAATCGACATCACGGCACCCGGTTGAAAGATTAAGCGTTTGATGCTTAACCTTGTCTTTTCCATGACTGATTGTCTTTCAGTAGGTACTTACTTGGTTGGAGAGTTTCTTTGCCTGTTTGGGGGGTTGGGGATGGATGTCTTATATGTATATAGATAAGCAAGCGTATATGTATGTATCACATAGTTCTGATTAGGATCATAGTATCTTTGGTGCGGAAGTGTTAAGTTAGCCTTGGAAGTGTTGGTATTTAAAATCATATTTGGTGGAGGGGTTTATTGGTTTATTGGGGGTTGTAAATGGTTAGATAGATTTGATTGGTTATTAGTGTTTATTTGTAGTAAGTATTGTTAGCTACCTACTACAGTAGGTAGCTAGTAAGTAATCTGGAGGAATAGGGGAGAGGGGCGAAGTTGAGATTTAGATTTGAATGTTAATTGGTAGATAGATGAAATGGAATATAATGACTTATATAATTCTTATAATTTTTACATACTCCGTAGATATGGAAAATGTCGAGGAGGGGTATGGTAAGTATCCATGGATTATTATATTTTTCGTTTAGAGAAAGATGGGCAAAGAGTTCTTTTGAGGTTGCGATGAATATATATATATATTCTATTCGAGTATTCTTATTATCCTTATTTTCTTCTAGAATCAAAGTTAACATCATCCGGGCAATTAAAATCAACATTAGATGTCTACAGCACATCTATATCACACAACATCTATCGATTATCTACTTACCCGCGTAATACAACACAAAATCGCAACAACATCGGTAGATACACCATTCATCCCATCCACTCCCATCTAAATTTCTTTCCTTCCCTCCCCTCCCCTCCCTTTCCATAAGTCTCATCCCCTCCATCCCAACACAAAAATTCCCATCCAAGCATCCCCAAATAAACTTTTCGCCAAAGAACAAGCCATATACTATAGTGTACAAGTCACAGTACTGAGTACTCCCAGAAAACCACAAGCCGCACATACAGTAACACAAGTTCGAGGTCTAGTCCCAGTTCGAGAACGAGCCCGATTCCCAGTCCCCATTCTAGCCCCAGTTCTACTTCACTTCTCTTTCCCTTTCCACCTTTCCACTCTGACCTTAGCTTTCCCTCTTTACCTACCTCCAGCTAGTTCGCATCTGGACCTAGTTCGCAGCCAACAGCCGATGAACGGCAGAGAATTAAACGAAGGAATTTTTTTTCATGCTATAGTTCTATGGTATGCATGGATGGATGGATGGATGGATGGAGAAAAAGCCAAACCACCTAATACCTAATTACTATAATGTATGGTGCAAGAGCACTAACTAACGATACTTATGAAGCTTGCTCAGCAACACGTGGGAACTTGGCAACCATTTCACGTACGGGAAGTATGAAAATTTCAAGATGAAAATGTTAAATGTCAAAATGACCTGCGGATGAAATGAGATGAGATGAGACGAAATGAAACGAATCCCTTTTCTTCTTTGGAAGATACATGGGATAGATAATAGATCAATGGTGGATGGATAGACAATACGTATATATATATATATATAATACGAGTAAGTAAGAGTTAATTATGGCTCTTATATTATTATATTACAATCCTTTATTTTTTGTTTTCTAATATCCCTAATACACTATTAAATATTATAAGATATTTTATTAAATTTAATTATATATATTTAATTAAATAAAATAATATATAGTTTTAGAAAACATCGCTTATTTTATATTAGAGAAAGACGCTATATCTAAGACTTTTTTTAATAAAATTTTAAATTTTATCTAGATATAACTTTTTTCTAAGAAAATAAATAAAAATAATTTTATTTCTTATTTGAATTAAATTAAAGATACTAGGTATTATAACGAATATCACGTGCCTTAAGTATATGATATTTTATCACGCTAAGCGATACTATATATAAAAGAGATCTTGAAGTTCCCTAAAGATCTTTTTCCTTTTTAGCTTCTTTATTCTAATTAATTAATCTTTATTAACTCGCTTTAGTATGTGATCGTAATAGGTATCGTTAAAGGAAATTTTATTAAATATTTTAATTTATTTAGAAATATAGAAGTTTTATTATAAAAACGCTAAGAATATAATAAATTATAAACGTGATTCTTAATTATAGTCTAATACTTATATTTAAAATCTAAAATCTAAAATCCCTAAGCTTTAAAAGCAAATAGATAATTAATATTATATTTAATAGATAAATAGACATTGTAGCATAGTATTATGCTATATATTATAATGATAAATCATTTATAGATAAATCAATAAATTTCCCCAGAGCTAAAGTGTAGAGGAACGATGTGTGTATGTATGTATATATGTGACCTTATGTATATGTACAATGCGACTTAGTGTACTCTACTATTCTGTAAGTAAGTGTGAATGCGCGAGTGCGTGCGTGCTGTCGGTCGACGTGTGGATTGGATTGAATTGGATTTTTGGGGAATAGATTAACAAGAGGAGTTCTAACTTCTTGGTGTGGAGAGTAGATGAGGAAGAATGGGAAGGTTGGGATTGGGATTAGGATTGGGATTGAGATGCTTGGTTTGATATTCAACATGATTTCTGACGATGGATTTTACGCTACTGTAATCTTAAGCTTTACTAGTACTACCTAGGTATAGCTTTGAGTCGTTCTTATTCTTGCCGTTGTTGTATGCTCTGTGCTCCGTATAATCTATCTATTTATCCATCTACTAGCATCTAATTTCAGTACAGTACAAGTCCTCATCATCTAGAACCATAAAACTCGGGTCCATATTTGATTTCCTCATCTACTCTTGCATGTCCATTGTCCATTGTCCACCCAGTGCCCACCGGTATGATCCATCGGTCGTCTGCGCCGGGCTTCGTGATGATTTTCTGGCGCAAAAGACTTGCCTCAGTGCCTGCACAGTGCCATCCATTCATCCATCCATCTCTCGTATTCCGTACTCGCTTTTGCTTAACAAGGTATGTACAGTAGCTTGATATTGTATCCATATCTGTATCCATATCCATATCCATATATCCATTCACATCCCCATATCCATCCATCCATCCATATTGTACTCCGTATATCCAACTACCCAACCCACAATACAATACAATATTCCCACACAAGCAACCCAAAATGAACACTCGAGTGACTCCATCAAACATACCTGGATACCACCACTCGTACAGTATATCAACCAAAATAGCCCAATACGCATTATTCTACAAGAAACAATAATAGCCCAAACCTAAAATCAAACAAACCACAAACATCCCCCCCTCTTCAATAAATCCAATCCTCTAACCAGCCACAGCATCAAAATGATAATTAAAAGAAAACAACAGAAATCACAACCGAGGAATATCAAACTAGTTCTAACCAACGAACGAACGAACGAAACAAACTACAAGGCCTTCGATCTCAAACGCATCCTTATCCTCATTCTCTATCTCAGATAACCAACCTCACAACAGGACAAGGAAAAGAGCTCATCAAATCAACCAATCTCGTTACCGGCCGGCCGCTTGTAATTTATATGTACCTCCTGTATGTATGTAACGCTGCAGCGCGCACGATAAGGTTATCTATCTATCTATCTATCTATCCATCCATCCATCGTTGTTCGCGCAGAGGCGGTTCAACATTAACAAAGTACAAAAGTACAAGATATAAATCGCCTACCCCTCCTTCTCGCCACCCCCTCCCCCTATTTAGCCAGAGCATTTCACACCAAACGGCCATTTTAAGCTATTCATTCTTTAATGAATGATTAATATGATTGATTAGAAACTTGTATTGTAGTTTAATAGTTTAGTATGTAAAAGATTACTCAATACGAAATATTTTTAATTTTTTAATATCGTTTATTAAGAAGTTAGAAGGAATATAAAAAATTAGAATCTCTAGTTTTTAATATATATATATATAAATCTTAATTATATAAAATAAAGGCTTTAAAAGAGTATATATAGGTTTTAATAAAGATAATTAAAAAATAATCTATTCGTCTTTACTCGTATATTATTCCTATATGAATTAAAATCTAATTCGCTATCTAGACTAAATATTATAGTTTATAATTTATTATTTATAATAAATAATAAATAATTTTATTAAGCTATAAAATTCTAATATCTATTATAATCACATACTAAAGCAAGTTAATAGAGATCAATTAACTAGAATAAGAAAGCTAAAAAAGAAAAAGATTTTGAAAAGATTTAAAGATCTCTTTTATATATAGTATCGCTTTGCGTAATGAAATATTACATGCTTAAGGCATATAATATTCGTTATAATATCGATAGTTCTATTCTATTTTTTATTAAAAAATTATATAAATTTAAGATTTCTAAAATCTTTTAATAAGTATATTAGTAATTTTTTATTAAATTTTCTTTTTTGAAAAGAGATATATATATTTATTTTTTAAATAAAGTAATTAAGATATTTATAGATGATAATAGTCGTTTTTAAGTATAAAATACTAGTTAAATAAGAGAGGGTAGCGAGATGTATCTAGTAGTTATTAGTTAGTAATTTATATACATATAATTTATATATTAAGTGATTATATTATAATAGAATAATTTAAGATCTTTATTTATTTATTTATTTATCTATCTTTCTATCTTTCTATCTCTTTCTCTATCTATTTATCTATTTATTTATCTATGTATTTATTTATTTATTATTTATTATTACTTATTTTTCTATTTAATTATCTATCTATCTATCTCTCTCTCTCTATTTATCTACCTACCTACCTACCTACCTACCTACCTACCTACCTACCTACCTACCTACCTACCTACCTACCTACCTACCTACCTACCTACCTACCTACCTACCTACCTACCTACCTACCTACCTACCTACCAACCTACCCATACAACAAAACAAACATTCCATTTCCCCATCAAATCCATCCACGCGCAATTATGATTCCCAACAAGGAGGTCCACTAAAAACAGCCAAGGATCTTCCAGTGATAGGGAAAATGTAGTGTGGCGAGGAGAGATGTGATTACAGCGTGCGGGAGGAAGATACTGTCTATAGAACTAGGTAGGTTCTAGGTAGGTAGGTAGGTAGATGGATGTAGGACCACCACATGAGAAATAGGTATAAAGATGCAGACGCAGATGCAGACGGATGGCATCATCATGGATTCAATTTGATTTTCGATGTTGGATTTTGGATTTCGCGCAATATTTGAGGTGCACCTCCTTTTTTTACTTGCCTGCCTCGCTGCATCGCTGCATTGCTGCATCGCTGTCTACCTAGGTGTTTGCAGATAGACAGACAGACAGACAGACAGACAGACTACATGCCACCCACGCACACACATCTCTGCTCTACTCAACTCACTAAATCCCCTCCGTATCTTCATTCACTGCGCCAATCACCAGCGTCATCTAGCGCTCGCTTAATGGAAAGCTATCCCCCCCCTTCTCCCCATCCACCCATGCATGATTTTTCGCTTCCGGTGGTTTGTTTGTCGATCTTGAGTCTCAGTCTTGAGTTTTACGTTGCGAGTTTTGGGTCTCGAGGGGTATAGGGAGGAGGTAGGTAGGTAGGTAGGTAGGTAGGTAGGTAGGTGCTGTACGGATAGAGAGTAGGTAGGTAGGTAGGTAGGTGCTGTACGGATACAGAGTAGGTAGGTTGGTTGGGTGGTTTTTTATGTGGGGATGGATGTAGAACTATGTATGTAAGGATGGGTGGACTTTGTATGTATGTGTACCTAGGTACGTATGTACTCGGGCGGGTTTTAAAAGAGGCATACGCCAAAATATAACTTATAATTATTCAACGGAACCTTAATATAATTTTATAAGATTTATAAGGTATTATATATAGATTTAGTATTTTTATACTTACTATAAAAATTTTGTATTATAAAATCCAATATCAAATGAATAATAGTATAATAAAATATATGAATATATTGAAAATTTAATGAAAAAATTAGAGATTTATATATTAATATTAAATAGTTTAACGAATATTATAAGTTAAACTTATAAAACTTTATTAAATAATAAAATAAAAGCTAAATTTTAAATATATTATTTTAGAATTTTAATATCTTTATTAATATTTAAAATATATATTAATAAAGTTTAAAAATATAGGAAAATTTACAAGTTTTTTAAAGGGGTAAATTTGCTTATTTGATTATATAAGTATATTATTATATAAGCTTTATATATTTTTTTATTATTAAAATTTGAATTTTTTGCTTTTTATATTCAATATATATATTAGTATAATAAGATAATATTAAATTCTAAAAATATTTAATAAAACTTTAAAGATTATATTATTTTTCTATAATTTTATTTTTTAAAATTTATATATCGTTGAATTTTAAATTAATATATTAATAAATTCTTAAATTTTCTAAAATCACTAACTTTATAGTATTATTATTCTCTTAAAAATTATTTTTATAGTATAAAAACTTTATAGAAAGATATTAAAATACTAAATCTAATATATATATAAATTATATAAGATTATATTAAAGTTTCGTTGAATAATTATAAGTTTTATATTCGCCTATGCCTCTTTTAAAACGCGCCCGAGTACTATGTAACCTTATATACGTTTATTTCGTTCTCCTCTCGGAATATTACTGTGCATTCGCATCCAAGCTTTTTCATTTTTTTTCTTTTTCTTTTTTGTTTCTCGTTTCTGGTTTTTGCCTTTTCTACCCTTCTACTGCAGCATGATGGCATGGTAGAGCATGGTAAAGGATACAGTAGCGCGCGGTAAAGGATAGCATGGTAAAGGATAGCATGGTAAAGGATAGCATGGTAAAGGATAGCATGGTAAAGGATAGCAGGTAAAGGATAGCATGGTAAAAGATAGCATGGTAAAAGATAGGATACAGTAGTACAGAGTACTCTGTACTCCGTTTAGTAAACACAGTCAGTACCTACCTACCTACAGTAAGTCGCATTTGAACGATCCGGTTAGCGTCCGCGTGCAAGGATTCATTAGGGGTAAAAGGTGGTTTGGGCGGGTCTGGGCGTGGGTGGTTTTTCTGTATGCGGGTTAGCGGGCGGGTGGGATTTAGGTTGGGATTGGGAGGGATGATTATAGCTTTGGGGATGGGGGATGGGGATGGCGATGGCGATGTCGATGGCGATGGCGATGTCGATGGCGGTGGCGGCGGTGAGGTTATTGGGTGATGGATGGATGGATGATGGATGGGGAGTAGGTAGGTATAGTAGGAGGTATGCAGTGGTTGGTATTGGTTATGCTCGAGTAGAGGAGAAAGGGTTTGATGGGTTGAAGGTCTAATGAAAGTTTGGTGTCGTTTAAGGTTTAGATGGATGGATGGATGGATGATGGATGATGGATGGATGGATAAACGAATGAATGAGTAGATTGAATAGATGATTAGATTTGTGTATGAATAAGTAGGTCTTGTATAAATTAATGATGTTTAAGGGAACGAAGATGAATGAGAATAAGGTTGAGAGAGGGAATCAATCAAACATTATACGTATGAGATATATGTGTATGAGATATGTGTGTATGAATATATATGTATGTATGTGTACATAGCTACGTACCTATGTACGAAATATACTCTGTATGAGAGATATCTGATAGATAGATTTCTTATCTAGTTGATTATTACTAGGTAGATACCTCGTTAGCTAGCTAGCTAGCTAGCTGAAAATACTAGGTACCGTGCCTAGCTAGGTCTTCCAAGGTTCTGCTAGACTATCCTACTAGGTATTCGAAGGCAAGTTTAAAGTGAAGTGATGGTTGAAGAAAGGAATGAGGTAAAGTAATAAATACTAATAGAGCATTAAATACGTTTTATAAGTAGTTGGAAGTGGATTGATTCTAATGGCGGAATATGCCAAGTGAAGGAAGATTAGGTGAAGAAAAGAAAACTAGAATATTTCAATTAATATTATAGTTATAGTTATAATATTATTATAATTATCACTACTACTACTACTATTATTATTATTATTATTATTATTATTATTATTATTATTATTATTATTATTATTATTATTATTATTATTATTATATATTTACTTATTTACTACTACTTGGGTACTTTTTATTTTCTATTATATTAAGTATATCATTACTAGTTAAATATTCATATTAAATACCCAATAAATTAGATCAAGTACACCCGTGGCCCTCTCTAGCTTTAATATTTAACTTTCCTCAAGCGTATAGTAAACCTAGCTAGTCAGTCAACTAACTGCCCAGGTGACACTAGTTGCTAATTTTCTTTCTCAATCCAACTCAATTCAACTGTCGAAGGCAAAAAGATGTCAACAAGATGGATGATAATAAGTATAATCAAAAAATAATCAGAATGACAATGATGATAAGGATGATAATAATACTCAATCATTAATATACATTCATCCCTTCTCACCTGGATGATGCGATACGATACGAAACGATACGATATAAAACGATCCGATACTATACCATCCATATATACCATCCATATATACGATCCCATCCATACCATCCATACAATAGAGCGAGCGAGCGAGCGCATACCATCCCATCCATATACCAACCATACCATCCCATACCATCCCATCCCATCCCATCCCATACAATAAATAATACCATACGATCCATTCTTTTCATTCAAATCTAATCACATCCCTCTCTTTTTTTGACTTTCCGTACCTTTCCACCTATTTACTCGTTCATATTGATTGATAAACTCCATCTTTTCTCTTTGTTTTTCGGAATATCACATCTTAATTAAAAAAAGAATCCCATCGATCAATCAGCCATTGTTATCATCCATCATTGTTATTATATCACTGTTGTATTGATTGTATCATCTCGTCTCGTCTCGTCTTGTCTTGTATTTATTGTATTTATTGTATTTTATTGTACTGTATTGTATTGTACTGTATTGTATTGTACTGTATTGTACTATTATCTATCTGTCTCCAGCTACCTCCTTCACCATCATAATCATTCCATCTTCACTATCATCGGTTTATTATCGTCTCTTCATCCTTTTCACCATTGGTTATCAGCATTACAGTTGCACAAGCAGCGTGGAAGCAAGCAGCACATACATACACACATACACACATACACACACACATACATACATCCCATACCAGTGCACAGAATATATCAAAATACACCTGGGCAGCCACAGTCACACCCGAAAGGAATCACAAAAGTCGGAATCTCCAAAACTCAACCATTCATTCGAATCATACAATACATTCATACAATTCATCCATCCATCCATACATCAGTCGTAGGTGTACAGTCTCTGCGGATACAAATACATCCATATACCTCCAGCTATCTCTACATCCATTTATTCATTCATTGAACCATACACTCATCCAATATTGATTCATCCACATCCATCCATCCATCCATCCTTCCATCTATTTATCCATTCATTGAATCAATCATTCATTCATAACCAACTTTTGGAGGAGAGGGAAGATCAAAGCAATCATTCGGTCAATCCATTCGGTCAATCCATTCGATCAATCAATCATTCGACCATTCAATCATTCAACCATTCAACCATTGAATCAATTAATTGTCGCAGGTTTTATTCGAAAACAATCACTTGTCAATCAATTAATCAATTAATTCTTTCTTTTAATTCAGAGAGAAAAGGGGAAAACCCTTCTTTCAAACATCGTCATACGAAGATTATTCGAAAATAGAAAGAAAATCAATCATTCCTTCTTACCTTGTTTCACAAAGAGCACCAAAGTACGCCATCATAGATAGAAGAAGAGCTTTTTACCAGGTTATCAGTCTACCAGGTTATCAGTCTACCAGTCTACCAGTCTACCAGTCTACCTCCCAATCGACCAATCGACTCACCACCTCACCCTACCTTATCTATCAAAAGAAACCTTCATCGCAACCACAATAACAACTCCTCTTTCGAGCATTCATTTACAATTATCTTCGATTAAATAAATCTCTCGTACTTAAACCCCAAGTGAGATCCTTATTCATCGCTCAACTTCGTCATGTCCTCTCCAGTCGATGAGAAGTCGACTCTGGTCAATTCAAACGTCCTTACCATCAATCGACCTAACCCATCCCGCACGCAATCAAATCAATCCGTTCTCAGCACCATTGAAGATGTCGATTCCACCCATTCCTTAAGTCCATCGCACACTCGTCACGAGAAGAGTGCTCTGACCCAAGAAACCTCTCCATTCTCTCCATTCTACAACCCCAACCCTACACGATATTCTCTCGAAGCACAGAAATCCTCCTCGAAGCAAAACATCGCCATATATGATACCGATGTCGAAGCATACCTCACCCCACAACAAACGACCAAGAGTGGACTATTGTCCAAGGCGAAGACGGGCGCGACGCAGGAATGTACGGTATGGCCAGGTCAACAACAGATGAAGAGAAAGAAGAAGGCGATGAAACATGATAGGATAAGTGCAGGTGTGTGCGGTTGCATGGCTGGGTTCGATAGAAAGACGAGAATTTGGATTAAAGTTTTGATTGCGTTGGTGGTCGTTGCTCTTGCCGTGGGTGTGGGTGTGGGTATCTCGAGAGCGGTTGGTGGAGGGGTGTGGAAGAATTCGCAGAGTACGAACTCTGCTATTTCCAGCTAGGTGGCACGAATGAATGGATGGATTGGGATAAGAGGTATGTTTCAACTCTGTTTAATCGATGCCACCATGTTCGATCCTAATGGTACTTAGTTGTGATGAAAGCCTCGATCGGACGGCAACACATCCTTTACCAATACATCTTCGACCTACCACACACACATACCTCGCATCAAACCCTCAACATCTCGTGAGGTCTCAATCATCGATCGATCATCCAATATCACATCACATCGTCTTGTACATACCATATCTTCGATGTTGCTTCTCAAGCACATCATCATTTTGGGCGTTCGCGGAGCCGCTACTTTCGTATTTTCTTATTTCTTTCCTAGCGCAGGGTGAAATAAGCACAAAGCACCAATATTTCTTTCTTTTTTCTGCGTTTTGTTTTCCATTGCGACATACTGCATATGAAATAGCCAAATGATTTGCATGCGCCATATGTTTCATCGCAGAATCATGGTCTCTTTCTCATGTTTCCAATCGTCGATCGTTTCTAGGTTTCAAGGAAGGAGCAGGGGTGATGAAAAATTCGGCTCGATTCTTGATTTCTCTTGCTGTGCATAGATGGTAGAAAGGCAGCCGATGTAGTGATAGTGGTGGTATGGGAATGAGAATGTTCATACCATGCATACATATCGTACGTGGATAGACGAGGATGAAACCTGTATTTGGAGTATTGGAGTGATATGAATGAATGGATGGATGGGATGAAGGGGGAATATGGAAATGCTAATGATATGACCACCAATTATTTGTTGAATCTTTTTATTGATCGTGAAGTGAAGCCGAGGAAATCTGATATGAAATCCATGTTGATGAACAGCGACATTGACAGCGACAACAACAAGGTCAAAACATATACGTGCAGTATAAACAAAGAGAACAAACAAACAAACAAAACTCCGACAAAAAGTGACTGAAAAGATAGCACCAACCCATCCATCCATCAAATATAAAGCCCAACCCTCGGAGTTAAGAAGGGAACAAAACGGATAATTTGTCATGGATTTACAACGTCGACATCATCATGCTGACATGCTGACATGCTCATGCTCACACGCCAAAGATGCATGCAGGCATGCATGTATGCATCTGAGTGGAGAATTTCGGTTTTTTTTTTTCTTTTTTTTTTTTCTTTTTCCGTTTTCCGCGAGGGAGGAAGGGATGAGGATGGGATGAGGATGGGGATGGGGATGGGATGAGGATGGGATGAGGATGGGATGGGGATGGGGATTGGTGGGGTGGTATGGGTTTATGTATTGTATTGTATTGTACTGTGCTGTACTGTGTTTTTGATTGTGCGGGGTTGGGGTTGGGGGTGGAAAGTCCGCGGTGGGGATGATGGGGATGGGGATGGGGATGGGGATGGGGATGGGGATGGGGATGGGGTTTTTTATGGAAGGTTGGGTTATTTTGATTGTTTGATTGTTTGCTTGCTTGATTGTTTGCTTACTTATTTGCTTGCTTGTTGGATGTTTATTTTATTGCTACATGATGGGATGATGATGGTGATGGTGAGAGAGAATCGCTTCGAGGTTCGAGATACGGTTGGTTGGTTGGTTGGTTGGTTGGTTGGTTGCTGTCTCTTTGTTCCAGCGGAGGATGGGAGAGGAGATATTTTTTAATAGTCTACTGGGAATTTTGCGGCGATGCGTGTAGATGCGTGCGTGCGTGCGTGTGTGTGTGTGTGTGTGTGTGTGTGTGTGTGTGATTTTTGGAATGGGGAAGCATGGAGATGTGGATGTTCATGATGAAGTAATAGGTTTCTAATCTAGTCTGCGCAGCGGAAAATGCCAATCGAACTAACTCGCCTACTTCTCTGCTCTGTGGGTGACAAGGTCTCCCGGCGCTCCCGTCCTCTCTCCCGTTCATGAGTCTGCTGTGAGGGTTGATGCGGCCGCAGCCGAAGGCTTAGATCTCGAGCGTCTCGAGATCGATCGAGCCTTGTCTGCGCGCGACGCTCGCTGGCTCGAGATCCTCGACTTTGGTCAAGAGGTAGCACGATGCATACATATTCACACTGCGCAAACACGTCAGCCGAGTCCCAGGGAAAGGGGGGGGGGGGGATTCGAAACACCCACCGATCAATACACGCGCCTGCAATCCGCGCTCCCACCCTCTGCCCCCGAGAATCCCAACTTCTCAAACGTGCCCACGTACCACGGCTTCAAGGCCGCGCTCCTCAGCAGCACCCTCCCCCCCACCTTCAGCGCCCGATTCAGCCGTCGGATCTGCCCTGCCGCCGCCTCCCCGCCCGCCTCAAACCAATCCATGCTATCCATCAGCACCGCGATCGTCAGCGTGCCCGGCGCCATCCTCCGCACCACCTCGTCCATCTCATCCGTGTGGATGCGCAACCCGTCAAAGGCGCCCCGCCGCCCGAGCTTCCGGTGCGCCCCCGCCCCCAGATACTCCGGGTGGCAGGTGCGCGTGTAGCGCCCCTGCAGACACACGAGGTAGTACGGATTCTCCTGCCCGATCAACGACGTCTCGATCACCGGGTCCAGCGTCCGCACCATGTACTCCCACACCGCGCGGCCCTTGCAGCCCCGGAGCTCCGCCTCGTCGTACCCCAGCGGCGCGTCCGCGTCGGCGTCCGAGTCCCCGGCCACCTTCGCCTTTGCCCTCGCCTCGGCCATGTAGTCCGCTTCCAGCATCCGCAGCTGGTGCCGAGGCACGCCGAGCGCCTTCCAGAGGAAGGATTCCTGGGACACGACGAGGTGGGAGAAGAGCCGGCTCATGATGACGGGGCGGATCTTCCTGCGCCAGATGTCCCGCTGTTCGGCGAGCGTGGTCGCGGCGAGCAGGGCGTGGATTTCCCGGCGGAAGCCGAGGGTGTGGGCGAGCAGGCGGATGGTGCGGATGGCGTGGCGGGAGCCCCCCGTCTCGTAGAGGCCGCGGGACGCCGTCGTGAAGACGTGGGTGTGCGCGAGCCAGTACTGGAAGGCGCGGGAGGAGAGGTGCGGCGAGAGGTGCGTGAGGAGGAGTTCGCGGAAGCGGGGGTGCTTGCCCTCGCCGAAGAGCTGCCAGAAGTCGGCGTAGGGGAGCGCCGTCAGGGAGGCGACCTTGAGCTCGAGGAGGTGGTTTTGGTTCGGGTTGAGGTCGATGGCGTGCAGGCGGTGCGGCGTCTGCAGCGCGTAGGAGAGGATGTTGTCGCCGGCGCTGGTGATGGCGAGGATGACGTCGTTGGACGTGATGTTGAGGAGGCGGTGGTCGACGCGGCTGTCTTCCCAGGTGAAGGCGTAGATGTATTCTTGTTTGAATTGGGTGTGTTTCTTGAGTTGATCGTCGTAGTGGATTCGCCAGTGGTGGTTTTGGTAGAAGAAGGAGGGGAGGGGTAGGTTTGCTGAGAGGTTCACGATGGCCGCTTCGAATGCTTTGGATCGGATCTCCGGTGTTGATCGATCAACGGCGCGGGAGAGCGTTCTCGTATGGTTGATTGGTGATAGATATGGAGATTCGGTTACGGCCGCGTCAAGCCTCTCGAGAATCTCATGGGGATCATTCGGTGTGGCCACTGAGGATGCGGGCTTCTTCTGACATCCAAGCCACATGTAATAAGGAATGGAACCCAAAAGATAATTTCTCGAGTCCGCGCTGAGCACAGTTCCAAATCGATACTCGAGGTAATCCCTTCGACCAGCCTCGAGACTGACACGATCCACATCAAACCAGGCTCGCCAGAACAGCCTTCCTAGCCAATTCACGTGTCTGTTGATCACGCCGCCGGTGTAGTTTCGACAGCTGAGATCCACGATGGATTGGACGTAGAAGTCTACCACGCCGATCGTTCCCAAGGGAGCGAGGAGGTTGGCCAGAGAATCGATGACGGAGTAAAAGTCAGGCTGTACATGATTAGCAAAGAGATCAAGGCACACGACTCTTCAAGCGAGCATCAGAAACTCACAATCATAGATAAACTATAAGATAGAGTGATCAGATCCGCACCACCCGTAGCATCAGCCCCACGGGAATAATGTGTATCAGGCGACCGCGAGAAGCCAACCGCACCAACACCTACATCCTCGTGGTCCTCGAGACGAAAGGTGCGAGCGTCCTGACACACGACCTTGACATTTTTCCACCCGAGACGCTTGAATCTCCTGCGCGCAACTTCACAGAGACTTGGCGAGAGATCGACGAGATAGACGCGGGAGAAGAACTCTGGAACCGAGACATACTCAGACATAGCCTCGATATTCCACCCCGTACCGCCACCAATCTACCCCACACGATTAGCGATCTGAAGATCCAAGTAGGGTGTGAACTTCGAAAGGAATCTGGGCAATGCCATCCCCGATGAGAAAAAAACTCACATCAACCCAAACGCGTTTCGGACCATGCGTCCGCTCCCCCCTCGCCTTATTCAGCAACTGGGCCGCCGCCAACGCAAGCATATCCTCCCTGCCCCTCAACAGCCTCTTCCTCGTCGCATCATAAACGCCCGCTTGAGCCTTGTAGAAGCTTTCCAGCGCGTCCTGCTGGCCGTTTGCCGTTCCATCGCCACTGTGCGGTTTCAGGAACGAGGCGTAGAAGAACCTCACGAAAGACGCAAGTGCGTTTGTACTTTCTTCTTCATCTTCCCCGGCGCCATTCTTCGACGTCGACGCGAAAGAAACGTTGGCTCCGATCAGGATGATACAGATGGAGAGGAAGAAAAGCGCTCCTCCCACGACGAAAATGTAAGGATGGGGCTCCTGCGGAATATTAAGGGTATGAGAAGCCATGGTACTCTCGCATTGCTTGATGGTTATTTAGACGTAGTTGGTAGTACTGCTTCTGCAACGAAAGGCAACAATGAAGACACGAAGAGGGAGAAGGGAAAGATGAAGAGGGGTAAAGCAGGGTAAATAGTGCACTGGTCCGAGCCGTCGACCCCAATACCCCTCATTGCCCGATGAAGAACTATGCTGCATCCTGTTCTCCATCGGGTAAGGAGGCTGCGCGCCGGCCCCACCGGGCGGACTTCCCTTCCAATGATTCATTGTGCAACCTTCATCGCTGGACTCCAGAGCCGTTCAAACTATCAGCCGTTTCATCGTGGGAAATTTAGATCAAGCCGCCCCGCAGCTTGCGCTTTTCTTTGACGCAAACTAACCACACCTCACCAGGCCAACTCACTCAAGAAAGCAATCGACCTATCGAGCCACCACATGGGTAGGTCAAGATGGGGCCCCTGCATAACATTGAGCAATTTCGGAGGGCATCCGCAGGAGTATACTTGGCTAACAGACAGCCTTTACATCTTACAGGCTACGCGTTGATGGAAAGAGGCACGCTTCCCGGAGGTTTCCTACTCGAATGGCTTTCCATTTGGATTGGTGATCATATGGTCGTTTTATGAGAAATTAAGGGGAGTAACTTTAGTCCCAGATAGCTATACTTGAAACAGTGATTGGAGGTGGTTCACAACGAAAAACATGTGCACAAACGGAAAGCATTGAACGGTCATTGAAGCACTTGATACTTGGACTCAAATTGGCCAATCATAAGTCATGAAATCTGCACGCCGAACTTGATTGGATGTCCCTTCTAAGCGAAGTATCTAGATGGATATTAATAGTCAAATTTTGCTTCTTGAAATCTTGCCTGCATCAAGATGATGATTCATGGGGTTGGCTAACTTACTCGTGTTAAAAAGATGAGAGAATTGCCAAAAACATTTTTCAGTCACGTATATCTCTTCCACGGATTGGTCGCAAGTATTGGTTGTAGATGAGAATCGATGGCCGTAGCCAGTTGCATTAATATGAATTCATTTTTAGACTAGAGCTATAGCTTCACATCTAATGTTGGTCATACAACATCATACCCATTCGCAGAGGTATGCAATCTTTGTCCACCAAAACTCCCGAGATAGATATTCCCAACACTTTTCCGAAACAACGACGACCAGAAGTATCAAAGTTTACTCTTCATCTTCAAAACCAGCCTCGGAATCTTCCTCATCTGAAGCCGCGTCAGAATCATCACTACCCCCGAGTTCCTTTTCCTGCTCCCGTTCCAATTTTCTCTTTCTGTCTTCTTCTCTTCTTCCCTCTTCCAACATCTTTGCTTTCTCTTCTCTCTGCTTCCTTTGTCCAACAACGAACGCTCCCAATGGTGTCTTTTCCCATTCAAATCCCTTCAAGAAGCCATCTACGCCAGCTCGATCGTTTGGCGCAAACTCAACCTTGGCTCTCTTACCCTCGATCCATTTCGAATTTGCCTCCAATTTTTGAACAAGAAGTACAAACATAGAGTTTACTTTGCTGTTTTTGTTTCCAGAGCTCTTGTTAGAAGCATCTTTGAGCCATCGCTTCAGCATCACAACAACCGGTAATGTGAGCTCTGGGAGCGCAATGCTAGTAGACCAGAGCACGAAAAATTCGGCAAGTAATTCAGCCACCTGCTCTCCAACACCATCTTGGTAGATTCGCGTACGAAGATATGACTTTTGAGCTTTGTAATTAGATGTAAAGTCGAAGAATTTTTGTGTGCTTGGCTTTGGAGGCTTCTTCATTTCTGCGGAGTTCAGGACTTCAAGCAATACAGAGGCCAATGGAATGTAGGTCCCAGTGGCTCGCGAAAGACGAAGCAACGAACGGATTAGATGGAACCGTAATGGGAAATAAGTGGAAGTTGGAATGAGACGCATAGCTCCAAGGGTGACTTGGACAGTGGGGTATATGAGTGGTCGAAGTTGAGATTCTTTCCCAGTTTCAGCCTCTTTCAAAGAATTGCAGTGCTCAGCTAGTACAGTCGACCAAAAATCAAGAGAATGAACGTATTGCCAGTTGTAAACTTGCTTATACGATTCCTTTTGGTTATTTGTGATGCTGCTTCGCAAGTGAATTGCCAATTGTCGAATAAATGTAAATCCCGTGGTATATCCAACATTTTGGTCAATCCCCCAGAGTTCAGCGGCTGAATTCTTCATAAGATTTATTCCCTGGATGGTGTGTATGGTGGTGTTTCGACTTCCTTTGAGCAAGCCCTGGTACACTGTCTTCATAACGGCCTCCCGGAGTCCAGCGTCACCAATTATGGCCAAACGCCGGATGACCAAGAAAGCATTGATTCGGGTGACTTCTGTGCTCGAGGCATCGGACCAGATGTCTACCACAGTCTTGACGACGTTTTTGAGGACCTTCTTGAACGATAAGAGATAAGGAAGCAATGGAATGACAGAAGAAAGTGTAAGTTTAAGGGTAGAGGCATCGGATAGAGAAGTGAGGAGATGTTGAACTGAGGTAATGTGGGATCTTAAGAGGGGCGATAGCGTCTTGAACTTTTTGGAATCTGTTGATACTCGGACTTTTCCAGCGGCAGTCTCCTTGACTGGGAGGTGGTGATTCAGAACCTCGGGAACTAGCTTCAAAGCAGTGAGCAACAGCTCGTGGTAGACATCAGAATCCGATATCGAGTATTTGTATTCCTTTCCTTCATCTTCATTGACGTGCGCCGCTGCTCTGAATGCTAGAACAACTTGTCGCATGGCTCGTAGAGACTTTTGCTCGGTCATTGCTTTGTTCCACTTCTTCACCATAGCTTTTGTGACCTCAGAGGCATCTTCCTCTTCCTCTTCCTCTTCCTCCGCTACTTCCTCCTTAGCCTTCTTCGATTTCTTTTGTTTCTTCTTTTGGGGTTGCTCGTCTTCCTCGCCACTTAGTTCGTCAACTTCAGCAAAGTCTGCATCGTCGTCAAAATCTAAAGCTTCAGGGTCATTCTCCTTGAGGTATTTGTAGAATTCCGGGTCCTTCTCAGCTAGAGCGTCCATTGCACTTTTACTCATTCCGGTCAATCCTTCGTCATTGTCATCATCATCCTCGCCATCCTCACTGTCACTCATTACTGGAGCCTCCCCAATCGAATCGTCTGATGATTCCTCCTCTTCCTCCTCCTCGGGCTCAGTTCTCTTCCTCTTGCCTAACTTCTCTGTTCCCTTCTTTGCTTTTGAATTCTTCTGAAGTTTTTCTGGTACTTCAAAACCGCCCTGGAAGAAATCATCGACACTCATCTTTCCAAACGCATCCTCTTTTGCAGATGGTTTGGGTTTGGAACCCTCATCTCCATCTTCTTTTCCTCCCAAAAATTCAGCATCTTTTGCATTTCGTGCGGATCGTTTTGCTTTCATTTGTTGTCTCTGCTTATACTTTGCGCCATCTTTGCGCTTTTCTAATGTATCCTTAAGATGGTTCTTCTCGAATTTACGAGTGGACTTTTTGGTACTTTTCGCCATAGTGGAATTGAAGACTTTTTGTGGTGATAAGATTGCAGAATAAAATAAATTCTGAGATTTTTTGAGATGGAAATCTTTACACCGATAAGCTAGTACCGATATAGCGTATCAAAGGCGGTGAGATTATAGACGTACCTCTACTAACCTTTACCTTGAAGAACGAACAAACTCTCCCGAGGTCTCAGTAAAGATAATGAATGAATGAAGGGATCAATCAATCATCGTCGCAGCAAAACAGTTCCAAGGTTCCAAGGTTATTAATGATATAGATATTCTCGAATGCTTTTTTATATTCTCAAACATGATGAGGAAGCAGATCTAATTCCCTGGTCTCAAGCTCACCCCCAATAATATCCATCAGCTCGATAATTCATCAATTCAGTGTTCTTTTGCTTCCAGAATAATGCACAATATTAAGTCTTAGGTATTCCTTGGGTATTTGAAGTTATGGATGGTGATTGCGACGCCTCATAAGCCCCTCCCCCCCACCACCAATAACCAACCTATGACGAAGACGAATCCCAAGCTCACATTGAATGAATATTAATCGCACTCCATAATCGAGATGTATCCAAACAGACAGCCCGCGTATGCGCCTACACCTCATAGTTATATACCGAATACTGCATTAGCCGCCACCATAAATTTGGATGAGGTCAATCTCTCTGCCCTCAAGAATCAGAACCATGGCTCACTATGACCTCTAGGAAGTCAAGCTCGCAGAGTCTAGAGCGGAGCGCGATCTTCAAGACTCACTTGCAGAAGTATTTAGTATTATAATTACGTTGGATCAACTCGAAAGAGCATACCTCAAGGATGCAATACCTGAATCGGATTATACTGAGACCTGCGATCGATTATTGAAACAATACAAAGCTATATTGGCAGATGAAAGTGTAGCCAGGGAATTTGTGGATTTGGAGACCTTCAAGAATGAATGGGATGTGCGTGTTTCCTGGAATTTCAGTTGCAACTGTGTGATGACTGATTAAAATCCCTTACAGATAGAGGTCCCCAGAGCCACGGAAAGACTCAGAATAGGATTGCCCAGCACCGTTACTGCGCCCTCACATAATGCATCTACCTCCAACAATAATGGTACCAATGGCACTTTGATTCTCGAAGCGACACAAGACTTCATAACATTTTTGGATGCACTTAAGTTGGGTTTATTAGCAAAGGATCAACTACATCCGCTACTGTCCGACGTCATTCAAAGTGTGAATAAAGTTACAGACAGGGACTTTGAGGGCAGGGGGAAGATTGTTCAGTGGCTCATTGCCTTGAATCAGATGAAGGCAACAGAAGAGGTCAGCGAAGACAAAGCTAGAGAACTGGAGTTGGACATGAATTCGGCATATCAAGGGTTTAAGGCGACCTTGGCTTGAAAATCCGTCAATATTGGAGTTTTTGGCGTGGATGCAAAGAAATGATTATTTCGCTTATGGGGACCACCACGAGAGGTATTCTATGTGGCTACCATTATTCGCAGGTGAACTCAATTTGTTCTTGAAGTGAGAAGATTGGTGAAACTGGGCTACACCTTTTTTTCAACCAATTCAATTGCACACATTGATAATCGGGCACCTCAAATGTACTGGGTCTTGGACCTGCTGATATCCTTGATAGCTCGATATTGCTAGATCAATCCCATTTGATATATTATACCAGAAATGTCCAGAAACTAGGGTATACAAATTCATCCTCAAAAATGCGTCTAACTTGCTCAAGAACAAACTTTTCTACCTTACCCACATTCTTGAGTACCTGCTTGCCATTCTCCCTCTGTCCAATCTCGCTCTCAACCTTGATTTCGTGCAAGAGAGCTCCCATTTTCATACCAACGAAACCATCTGCGTCTTTTTCATCTGCACCGATGGCAGCATATGCATCCTCGGGTGATAAAAAGCAAAAATGAGCTCTCTTACGAATATATGCTAGAACAGCAACCCATCAAAAGACAATCCTGTAATATTCAGTTTTCACTGGTATGCCCACGAAGCTTGGCATAGGGTAGTCTAATAAGATATCGACTGTGAGTGAAAGTCTGATGTTCCCAGAATACCGTACACGAAATACAGTCTGGAGATCTTCCGCTTTGGGTTCTCGAAATCTTCGCGGTGGTGAACCTGGCTCTTCAATTTCGTCGGCCTGCTCTTCTGGAATCGTTTCTTCGGGTGGCGCCGTCTCGAGTTATCAGTCCAGTTGCTGAAGATGAAGCAGCAAAGAGTGGATACACTGGCCTTCTCTCGAAGTGATTGATGGCCTACATCCCCAATTCGTGGAGGGGTCGTGGACGTTTCACTCGCTGTGTGGGATAAGGGCGTGTGAGATTGATGATCACGGAGGGCGGATAAATGTAGAGATGAGCTAGGACGATCTGACCATCCCTGAGGCAGATGCGCACCGGCAACGGCGGCTAGTGGAGTTTGAGTGCCAGACAACCCAGTAGCTAATTGAGAATGAAAGTAACTCAGATTTGATGTTCCGCCCGGAATACCAGGTGTTACTAACACCTAAAAAGGGACTCCCGGTATCACCAGAACCTTGCATTGATCTAAGACCAGGATATCGTGTATCGATATAAGCGGGAGGAGTCGGTACATGTGACGGTCCATTTGCCGTCCTTTCTACTCGATCCATCTTCCTCCTCTCTCTCAACGTCTTTGCTACTTCATTCTCTTCATCGGTTTGAGAACTCTCAGAACCCTCGTCGTCTTCATCGTCTTCTCCATTTTCGTCCTCGATATCTTCGTAGAAATCAGGTAATGGATCACAAATATCTTTCAATTCAACTTCTGGAGCAATTGAGCCGAAGTCGAAAGTGTGGACTTTGACACCCTTGATGAAGCGGGGCAAGGTCACGGTCTGGAACTTGCCATGTACAAAGTCTCGGATCTTTTCTGCGAGGGCGATTCCGTCTGGTCCAGTGGTCAACGTCTCCCAGTTGAGGTCGATAGACATTGGGTATTGAAAAAAGATATGATCAGTGAGATTGAAGATAATGAAGTATGAAAGATGTTGTAGTTCTGGTCGGCGTTACGTGAGCCCTCGTGTCAGCTTTTAGAAGACGTCTTTTATTTATCACCTATTATTTGTCGCCGTGATTATTCGACATTGCTGTTAATGTCAATGCTCTGTACAGGTATTTGATAGACGAGGATGATGATTTGCTGGTTGAAAAGGCCGTTAAAACAGCAACCTATCGAGTTAGAACGGCACTAGAACGTTGCTTACTAATTATGGCTTTAGCTTTCATGGATCGTCTTTTGGATTCCGTGGTTCCGCTTCTCCTTTTCGTCTCCAGGCCCTCTTCCACTCTGCGCTATATACAAGCTTCCAAGGTTATCCTCGATGCCCGAAGTGGCTCGTGTATTCTGATTTCAAGGTTTAAGTCCGAGTCCGAAAGATTTGGAATCTTTGACAATGAATTGATGAAGCATTATGACCGACATAGTGATGGAGCTACTCCATACCTACTGGAACATTGAAACGATACAGCTACGAACGACTAGGATTGCCCTTGACTCGTTTTTATCAGCTCGTATATCGATATGTACCTACTAGGTAGTCTACTGCAACTCATCACATCACAACAGCTCCTAGCATTCGCGAGTTCTCGTTGTCATAAAGATGACGTTGCCTCAAACGCAGGGAAACAAATTAGAACATCTCGTCCCAGTCATGATACTGGTCAAAAGACGTTTGGTAGTGGTTTACCAAGATATGTAGAGTGATACCTGCCTTGTTGTTTGCATGCGGTTATATTCAGCTTCTCTGCATGGTCATTTATCTTGCGCGCTAGAGGCGTCTAATTAGCCCGCGCTTTTTTTCCTTGCGAGAAATAATGGCGGCACAGGCGGGTATACCCTTGAGCACTCATCTTACAAGGATAACCTTACCCTGCAATTTTACCCATCACATCGCATGTAAGATTTTCGTCTACGGAGTAGTGCCCTTCGCCAACCTTGAAGGCTAGGCGTGTGGTCTTGTTTCCTTCTACTCATTATGGTTCGTCTAACATCAAAAGTAAATCTTTATATGCCACGATGATGCATATTCGAAATTGGTACTTACCTTAAATTGAACATCACAATTTCTCATCACACCATGTTCGTTACGTTTGTTCCTCGTAAGTACGTGCCGCCTTCCTGCTCCCGAGAGTACCACAGATTCCACGACCTCGCCGATAACTAAGCCCATTCCTCACTGGTTGTCACATCTTTACCGGCATGAGTGGGCTAAATGACAAGAACCCTCCATGACCAATCCACTCTGTTCTAGGCGGTAGACGCGTTGTGACATAGAATCATCACTTTATACGCTAAGAAAGGAAGGAAGTGTTTGAAGATTTCCAAAAACTTGAGACTCAATTGATGACGATATTGCTGGTGTTGGTACGCAACGCAATGTCAGCACTGAAAAGGGAAACACCCGATCCAAAATTTAAGCTAGGATTAGAATTAGGCCTCCACTGGTTCTTGCC
Organism: Monilinia fructicola; assembly: GCA_008692225.1. Lineage (NCBI taxonomy): Eukaryota > Fungi > Ascomycota > Leotiomycetes > Helotiales > Sclerotiniaceae > Monilinia > Monilinia fructicola. The sequence continues at coordinate 1,774,122 of VICG01000002.1, read as the reverse complement.
TGAATGTTGACCAGCCTTGGTCACATGACTAAAATTCGCTGCATGCCAACTGCAAGGATTCATATCCCTGAACGCAGAATTCGGACCGCGCTTGCTATCTCGATCAGTAATATCCCAGGTCGCATTGGCCGTTGCCTGCGGCATGTTAGCCGCAATACAACCGATAAGACTATCATTCAGTCCAAGATGGCGGGTGTCGCGCTCTCTCATGGGGCCTGTAGTTACACACAAAGAAAGCCGCACGGCAAATCGTTCAACCTCACTCGAGTTATACACCTCCCATACTTTAGATCTTTGCCACTGGTTTAATTTGTGGAGTTACGAAATAGGTGAGAGATGAGCGTGAAAATTTACGTTCATGGATGACGACGTGGTTGAAGATAATGGACGATTTTGAACTGCGCTGGCTTGTATATTTGTGGATTTGGTTTGACTTCACTATTCAGATGTTGCTGGATTCAATAGATATTTGGTTTAAAGAAAGACGGTTATAATTGAGGAAAAAAGTGTCGACTAAAAATCTACCACAGCAGAACGAGAATTCCCCCCAAAAGTAACAAAATGAGATATCCGACCCATGAACTCCCAAGTATGCTTGTATGATTACAGCAGCGGTTCATGACCAATCTTCGCACCACAGATCTCTGACCCTGTCCTAACGTCCCCTCTAGCCCCAAACCCCTTCGTCTGCACGGATGCCCCCAAAATATCCTGCTCCACTTGACTAATCCCGTCAGAGACGGTTGGAGAATTCTGAGGGACCGCCTTCAAATGCGGTTCAAAGATGTGAGGAGGCATAGTCTCTGAATCTAAAGTCAGGATATGACTTGACAGGAATTTTGGGGAACGCACTCACTTACGAAGGACAGCCATATGGACATGCCTCTGCGCCAGTAGATTTCAATTCTTTTGGCTTGTTGCATGCTCCGTGTGCTTTAAAGCCAGCGCACTCAACAACTTTGGTTTCAAAGTTGGTGCTGGCCGCAGCTGTAGAAAATGACGTAATGAGTGCACATTTTGGTGATTGTTGTTCGGGAAAGTGTTAAGGAGCTTGTAATTGAGATTTTGACTCGACCTATCGAGTCGCACAGGGATTAGCAACAAAGATCAATGGCAATGATAATTGCTAAAAGACCGACTCTCTCTCGTTCTAAAGGAAATGTAAACCGTAAGCAAACTTTAGACTTACTTAGACAATGGCGAATGTGGGTGAAGTAGTGTGTTTGCTGAGAAAATTTGAATGTGTGAAAGGGAAGCTGGTAGATAATATATCGTAGATGGGAAGCTAGTAGTGTGATGATGAATGAGAAGGTGATGATTGAGCTGTTGAACATTCAAAATCATGGGCGACGGCAGCTTGCTTTATACACCGTTGTACCATTCCGAGTGAACGGTACTGCCTGTCATTCAATTTGAGAAATGCTGTTTGCTTTGCCATCCATCGCAGGATGTCAACACGAAGCCAGTCAGAGAGGGGGGGAAATGCCTGCCGACGAGCTGGTGTGCCTCCTTGTTGGTAGTTTTTCCCGTAAGGGGTTTGATGGGGTTGGAATTGGCAGATTGAGCTGTAGCCATAGAGGTATCATACCAGGCTTTCCGCGAATACCAACAAGAAAATAGCCGTCATCCGCCGCGCAAACGGTTGGCTAGAGGATCGAGGGACACAGTGAGAGTAGTGGTAGGGCAGGCAGGTATCAATTCCATCGCTGACATGGTATCGGTAGGGCACCATAACTAAAAGCGCAAGCTCACATGGTCAATCCTAGATTGCAGGTACGGCAAAAGGAGGATCGATGCGGTCGCGGACAAGTCAAGCTTTCTGATTATTGAATTTTACAAAATGGAAGATCCACCCGAGGCAACAAGGACCTGCAAGGTTGGCAAAAGTTGCAGGGACCAAATGATGGGACCTGCAATCTGCAACTAGACGATAGCCTTTAACCATCTTCAGTAGCAAATGTAGATCTAGAGACTAGAGAGTTTAGAGACTAGAGGGTGAAGGGTGAAGGGTCGGAACTACTGTAATAAAGTGAAAGGCGTTACAGTAGTGATTACAGGTAATTACACAAGCTAGCTTACTTTGAGTTGGCTGATTTTAGAACCTGGCTGAATAGACTTTGACATATTAGCAACTTGAAATGATTAGCACTGTAGAACTTCTCTTGCTTCGTTTTCTTTAGTGCTATTAATATCTCATATTGATTCTTTGTATCAAAATCTCAACGTTCATGTGTATATGTATATGTATATGTATATGTATATGTATATGTATATGTATATGTATATGTATATGTATATGCATATGCATATGTATATCCAGAATGTATATGTATATCTAGATATAAAATTCTAGACATTGAGTTGTATGAAAGGATTGATCTAACCTTGGAAACTTCAATACAATATTAGATTACATCAATCGTCTAAAAGAAGCTTACCGCGCATTATGAGATAAATTCATTATAATCTTTATGAATGAAAACAAAATAAAATAAACACCACAAGATATAATAGAATAGAATCAAAGCGAATTAAGGGGTTTTCTGATAATCGGGATTCGAAGTTGATAGATCAAGTCTGATTTAGAATCAGTTTATTTGTTGTATTATTATTACTTAGGTAATGAATAAGTAGGCAGTTAGGCTTAGATAGTGTCGTTTCACAGGTTTTTGACGTTATTTTGCCCCTTCATTTTTTTCGGTTGAGGTGAATTCTCTCCGACGCTTTCTCCAAAGATGGTTCCTAGTATACTCGAGGATGTACTATGTACAGTATTGAATTCACATACAGTAATAAGTAGTACAAATTCTTCTTTTTACTCCAACTACTCGTAAAGATTCTCGAGTATGACCACGAACTACTCCGTACTACCTACCATTGTAGATCAAAACTAGACTAGACCACTATAGTCCAGATCTTATCATCCGCCAGAAAACGAAACAAAAGCCAAAGCCACCATAAGAGTGCCATTTCTGACATGGGGTCGCAACATCAATCAAATCAGATGACAAGAATTCAAATGTTCTTTAGTTTTCTTGTACAATCATCATACTCCAATCAAGCGGCATAGATTCCACTCAAGACTGCGGCTTACAACATATACTACGATATTAAGAGGCAAGCTTAGGCTTTTTACTACTATAGTAGCATAGATCTTTCATTTTTAGACGCTTTGAACCTTTGATGAATCATTCATTTTATACGGGGGTGCCATGTGGATAGAACTATGTCAAACGAACGCAATAACAAGAGGCTTCTCTATCTTTTGAGATTGCATCGAACCTAACCTTCTTTTCCAGACTAGATATATATCATCACACGTTGGGTTCATCGTTGATCATAACCTTCCCACAGTACACAAGTACGTTAGGCTTCTCGAAGCTCTCTCTTCACGTTTTTAGTATTTCTCTGTTAGTTTGCTGTACTTTGCTGTACTTTGCTGTACTTTGCTCTACTTTGCTCTACTTTGCTCTACTTTGCTCCCCTACTCCTTTAGTTACCTTGCTGCGGTGGGAATCGGCGAAAAGATCATCTTGCTGTAGGGCTGGGCTGGGTTGGGTTGATGATTGCATTCGATTGAATCTAACCAACGAGACTAATAATAATAAGACAGTAACAAACTAGCCAACCTACTAATTACCTACCTATACCTACCCGAGACTCAACTTCAAGCTGTAGAAAACTCAATTACGGGAGCGCCTCGGACCTGGTTTTGATTTGTTCCTTGCCATGTATCTATCATCACATAGTCCCACCGTCAACAACTTTTTGTTTGTTGATGGACTTGGACTCGGCAGATTCCAAAAGAATTCCAACACAAGTAGCCAATCCAACAAGTACAAACAATTGTGTTTAAAACAACAATATTTTCCGAAATCCTTATTTTTCTCTCTCAAATTCTTGTTTTCAATCCACTATTCTACCCAACAGCCGCAAGTATGCATATTTTCTCTTCCTATTTGGCATGCGTCTCTAGGGTCAGTCCAACGTTCACCAACGTCGACTTGCCGCGATCTTGGTTACAATTGGTCCCTCGAGGACTGATCACCAACGTATTCATCAGCTCGCCGTTTGTGCTCAATCAATTAGTACAACTCTGCCCTACAGCTGAATCATTTTACATCCGCAAGTGGCCGGACTTTTACATGCGTGATTGATCGGATTCTACGATTATTGGCAGAAACGCCACCATGCCATGCACTTTCGCGGCAACTTCTTAACTTTCTCTCATCTCAGAATTTATCCCTGGATATGATCACAATACGGCACTCGTGCCCATTGAAGGAAGACATTGCGACTAGATTGGGCAATCTTCTGGACGGCCTGGACTGGGGGCACCAGTGAACAGGCACGAGTAGCCAGTAAGACTCGAGTCTTCTAAAGTCAAAAGATGATGATGGCTTTACAGTGCTTATTTCTTTCATCATGATGTTTTAAGTGCTTCGTTCTATTCAAGAAGGGTTTCGGATCTCTCGAGAACGGTTATTGTGCAACAAATTTATGTAGGTACGGGCCATCAGATTACGGCCCAAGATTCGGTCGATGCAAGCAAACCCACAACCTACAGAAACAGGAATCTTTTTAGTATTATGAAGCAAGTCATATTGCAGTCTTCAGTCGGTATCGGCCCGCGTGACGGCCTCCCGAACTGCATCAAAGCATTTCCTGACTCCATAGAGGAAGGCGTAGAGGATCCCAACGGCTTCAAACTTAATATGCGTGGTTCATCACAGCACTTTAGCCTCGCACGATACTCTATCAAGTGAAAAGGGGCCACAAGACCTTCTGTTCTGCAGGGTTCCGACGTCATGTTATTTTGACGACGGATGCCCGCAGCCGTGTCCGCTGTCAGATGCGGGAGGGGGTATTGACTAATTCCGCGAAAAGGGCCATACAGGATCTTGACTCAATTGAGCCTTTCGAACTCCAACTTTGAATTTCACCTTGTCTTGCAACACACAAAGACTGCAATGTATCTGCAATGTATATCACTTGGTTGGCATGACATTGGGATGATGATCTGATCAATCGCTGTTCATCATCGATAAGCAATGTGATAGACACTGGATAATTCTTGAAAATCCTAAGAATTTATGTGTGACGTCTGTTGGATTAGCGGCACAGCGAATTAGAGGCGATTAATAGACGCCGGTGGCATAATAATTGACAATATGCTCGAGAATAGCAAGGATAATAAGGATGAGATTGAAGAAGGAGGGGGGGATGACTCCTTGCTCGATACCCTTGTATCTCACCTTGCAAAGACGACCGCGTCAAGTGATGGTAGTACAATAAGTTGGAGCAAGGGGTTTTCCAATATGCTACTTCGTGCTGTAAACGGGTGTCGTGGGGGGGGCTCTTCCAAATTGCAACTCACCTACCTGCTTCGTAGTTTACGCTCACAATCCCAGGTGGAGACAGTCGATACATTCAAGGCGGAACTCAAAAGGGGAAGACGTAAAGATGTTGATACCGTACTGATCAAATCGATCAATGGATGTTGTCAATTTGTAATGCAATGGTTTTCGTAGATATTTCACTCGAACTAGGTTCCCTTGTCTAACATACCCTAGGCGAAAATGCTTTTGAATGTCCAAAACGTCCCACTTTCCTCCGAGCTCCGAAAAACAACCATAGGAGATTGTAAGAAAACTGAAGCATTAGACAATGCACCTTCCCTACTAATCACTCTATGAAGTGAAAGTATCGTATTAGGCAGAAACACAACTTCTCTTTGACATGAGATGGTTCGATTATCATTATCAAAGGCATGGACAAGTACGCACAAGGGCTCAAACTGGCGAAATCTTCTAGCAACCACCTGCTCTTCACATCCTTCTCTTCTTTTGCTCCATAGGAATGAACCCTGGTCCTTTCTAGACCTGATAGAAATTAGCACGCGGGCTCTGAGCTCATTATTGTTACTGGGAGAGGAAATATTCATAAAAGTCTTTGTATCTGAATTCCACCAATGATCAAAGGAGATATCCTCATACCTACATGTCGCGTAACACAAGTGCATACATCCGACCACAACGGGCCATGAAGCACGATGCCCTGCAATAATGTAGTTCCGGAGATAGCATTATAGTAACTTGAAGAAAGAGATCATTGCGGAGCTTCGCCATCTGGAACATATACTTACAATCACAATCACATTCTCAGCATGGTGCAGTGTGCACTGTGCATGTTCAGACGAAATAGTCATAATCCGAGAGGCGGGGGGGTTTGCCTGTCAATTTGTTCTCTGTGTTTTCAAGGATTGTGTTTTGCTAAGAAAATTATACACTGCTGGGTTGAAAAGGCAGTACATGCGTGTTATGCTTTTTGTGCTTTCCAACCGTACGGAGTATAGCAGTACACCAGCCCCTTCAGCTGTTTCGTCATTAATAGAAAGCAATCCGCCCTTGCAGAGAGCTAATCTCACAGCACATCGAATCAACACACCATTCCAACTCTCGAGGCCCAAATCGAGGCCCGCCTGGCTCCAGTCTCTAGTCAGCTGTGGTATCACGTGATAAAATACCTTCCACAACCATGGTTCAATGGAATATCTGTCCCTTCATCACGATTAACTACGTGCCGACACCTCGTACCTGGGGCTGTGCCCGCAGTGGGGAGTGGAAACGCCTTGTTGGCATTTGTTGTTGGTGGTGGGTGTTTCGCCAGAGAAAGGAGACAAGATCTTCGGACTTGGGATGGAATCAGGAAACAATTTGATATGTCATATTGGCCTAGGCACATTTTGACTTTGATCCCCTCCTTTCTTCCAATCTACGAAGACTTTCAATATATCTTCTTGAGTTGACACACTCGTATATAGTTGGTATTCGTGTTGGCAATGAATCTGGAGATGCACCTTTTTTCAGACAAACTGAACATTATCTTCTCGAGAATAGGAAGGACTATCGCCTCTTACGTGCCACAGCCACGGCGTTAATTCGTCTAGATCATCGTACGGATGACGTCTATCGTTGGCATTCTCACGTCGTCGCCGACCACTGAGGGACCTGCTCGCTACTGTACTGGCACCCTTTTCGACTTGTACCCCAGGTCTGTCTGTAGTGACTTACGAGTCTTTGACCCCTCTTTGATTTACTCAACAGTTAGTTCATTCATGGTAATCTCATGTTAGTGGTGGACTGATGAATATCGGAATCTGGCATATGAAAGTTCAGTGGCTTGAAGTTCTACGAGGAAATAGTCGGTCTACGGCCACTTCCACCTGCTCATTTCGATCATCTAGATATTGAGTCTTATCAACTGAACAGATCAGGAGAAAATGTCCTGATAATGCAGCAGATTGGTGTTTTGCCCCTTCCGCTTCCGGTATCAAAATTCAACGGCTGTTTCGGTATATCTTTATCCACGGATATGTTATAAAGCTACAGTAACCTGGAATACAGTATCTACTAGGTACCTACTACCTGCTACCTGCTACCTGCTACCTGCTACCTGCTATCTACCACCTACCACCTACCACCTACCACCTACTCCCTACAAGTATACAAACGGTATAACCTCGGCACCGTCTCGACTTGAAGACGCTTTTGATTGGTGGACACTACTCTGTGTGGGGTCCCCTCTTTTTGTCATTCCGGAATTTATTCTTAAAGGAGAAAATCATCCAATCAGAAGCATCTCCGGCAACTCTCGGTCGTTGGAGACCCATTTATTTTCGTAACTTGACAGTATCCCTTCGTCCATTAGGAAACTGACTACATCGTCGTCGTACATATGTTGTCGAGATATGTGTGTATGTATATATCTTCATATATCTACATGAATAATGTCGTGTTTAATCTGCTTCAGAAAAACGGAGTTTGATGTGCAATGCACTCTTGCTTATGCATTCACCACTTATCTTATTCACCCACCAATCTTTCCTCCACGTGCATTAATTCTGCACAATTGAGCGTTGGAATCCAATAAGTCGCTTCAACTGCGGTAGAAAGTTTAACTAGTGGGAATTCCACCATAAAAGAAAGGTGTCATTCTTTCCCCAAACTATTTCTCTTCTCATTTCTCATCGAATTTTCTTCAACCACTTCCTTCAAAAGAATCCACCCCACCCCATCCCATCCCACTTCATCTCATCTCATCTCATCTCATTAGCATCAAAAATCAAGGATTCTTCACACTTTGTTAGACCTCTTTGGCGACCTCCATCGCGCTCGTACGACATCCTTCCCGTCACACGTTCCAAACCCTCTCTCCTGCAGTCCATCTCTCAAATTAACTCGATATTTTCCGAGGCACAGCAAAGCCTGTAAAGCATTCTCGTATTCAATTTATTTAAGCTCTTTCAGTCACATTACCAAATCCGCACCCCAAAAATGACCTCCCCAACCCCAACAAATGCAGGAACTTCCATGGATGCTTCCGGCATCACAGCCGAAATCAAGGCTCTCGCCATGAGCGGACAGGAAAACTTTGTTCCCGCCGCAGAAGAAGCGAGTCAGGCTTCTCACTCTTTCTTGTCGTTGGCTCCGAAGACGTCAGTGGGCTATCCCTATCCTGCGGCTCAGTTGTCCAAGTTGCCTGGTGCTTCGACGCCGCGTAATCTCGTTGATATTGGTCATACGCGCGTTGCAGCTGGGGGTGATGAGTTCGGTGAGAAGCGAGTAGGTGATGACACTAATCATGCCAAGGGTTCGGGCGATACTGATGCCGAGAAGGAATTGGGGAAGGCATCTAGGAGTGAGAGTATGAGTAGTGAGGCGAGTAATAGTACGACTTCTAGTGTGGGTACACAGAAGGGGATGAGCTCTAAGCGATTTTTGAAGTTGGGACCGGTTCATTTCGGTGAGGAAGGCTTGGGTGATTGGAGTGAGGAGGTGGTGGAGTAGATGATGGTTGTGGTTAAGTTCGTGAGTAGGGCTCTGAGTTATAGTCACTGTGGTATCCTGGGGTCGCATTCATTGTGATATCATTGCGAGCGTGCAGATGAGCTTAAGGGATTGAGGTATGGCATACGAGTTATGAAATATGCTGATTTTGGTCGGCGAATTCGGGGATTGAAGATATATGGATTGATGGATGGGTGAAGAATGTTGGAGTTCGCGAGGGCTGGCTCCCAATGCGATGGAATGCAAATTTACTCACACAGGGGGGATGTTGGAAAGTGTTTCCTCCTGGAGGCCTTTCGGTCATGGGTCATGAGTTATGAGTCACGAATCAGGAAATCTTTCATACTTTTCTTGCACTTCATATTTTTCTCCTTTTCCTTGGCTAGTTACCTGAGTGGCTAAGGTTGTTTCATCGTTCTTCAAGAAAAGAAAATCAGGATCGCAAGGTAGTAACGATGACTTCTGGGAATTTTAGGTCGCTACTTTGTCACAATTCCTAGGCTTCTAAGTACAATTTCAATGCATTGATTATCTTTAGGTCTCGACCGGTTCTGAAAAAATCCTGAACGTGAGTTTGAGGCACGTAGTTACACAGAAATAGAAACGTAACATTCGACATGCATTTCATCCGGTCACGTGAAATCCACCATCTTCGCTCGTCAGTACTTGCTGAGCTCTCACATCAGCGTCGCGTCAACCACATCTGACGAGCAAGCAAGCATAACTGCCACAGCCGGTAGATCACTCCTCCTACCACCACAGCGTACCACGACATCCCACCCTTCCAACCACTCACAATTAGCTATTTCGTCTTCTTCAACGGGCTCTCTACTATTTTATCTACCAGGTCTATCTGACATAAGATGTCGAGTATTATATAACATCAGCTTATCGTGAAACACAAAATGCCGACGAACCCCCAGCATTCCAATATTACGACGGATTCCGGCGAGCTTCATATGGATGCATTTTCTTATTATTATGATTATTCCGCTTTTGGGGGGGGATCGTGGACTTTGGGGGCCACGCACGAAGGAATTGGCCGCTGGGGTAGAATTAATCGGATCGAGGCGTCTCGCTTATTTCAAGGCTTCTGGCGAGTTGCTTTATTTCCCGCTGCGATATTGGGTAGATGTGTCTTGTTTGGGAGGTGGTGTTGGATTTCCTTGCGATCTTGATTGCCCTTTTCTCTCACCGTGTCGCTGCAGGTTGGATGCGGATGAGGATGTTTAGGGTGGGTTTTGGGAGGGGGCGCCGGGAATTATGGGATCGCGGGTGCGGAGGGGATGGAGCTGGATGTAAGATTACGTGGAGTGGGTAATGGTGTTGATCGTTCTTGCTTTGGGATCTCGTGATTTACATGAGATGTGCAATGAGTCTGGCGGGGTTGAGTGTTTGTCGATAGATGGGGATGCGTGCGTACAAAGAAAGATGGAATTCGAGCGCGGAGAGACAGAGGATTGAAGGCAGTGAGTGGAATTGCAGGGCAGAGAAGAGGAGAGGAGAGGAGAGGAGAGGGGGAAGATGCTATTCTTTTGCTGTTTTTCCCTTTCTCCCTACCGACAGCCATGTACCACATCCAAGGCGAAGAGAAAGAGAAAAAGAGCAGATAAAATCCACTGTGCACAAAGAGCTCTTCGCCACACTCCACAGCCATCGTCTCCAAACCAAAACGTCCGCAATCCCACCCGGTCTCCCGTACAGTAGAATACCGTGAACAACACCCCTCTCAATCTTCCACCCAGACACCCCCAGGCCCTTCACCGAACAAACGCACCCTCCACATCCACATGCGATCCGCGTAACTTGCACGTAACACGATACATTACACAACCGTAGCCTTGCTGCATGCGCATTACATTGCATTAGCGTCATGCGACACACCTTGCAGACACATAGATATCCAGGCGTGCATATCGCTTACCCGATGTGCGTGTGTGTCTGCGTATGAACATGTATGTTGCCGCGGATAGCGGAGTGACGGATGCCATGTGCGGGAAGGGGGTGCAGCTCGGAGAGGGAGCGGGCTTGAACCCATTTACGTCGATGTTGATGTCGGTGAGCGTGAGGCGGTGGAAAAGGGCGGATGACGATAGATGGGATGGAGATGGGATGTGGGAGTTGAAGTCGAAGTTGAAGTTGCAGTTCGTAGCTGGTTGGGAAATCAGGAGGGAGGTAATGGCATCTTGTGTCGCGTAAAGCGCTGGGCAATATTGACTTGAAAACCTGCACTGCGCAGGACATTCGATTAATCCGAGATATGGATGTACTCGATGATTATTAGTAGGTAATTCGTCGAGTAACCTACCAAGTCTTTACTTTATCTATGGGTTGAGAATCTACATAGATCAGGTACTTTGAAGAATTATAATTCATTCATGTTACATTCACTCGGGATAAATCTTCGGACTCTCTCATATTTCAAATTCCGCTAGATGTACCTTTTATTTCCTTTTCATGTTCTCTTTGGAGCCAATATAATACATTATTCAGATACTCAGTCTGATTGCCTAGAGCTATGATCCATGCTTATATAAAAGCTGGATTCAAATAATTTCGCATTCAGTCTGCTCATGACGGGTCTTCCTGGATTCCGAGTCCATTTGAGATATTGAATGCATTAGTCATTTTGGAATGTACCATCAAACATCCACCGTCTCCCGAACTCGAAGAGCTTTCAGACCTAGCTAAACTGCAGCCCGGATCACTCAAGACTCTGTAAAGGGCAAGTAATATCATGACCAAGAATTGAATGAAAGCTTGATTGTCTTTGAAAGGCTGAAATCGGGTCTGGGAAAATAGCAGTGTATAGATCCCACACTTCCTTTAGTAAATCAATGAACATGCAGATGAATACATTTGTCAAACTTGGCATCCATGCCAATGAGAATGAACTTTTCATTTATCAGTGTGTCAACTGAAAAGTATTTACAAGCCCTCTTCGGTAGGGATTGTCAATAGATTTTCAAGTATATTCTTTACGTACCCTGATCAGATCCTCAAAATTCATATGAATTATATCAGTGTTGTAGATTGTATACTGTTGAACGCTCTCGCCTGCACTTCCTGAACCATATAGGAGCCCATCTAGAGCTTTTATATAAATCTGTTTTGAACCCCAAATAATCATGCTTTTCTCAAATGAAAGGAAATGTCTGGATGGAGCTAAATATTCAACTGAAATTTTTGAAAAAGGAGTTTTGTCGAGAAAACTCCAGATAAACTGCCATAATGCTCCTTACCTTCATCAGAATGAAGGTCTGGATTGGCTCACTGCACAAATCAAGCTTCCACATCAAATTGAGCTTCACTGGCCATAATTGGCCGTATACTCTAAGAATCGAAAGGATATCTTAACTGACAAATGTCTAGAGCTAAATTAGAAAATTATTAATGTGCTCTACCGTTTCAGAAACTCAAGCTCAGGGTTTATTGAGCCAATTACCATTCAAACACCACACCGTCATGTTTTTTACCATCCAAGCCCCATCACTATTTCCGTAGCTGAAAACATGTTCCCGGTTCATTTAGTCTCACACTAATGAAGTGAGTTAGAGTCTCGACCCAGAATGCCATTTCGTCTCGTCTTTAAAATGCTCATTGTTGTCCCAACTTGTCTCATCCCTATAATGCATTGTGGGATCCTCTGGTCTCAGTGTCGGAACATCTCTATACTGTCCATCGGCCGTCAATTCCTGGTCTCTCAACATAATTGCTCGATCTTTCTTTTTCCCCAATCCCATTCTCTGTCTTCTTGAGCCAGTTCCATATCCCTTGCGTCGACCCATCACACTCCCCATACCAATAGTGCGATGCTTGCGATTGCAATAGAATGTCCCACCAATCACCGCGGCAATGAAGGCAAGGACTACTGGAAGAGCTATGTAAAGAGAGGCACCATTAGGAGCCTTGCTTGGAGATTGACGATATGGTTCAGGTGCAGGGGAAGTAATAACCATGAGAGTTGGTCCTTGTACGGAAGAAACCGTGGTTTTCTGGGCGGGTGTTATGAACAAAGTTACGTTGTTGAACTTTCATCCCCTTTAACCAGCTCTTGTCTATAGTCCACGCAATAAAACCAAGGTTGTTGCTCGTGGGTATCGATTGAAAAGCTTGTACACCACCCCCTGAAGCATTCACATAGTTTGCTTGTATAAAAACTGAGGTATTCGAGCCGGCAAAGTATTGAGCATCCCAAGTGACTGCAAAATGTCAACGATCATCCAGTACACTTTGAAGGGCCAACTAACCATAATATGTTTCATCAACGTACACACTAGATGCATTATCCGGCTTACAAAACGGTGCAAACTTTCCCTTGAGATTATGGCAGATCTCAAAAGCTCCACCACCGGTTGAGGTAGGAACTACTTCACCAGTTGTGGGTGTTGTCGTTGTAGTTCCATAAGTAGAAGAAATACCAGTAGCTGTCAATGTTGCTGGGGCAGCATCAATTGTTGTCGCTTTGCCATCAATTATGGTGAAGATTGGAGTGACTGTTGAAGCATGCCCACTAGCATCGACAGTAACCCACGGGATCAAGTTCGAGCCAGTAATCGAGGCCGATGTATCTGATGCCGAAGTGATTTCGTTTTTGACTGTAGCATCGCTTAGACTAGAAGTGGAAGAAGTTCCTGATAATTGGTGTTCGCTGGGATTCATTATATCGGATTCTAGATCGAGAGAAGTTACTATGAGACATCCGGAATGTTTTCGATGTTGAAAGAGAATAACTACCTGCTCGACGAGCTGGAGAGGCTTCTATACTTTCATACAGAAGCCCCATTGCCATCGCAAGAAGTGATACGCGCATATCTCTGCTCTGCTGCTTTCACCTCAGCTGTTTCCTCAATCAGGGTGCGGTTTACTTTTGAATCCCGATGTTCAATAGAATGGATGACTTTCGTTATCTGTAGTCTTTGGAAAGAATGAGCAGTAAAAGAAAGAAGAATTCCGATGCCTCATGAATTGCTTCCAAATGACAAATTGGAATAAAAATATCAAGAGGGAAGGAATTCCGAGCATGATAGATCAAACTGTCTGTGCACCCGTGGAAATCTATGTTCCTGACTAATTTATCAAGGGATGGACATCTCATTGGGTGTTTGAAGATTTCCAAGGTTATCCAAGATTTTACACTTTCGGATGTAACCGAAATCCTGGGGACAGATAGTATCTAAATGACATCAATCAAAACTTTCATTACTCTCGCTGTTTCTTCTCAACCTATTTATTAACTATTCCCATTCCAGTTTCCGTGTCTCGACTTTTGAGAAAGACTTGCTGAGATGTGACGTTAACCCAATCAGACGCGTAAGTTGGAATATGACTGCTTGCCCATGCCGACACTCTTTCTCGTGATTTCCCCAATCATCCTTATAATCCATTGATCAGATACCATATGTTCTTCTCAAGAGTCTTGAAGTCGAAGTTTGTCGTTTGTCGTTTGTCTTTGTCTTTGATTAATGCCAGCCTTCCAAGTGTGATGGCATCTGATTCTACTGTTTCGATAACATTTTCTGCTTTGAGATATTTCAGAAAGACTTCTTCAGTAGCACTTGAACAATCCATGGATGATCAAACATGGCGGTTTGGACTGTGTAAGGTGTCTACAGTAGCTGCAAAATCGAAATTTGTGGATATCAATATAGGGGCTTGGAACAATGGTGGCCTTTCACTAAATGGCATGTGCAGATAGTTCTCCATATTAGAACACTTGCCTTTTTCTTGCAACAGTTCGACTCACAAGTTTTCTTTTAGCCCCGAATCGTGGATTGAAAGAAGGAAAAAATTGTATGATGAACAAATACTAACTCATAGTTGTTATCTGACCCAGCGGAGAGCCACTACCAGTAAGGGAGCAGCAGAATATCAAAAAAAAAAACGTTTTGAACACTCAATATCTCGCTCTATTCTACATATTACACCCAATCATTAACGCAACTAAATCCGAATCCTTCGGTAACTCCGGGTAATCCATTGGAATGATTCCATATCTTTTCTTGATTCCCCAATCGAATTTTGAGCGAAGGGTGGGATTCATGCCTTGAACAAATGCGCCGATTAATTTACTGTGGGCACCTACTGCGATCCACTTGAAGGGGGTTTATTGGTTAGCGAGTTACTTTGTACGTGGATAGGAGAGGGGACTCAAAACGTACATGACTCTCCGCAACTTCCCCCTTTTGTACCGGATCTCCAACTGCACTCATAAAATTAATGAACCATTCTTCTCTTGCGCCATCCCTAGCTTTCTCTAACATATGAACCACGAATTCATATTTACTCTCGACCAAACCTTTCAGAGGAATGATATCAGAATATTGCCATTTATCCTGCAAGTGCACTGTAACACCGCTCTCGGTCTCGAGGGTGAAATCTGGATTATTATTCAACCACCCACTTAGATCTAAACCCATTTTCTCCTCTGGAGCCAAATCCTCTTCACATTGGTACCGACGAAGCAACACTGCTTTCCCACGCGCATCACCAAGTGTTGACGGGGAATTTGATGTAATCCAGCGGGGTTGTCCAGAGGGATATGGGGGAATAGAAGTAATATGTTTAGCAACCGCGGAGTAGAAGGTCGAAGGAGGTTCTTTGTCTGATTTATCATCGTTATTGATGGATATCAATACTGTTTCTTGACTGTGTTGAGAAAGGAAATCAAAGACTTCTTGCATGACGAAATCGAATTTGAGGTAAAAGGGCAAATTGATGGGAATGCCGCCGTGGTACATGTAGAGCTGACCATCGGAGTGGACGCGCACACGAAGATCGAGAAAGCGGATACCGGCTTTGAGTTGTGCGGCTATGGAAAGGTACTGGGTGCGTACAAAGGGGATGTTGGATTCTGCGCAGCCTGTTGAAGGAGTTGTCAGTTTGTTCACGGAAAAGGAAAAGAGTGATGATGCTTACTATCGTGAGTTCCGGGAATAGTCATTTCGGACAAAAGAGTATCGTCCGCAATTTCTGCCATCCACGAACTTAGAGAGTAATCTAATAACGGTCTAGAATACCATAATAACTCTCGACTCTCATCATTGGAATTGAATATACAATTCACCCTTCCATTGAGCACAGCCAACTGTGGAGGATCAAAAGAAGTCTGACCAGCAATGGCCTCTTGAGGATGCCACATCCCATCTTTATACTCGCTCATATAGATTACATGAGAAGTATCACCCGGTCCGTTTTCTTGAAAAGCTAAAAAAGCACTATCACCATACGAAGTGGCCGAAACACCTTGGGCAGCCTTCCCTTCACTAACATCATCACAAGAATTCCACACATCCTCCGGCAGCGAATATTTGAAGCCAAGAATCAAACGATTCTCATCCGAAGACGCACAAAGGACATGCAAATCTCCATTCAATACAAACAAAGCGGGTATCCCGGATACTTTGCTGATTCCACTAACTTCCTGAGGATATTTCCAGACTGGCTGATCTTCGGAATCTAACGTCCATGTTGAATAATATAGATATGTACCCTGGATATACACCAACATCAAATTGTTATGATGACTTATCAACGATGGAGTAGTGTTAGTCCATAATCCAGACCCTTTGTCAAGGATCGTAGGAAGGGACCAATCTTTATCCACGTCGTTATACTCGTAATGAGCGATTTCTCCATCCCCTCTTACGATCACGGCATGCAGACGACCAAGCAGATCGGCCATGACTGGAATTCCCTGGTCGGGAAAGCGAATCCGGGCCTGGAAGGTGTCATTATCACCTATGGCATAGTACAAGTCACCGGAGGGGTCGCTCCAGAGACACCACAGGGCGCCGCGGTGGGTGGCGATGGCGGGGACGGCGGATGTGTGTCCATCTGGGGTATCTTGGACGAAACTGGATTG
The DNA here is from genome assembly GCA_008692225.1 of Monilinia fructicola. Classification (NCBI taxonomy): domain Eukaryota; kingdom Fungi; phylum Ascomycota; class Leotiomycetes; order Helotiales; family Sclerotiniaceae; genus Monilinia; species Monilinia fructicola. The sequence continues at coordinate 1,757,409 of VICG01000002.1, read as the reverse complement.
ACCTCTTGCTATCCAAGCCATATTTGATAATTTTTCTATCGTTTGCGGGGATATTATGCAGAACTACCTAGCTATATCTCGAATGGTCAAATCTCTGGATGCTTTATCTATATGGTAGAAGTAAGAGTCCTTGGTAAGGAGTGGGAGGTAGACACAAAGCAGCGGTGTCGAAATGCAAATATAAATACAAGAAGTGTATCCTGACTTGGTAAAGCAACAATGCCTTCACAAACAATCACAAAACATCAGATTCATACAACCAATGATAAAACTATAATATGACTTGAAGCGGGAAAATCTGGCTGTACAAAAGTGTAAATATCGAGGAGAGTCGCCAAGCTTTTATATGCCACCAAGCTCAACACGTACGATTTGAGACATCGTGTACTTTTCTAGCGCTTTTATCGGCCCGTGGGACTAGCTAACTGCAGGGGCAGCCGTTGGGGGGTCCATATTGGTATGATTACAAGGGTCTTCATCGGTCAGAGGAGAAGCTAAATGTTGAGTTCCACTTTGAGACACGTGGATGAGGGGTTCACGTGATAAAGAAGCTGTCCTCAGCTGGCCTGTTCGCTTTCACGAGTTTACCATTCAGGATAGGATAGGATGGGAGAGTTTGATGACTGTGACATGATTGTGAGATTTGTGAGGTTGATCGGGATGAACATGCTGGACCCGGATTCAAGAAACTCCCCCCCCAACTTCAAACTAATCGATCTTTGGCCCCAAAAGCGCAAGAAGGTATGTTTCTGCCTTGTTCAGCATCTATTCTGTTACTTCTCCTGGCAAGTAGAGTATCATCAGAATATTCGAGCCCCTACCCTAGCCCAATACTCCCATCTCCATCGCCTTAATGTTGAGTCTCGCGACATGCAAGAAATCCCCACAGCTTCCCTCCCTGGCCAACTCCCCCAAACAGCCATTCAACCACCATTAAGCTCCCCTCTTTCCATCTTTGCTTCTACTGTGTTATCATCTCCCTTGCATCAAAGAAGACCATCATTCGCACATCTAGATTTCACAACAGCCATGCCCAACGCACGTCGAAGTTTTCCGACTCTTGTTGCTGGTTGCTCCATACAAGTTTGGTATTGCAAGTTGAGTCGCAAGCTACGGATGCGAGGGCGGCCGAGGTAAGTGTGGAGAGGGCTGCAGTGAAAATGTAGGAGAGGATGGTTGTATTCGCGAGAGAATTGGAAGGGGAAAGATAGGAAGGCCAGGGGGATCTTTACAAACAATAGCATGAAGGCCAGATGTTCAGTGCGGTTGGTGATTCGAGATGGCGCAGCCGCGAATGATCATTGATAAAAACTATCCAAATGTTCTCATAGAGTAGACTGAATCACTGAATTTGCTTCTCTCTAGAGCCTATCAACAATTATACTTTCAATTCGGATACTACTGAGGTCCAACAGTCCTGTAAGGATAAGAGAGAAGTCTTCTTTCGGCAATGGGTAGATCTTTCACTCAACCTTGAATAGCATTCTCATCACTCGTTCTTGGGAAATGACTTGGCGCCTGCAAGACGGTGGAAGAAGAATTCGGACAATAATAAGACACTAAACGCATTTATCGTTGTGACTTTCGACACTCACAAACTTGTGTAACCACTGAAATATACCATCACAGTATTGTGATTCATTTATATCGATAATAAAAGGGTATCTCCGCTGCCAAATTAAAACCACAATCCATCATGAATCATACATACATACATACATATATCAGGTCCTGCCCAAAAGAAGATTAAATTCCGGGTATCCCAACATAAAATGCTTTCGCTCTAAAGTCATATTGCACTGCCGCTCACTGTAGCCAGGCCCAACTTCCAATAACCCTTCCCTCTGCTTCTTGGGCCAACTTTTTGAAAACTGTCAGACTCAAGTCCAAATCCTCGGCCTTGCATCCAACACATCGATCGACAACGGTTACGTCAACTGTACTATTCCCACTTCCCGATTCTTTTCGACGGGTTATTCTAATCTTCTTCCCACAGAGCGGGTTGGCATTGGGGTTTGAGCTGGTCGAGGCAGCGTCAAAAATAATGTGAGAAACAGCGCAAATGGACTCAGTTGACGAAGATTCTATCCCGCATGCACCGAGAGCTGGTGCATAGTATGTGAGATCTCCTGTGAATATCCCACCATTTGATGGAAGAGGTAGCGCTCTGGACCTTTTTTGGAGGGGTAAATCAGTACGCTGTTCCGATCAATTGAGCAGTAAATGTAGTGAGAAGTGACTTGTTGCATCGGCCAGTTCACGTAAAGAAGGACGAAAGTAGAACATGAGCATCGAATAAACCATAAATTGCTAAATGTACATACGATGAATGCTTCAGTCCAAGACCAAGCCCCAGTCCCAGGATCAATGCCAGTAATATCACAATTGCTCCTCCTACAATCAGCAAAAATACTTTGCGACTCCTTCCAAAGTATTTGCGATCTTTGGGCACTACATCATTGAATCGTTCAATTAGAGTAGGCTTCCCCAACGTTCCCGTTGCGACAGCATTACCAGACGAGCTCGAAAGTCCTTCTTTCGTGCTAGGAAGTGTTGGCTCCGGCTTTGAGAATATATTATATTTGCTGAGGAAAGAATGTTTTGGTGTTGGAGTTTCCCACTCTGGTGTCTCATGGATAGTGCTTCCCATTTTCATATATCTTATTGTAACCCTTTCAATTTACAGAGACCAGAGTGCACTTGTGAATTATGTAGTTGAGTATTCGTAGTTAGTTCTATGTTGAGACGGACATTTGTAGTATTGAGGAAGAAGCGGGATGGATGTGGATTGCAGGTGAGACAATTGGTTCTAAATTTTGAAGAATGGAGGTGGAGGTGGAGGAGATGAAGATGGAGAAGATGAAGATGAAGATGGAGAAGAACTGAGAAGTTCGGCATCCCGAGTCATCACCCACGACCTTACCTGGGGAAATGAGTAGTGAGTGATGAGTATCGGTATCAATTAGTGGCAGTGGCAGTAACAGTGGTAGTAATAATTTTAATGGTAGTAGGTACCTAGGTAACACCTGGGCAGCAGTAGTAACAGCAGTCCGTCCTAGTTAATTGTAGTCATCTTATTGTCGAGGCCCGTGCATGTATCAATCCCACCTCACCTAATTTTGAGATGAACTCGATCCAAATCAACAATAATAAATAACCTGGAACCATCCGAAACTTCTTCATCTTCTGCTTCCTGTACCTTACATCAAGAGTACAAATCCCCAACTATTGTTTAACAACCTCTACACCATCAGCCCGCTAAACCAATTGAGTGGTCACGATTAAGCCACGTATCGTCTAGCAGCATGGCTCATTGGTGGCTATTGGAGCAAGAAGAATGAATGTATACAGTGCGTTCCAAGGTTCTTACAACTCTACTGTACTAGTATACCCCGCAGCATGGAGTGTCCCACTACGATGCTGCGATTGTCTTATGGTCAGACTTTGTCTTTTCGAAAGCTCTCCATAGCCTTTCATTTGCCTTCAGGATACAACAATAATGGCCGACAATATATCAACGCTTTATGCAAAAGCAGTCGCAGAAGCTCAAAAGGCAGCTCAACATGCATGGGACAATGCCCCAGGAGCATATGAAAAAGGAAAAGAGGCTGCTTTGATTGCAGTTGCCAAAGTTCAGCCTGCTCTCAACTCTGCTATTGAGACAACTCCAGTCCTCATCGGATGGTCCAAGGTAGCGGCACAAAAATTATATCAGGATGCTCCCAGACATCTTACCGCCACCAAGGTTGTGGCGGAACAATTATATCAGGATGCTCCAAGACGCTTCAATGCGGCAAAGGTAGCTGGTCTGAATGCTTTTGAGAACCCTAGCCGTTCTGCAAAATCCTTGTTAGACATTTTGGGGCCTATCGTCCGTCAAAATCCATATTCCAGCTTTTTCGGATTCTGGGCAGCACTAGCTGTGATATTTGGGCCTCTTTGGCCTGTTCGTGCTCTATTAAGGATATTTGGATTTGGTAAAGGCATTACTCCAGGTAAGTCACGTTTGATCTGTTTCATTACAAGACAAGTAATGTTGACGAGGATGCAGGATCAAACGCGGCAGCTTGGCAGTCCCGACAAGGAGATGTACAACGCAAATCATGGTTCTCTTTATTCCAGTCATACGGGGATAGGCTAAACTAAAGATCGGGTAGTCAATAGTCATAGAAAACTGGAAAAACAAATTGGAAATCAAATGAGATCCATGGATGCTATATCAGTATCTGCTCTGTCCTTCCGCGCCATCAGGTTTTTCCAACTCTAGGACTCGCAAATATAGCCAGTATTATCCTCCCCGTCTGCATTACCTTTTCATCGTCAAAAGTTTCTCTCTCTCGCTGTCCTGTCTTTCCTTTTCTCCATCAACTGCATAAGTGTATTTGGTCCCTCTCCCTCGAACTCTTGTTCTTACTCAACTCCAGATAGACTAGTTTCGGACTCAAGTTGCCATAAAAAATATGTTTTCCCTGGTCATTCGTGTTGCCAGACCAAGCCTAAGGAGTCTTGCAACTCTTGCTTTATCTCTCTCGCTCAATTCCCAGGTTAACTCATACGTTCTTCCTGATAATGCAAATGACAGATAAGACACCTTCACAAGTAAGCGAGCGTCGTGGGTGTGGTCCATGTCTAATGTCCTTAGCATAGCAGTATTGATTACAATTTCAGAAAGGTCGCTGAGTTTTCCAACGACGCCATTGAAATGGCTCTATAAATTCGTTAGCTCTGCCCGCAATCCAGGGGGTTTTTCGGTCAAAACTCACTTGGATGTCGAGACCAATGTATCGGCGACTCATTCCTACCCAATATTGCCTTACCTCGTAACACTGGGTCTTCACGAGACATACTTAGTAGGTATCGCCATCGGATCAGATTTTCGTTGATACATACCTGCCACAAACACTCATTAAGATGCTCCACTACCGATACCGAACACTCTTTGATGGCATACGTGCTCATTCTGGCCACCCATGCAGCTTCGACTAGTCGTCGTCCTGGCACGAAAGCGCCTCGAAGTTGGCAGGCGCGTTGAAGTGACTTGGCAAAGTTCAAGAAGCCGACGTTGAATGTATATTCGCTAATAGTGATGTTTTTAGAATATTCACCTAGCAACATCATGCAATGGATGTCTTGCACAAATCCAATTATGTACAACCACAGAATTGGTGACCAGCTGGTGTCTCTTGGCAAGTGAGCTGGAACCCATGTTCGTGAGTTTGGCGGTAGCGACGGGGAGCCTTCGGGTAGAGGTTGTGGCGGTAGAAAGGGTATAAAGTCCTCGGGTGAAACCCCAAGCCAAGAGGGAGCAGGAGAAGAGGGACTGAAAACAGCGAATGGAGACACAGTGGGATCAGCGGCGGTGGGCTCAGTGATGGTAGGTGGGCTAGACATGATGAAGTATCTCTGAGTCTAGGGCTTTCTGATTCAACTGTGGGTGAGTGTATGAAGAATTTATTGTTCTCGAGTTGAATTTGATCCTAGAAGAGGTGTGGTGAGTTGTGTTGATTAAGAAAGGCCTCTGTGTTCAAAGCTAAAGTATTTAGCCTGACTGATTGGAAGTGGAGGTTTCGTATTTTATTTCGTTGATAGCGTACGATCGATCTAGCTGGGATATCTGGTTGGTATGGCTATCAAAGTCGGATGTGCAGCAATTGTACTTAACCGTTCAAGTTGTTATTTGATGGAGAGGGTAGACCAATATTCTTGATTGATGTGTTTTGGTGCCAATTATTATTTTTAGCTTTGTTGTGTTAGAAGCCAAGTGATACTCTGCTAAGCTTGTTTACCACTTTACGTTTGGTCAATACATAATGTTCAATGGAGGGTTCATTCAGCCTTGTTCTGACTAATAAGTTAAAGATCATCTCGCTATAACGGTCATTCATTCATTCAATGCACTTCTCTCAAGTTATATTAAAAGAGATAGATTCCATATAGACGGCACATCTAGATCAATAGAAGCCGGTATTCTCGAGTAAGCTTATATAACCTGCTACAGAACAACTCATGTTTTATCGCATATCTATAAGTACATGTTTGCATGTTTGTGAATATGATTTAGAGAATACAGTCACTCACTAGGTGATCGCGCAACACGACTGCCAAAATCGCGACGAATTCGACTTGAGAAAAGTTTTCACCGGGACAATTCAGTGGGCCATCAGACCAAGAAGAATCTGCTGCTGGCAGGAGTGACAATTTTTTCTGCATTTAATGAGCAGGTTGGAGAGGTTGTATTTTATGAAGACTGGATCCAACGAGAAGGGTTCCAGAGGAGAGGATCTTTCCAGTATTTTGGATGCATTTGCAGTTTTAGTATACTTCGGCATTACTCCAGTACATGGAGGTATAACGACTGTCTTCCCCTGCGAAGTTGATAACAAAAATATTGCGGAAGATCTTGTCAACTGTAAGATCTTTGGAAGGGGATTGTGCTGTTTTTCGGGATGGGCAACTCCCTCCTTTTGATGGTCTCCTGAAGCTCTTACAAAAGACGTCATTAAGGTTCCATTGCCGAGTTTTCCTTCTTCGAGCGAGGAAGACTTCTCGCCCAAGATATTCTTCATGTATAGTTTGAACTCCGCCGCAGCTTGACCCACACTTGTCCATGACCTCGGCATAAACAATAGCAGCAGATATCTGAAACGAACAAACATGATAAGCATATCATTGTCCAGAGCAATTTGCAATGCATCACCATAGCTACCTGCTTCTTCGTTTCAGCCTGGTCAGAGCTGCGAAACCTATAAGATTTTTGAAAGCCAGTTGCAGCAGAACATTCAGGGATAGCGTACGTGTATCTTTAGCCGTAGATATCTCTTGAGGATTCGGACTCTGGGTTCCATATATCCAGCATTTCTCTTGCTTGCTTGACTGACTCTCGCCAAACGAACTTCTTGATGTTCTCGTTGAAGGGTGTCGCCAGATCCTTTCTGTGTCTTGGCCAATTTGTCCAGCTTGCTGTGGAGATACACGGCCCGTAAGCCTCGAGGGAAGCCGGAGTAATTTAGTTCTTGTTCTTTGTGGTAGCTGCTGATCACTTATTACTGTGCTGTAGTACATCTTGGACGGACGAAGAAAGTCTCCGCGCTGGGTAAATATTTCATGGATAGCATCATGATTCAAAACATAAATATAGACGTCGCAAGGGGTTACGAGTGCATATACCGGGCCAACTTCAAATGAGACGTTGCTTTGTCGTGCGGATGCCAGCCTCGACGAGGATAGTGTCAAAAATTACCAAAATCTATGGGTAATCTGTCAAGAAGACGCCAGAGAGGTGGGTCTAGGATCAGTCAAATCATGCGCATTGGGTTCACGAAAGGCCAAATGAGAGGGAAGATTCCCATCTTTGGAGTGTTTGCAGACGCCCCTGTCTTTCTGGATGATGTGCTTCAGCCCTGTACATATCTCGTCCGACCCGGACCAGGAGGTACAAATCTGAGGGAACGTGTTCAAATCATGAGTTTAGCTCGTTTGATTCCATAATCAATTTTAAATTTTGCTTCTCTTCATCCTAAATCCATGCAGTCTAGACAGAAAGTGTATTGTTCCCTGAAATATCCTATGCTTACCAGTGCAACTCATATGTTCCGAGAGCCCTTCTAAAAACAGCTAAAGCAGCCGCTTTACCTTGACTTCCCGCCGTTGAGCTTGTTAGCATGGATTCGAAGCTTTACCATCGTCACATTGTTCAAAGCCAGTAAACCATTGCATTTTCGGGACGGGTGCCATGCGAGTGCTTTTGAGATTGATCACCCCGCAATATCTGGATCTACAGAGTCGCCAAGTGATTTTTGCTGTCCAGATTCTGGAATATCCCATCATCTGTTACCGAGGCAAACCAAAGGCTAACTCATAAATAGCTCCTGCTATGCCACGCACTGCCATTTTCCAAGGATTTTACGACTTGTTAAGGTGCTGGAAAGTAGGAACGGGTCACCCGTGAGAATTTTGTATCTCTAATCTTACAAATTTCGAGAAATTATCTCCGCAACTCAACCGCTCCATTAATGATCTATGTTGCAGGGGAAAGCTTTGTATTCATTAAAACACCAGCCGAGCTCTCAACGATCTTTACCGCTAATGTTTCATTCCCCTTCGATCCTTTCATCGATCCTGTTCTTTGAGGCTTCGGCAATGTTTCTGTGAAATTTAACCAGCTTTTATGACGAACTCGAAAAGAAGCATCTGTTTCCCTGCGGAGCAATCCGAGAGAGCAGATCCTAGTGTACACGTACACTGGTAATTCACTGCTCTACAAACAGCCATTACAACCAGAGGGATTCCATAAGCAGCCTGGCATGGTTCTGGAATGCATCGAGCAAGGTGCCCGCTGATATTCGGTTTTCAAAGTATACCGATCGCTTTAAATCTGGACATGAAAATTGAGCAAGGAGGCACATGATCAGAGAGAATTTAAGGTCGGTGAGTTGGTTTTTAGTGACTCTTTGTTTGTGGTTTGTGGCACATCTAGTCTGCAGTAGATGTCATGTTTGGAAGCAAATAAATTCAGCGTTCAATTAAGTTGCTCTATTCTTTTTTTCCCTTCCACTATTTGCTATATATAAGATTACATCTGTAGTTGTGGCTTCCTCGCTTAACAGTCCGCCGCCCCTCCTTTCACATTCAAACAAAATTGCATGCTTAGTAAGTATACTGCTACACTTCCACCTATATTTCTCCATACTCCCTCACAAAGCATGTTTCAATTCTTGCCAGTTTTGTTTCGTCATTTTCTATAGAATCTTTCATCGGAAAATGAATTGGAATAAAGTCTTTTTTCTTTGACACAAACTTATAAACATTTCCTTTGCTTTCCCTTTGATATACTTTCTTTCTCTGTCAAACCGCAACATAAAGTGCCGGAAACAGATTCTTTTGATAGGATGGGCTTTGTTACTAATATCGGTACTGTTGCCCACATCTCGTGTTACTGGTAATATTTCAATTGACAGAATTGATTAAGACATGCTGTTTTGTTTCCCGTGATATCGGTTGAAGACTGTTGATTTTCGGATATAATCTTAACTTTTAGTATAGGAAGGCATGTCTAGTGATAATGAGTTTGATGTTGTGAGCGTAGGAGGGAAGGTTGTGGGAGTGAAGAGTGGGAAAGGGGGTGGTAAGGGGGGCGAGGGGAGGGGAAGCAAAGAAAGGCTGGTTGGGGAAGGGGAGGGCGAAGTAATCACAGTTTCGGAGTCTGATGACGACAATGATGATAAAGAAGATTCAAGGGAGAAGAAGAAAGGTATCAAAGTCACAAAAAACTTGAAATACCATCCAGATCTCGTTGCGGTTCGCATCATACGTGAGTTTATATCTTTTCACAAGTTTCTCGACATAAATCTGAGCATACTACTTGTGGTCCTGTTGGTTTTGGAAGAAGAAATCTGTTAATGCTAATCAACCTTATTATCTGTAGGAGCATTCCGTTCGGTAAAGATCCGTCAAAACAAATGGCGTCCCGTCCCCCATGAATTGACAGGCGACAATATAGAGATTGACGCATGTATTGCTAACGGAGCATTCGGCGTGGTCTTCCGCGCTGAGAATAGAGATACTCGTACCAAGGAAAAGCCTGGTCGTAAATATGCTATCAAAGTTACGGATTTTCGCCTGCTTACCGAATCTAAAGAAATCGAACTTTCAAAGAACATGGGTTCAGATCATAGCCCTACTCTTACACTGAGCAGCGAGGCTCAGATAATGGAGGAAGAAGAAATTCTGAGGAAAAGTCTATATGCTAAACGAACGAATGAAATGAAGACGAGCATTCGGTATATCAAAGAAGGCCATCCAAATGTGTGCAATATGGAAGGTTTTGGAGAGTTTAATATTTTGGGCAATCACTATTTCATGTACGTCCTGGAGCTTTGCGATCTTGGGACTCTTATGGACATGGTCTATCTATTCAGAAGCCGATCAGAATACATACCCGAAGGATTTATGGTGCGTTTCATACCATTCTCTTTTCTCCAATTCGTGTAGATATGGCTAACCTCGAGCCGCAGTGGCACGCATTCGAACAATTGCTTGACGGTCTCACTTTTCTCCATGGCGAGCATCCAGATTATCAAAACAACGAGAAATCTAGAGGAAAAGATAGCGCGGTTATCCTCCGCGATATAAAACCAAACAACGTCTTTCTCCACTCCTCCCATGAAAAGGATACATATCCTACCGTCAAACTGGCAGATTTTGGCGAAGCTATACACCTACCCATTGGCGGCTCCCGTAACTTTATCTTTGGAAATACTGTCTGTGACCCACCCGACGACAAGATGAGCGCCAAATATGACGTTTGGTCGGTGGGTGTCGAGATATATTACTTGGCTCTCAATGGAACCTACCCAGATAAAGGATGCGAAATGACAAAATTGAAATGGCCTCTATACGGCGATGCATCACCCATGATGAAAAAAAAGATGACGGAAGCGAGAAACAATCCTGCGAGATTCAAAACAATCAACAACCATCTGACTTTGGAATTATACAAAACGCTCAGATGGGTCATGACCCTTGATAGGCACGAGAGACCGAGAGCGCGAGAAGCATGGAGACGTGTCAAAGAAAAGAATGAGGAGAGGAAGAAATTGATGTACAGGGCGCTACCAGACTGGGTAACGATGATAGTCGACAAAGACTTCGCCCCATTAGAATTGGTGCAGTTGGATTTCAGGATTCAACAATCGGAAGACGAAGGACTTATCTTCGAACATGCAGGAAATATTCCCCGCACGAGGGACAAATTCGAAAGGCAACATATACTTGACAGTCTTGAAAAGGAGAAGAAGGATGCGCAAGCGATGAAAGATGAAAAGTTGCGCAATTTTCGTGAAAGGGCGGGTGAACGTAGAAGGGTATGGATACTGGAAGGACACAAGCGTGAGAGAGAGGTTGAGGAAATTCAGAAGATTGAGGAGGAGCGGGAAAGGTTTGGAGGTTGGCTAGAGCCTACGGTGAAGAAAAGAAGGATGGGGCTGGGAAAATTCAAGCTCTAGGGTGCATGAAGTGGATGGGAGGAGGTTAAGAGAGCAGGGCAGATGGATGAAGGGGGAGTATTTTGGGAGCTACTCGAGTATATAGTATATAGTATTTACCTAACTAAGAGGTGGACACATACACTCTAGATTGCATACAGTCAGTGACTCGGGATGCATATGAGAAAGTCTAAAACCTTAAGTCTAAAACCTTGAGCCTCGGTATGCATTTGATGTATATATATATATATATATCAATATGAAATTGAATATGTTTATGTTTAGTTGTTTTTTCCTATCAAAACTTGTGCAAATATTGAAGTATTCTATCAATACTAATACTTTTTGATTTTTTAAGAGACGATTGATTGATCGTAGGTAACCTGAGTGAGAGATAATATCGCAAGGGCCAGGGTATCTATTTGTGATTTTTTTGTTCCGGGAACCCTTGGCCACATACGAGGCAGTTTGCGCATCCATGGATACCCAGATCCTAGAAAAGACCTCGTGGTATAATCTATCAAACTTTCCTTGGGCAAACTTTTCTAGGAAACCCAAAAATCTTTCCGCAATCTTTGTGATCATCTGCGTTGAAGATTCTAGACTCTGAGTATCCAGGCCGCCTCTACTCTTACAAGAGTTGCACCTCGCCAGCCAGCGGCATGCACGTCTCGTATTCTTGTAAGATTCCATCATGAATTAGTTTTTATATTTCTACAGGAATGGAGTTTGTAGGATTTCTTCCTGATGACTACGACTACTACGCTTCCTCTATAGCTGCCACAACATCTCTCTCTACCCCTGAATCGAGAAGCATCGCATAATATTAAAATCATCTAGCCCGAACCCAAACCCAAATGCAAACCCAACCTAGCACCGCCGACCGCCATCCCACCCATCCTTTTACCATTTACCATTTACCATTTACCCATTTCCCCAGTAGTTGACCGTTGAGTGCTATGCCCCTCCCCTCCCATTTCATCCCGTCCATCACTCGTCCATGAGCTATCCGAGCAAAGCCCAATACAAGCTCCCCACCGAAGTCATCCCCGCAAAAATCATTGCTTGCACTATAAAAGCCGGTGCAATATACGACGTCGCCCACCTCGCCACCGCTGCCGCCACAAACCCCATCCAAATAACCACGGCGGTGGTACTCCACAAATTATCCCACCCCGCGAATCGCGATTTCTTCTGTTCGTTCGCGCTCCTCATGCTGGTTCCCCATCCTCCCTCGAGTACGGTAAGCACAGACCAGAACATTATGCCCGGCAGTGGTAATTGATAGAACAGCTGGGATAAGATGAGATACTTGATGCTCCCTACGTGCGATTTGTTGCGCCAAGAATTGTAACACGTGCATACTGCTACGCGGAGGACGAAATCCCAGGATTGAAAGGCGTGGATGGTGTATCCGGTAAAGACGTAACGAAGGGTGAAGACGCCAATGATTAGAGGTCCGTAGAAACGACGCATAGCGGTTACAAAGAGAACAACGCCATGGATGGAGTAGATTTGAGGATACTGAAAGCATTCGATGTGGGTGGCGCGGGCCCAGCGCATTTGTTGCAGAAGCCAGCGGAGGAGGGTGGTGGGGGTATCGGTGGAGGCGAGCGCGCAGGTGTTGAAGGTTACTTTCCAGTTGCGGAGCAGGAGATTGGTTGTCAGGTGGCGATCTTCGTTGACGACTGTCTTTACGCCGAGAGAGGTTTGTGTGTACCAGGGTAAGAGAATGGGCTCAAGGGCTATGAGACGGAAAGCTGCGCAGGGCCCGGGTTGACAGTCTACTGAGTCTACGGCGCCGGTTTGTCCACGTGTGATGGCCAATCTGTAAAAGTATTAGTGCTAAAAATCCCCCTGTCTCAAACAAAGATAAGAATAAACCAGGTAAGGTACTCACTCAGACCAATAAGCCGCACTTCCCAAAGAAGCAATGGCACTATCCTGATCATTGTGAATGCTCAGCGCGGAGCAACTTCCCCCAATCAAGGGATCCGCGGACATGCACCCCACCGTTTGGTACAGAGTGTCCGGATAAACAATTGTATCGGAATCACTCGTCCATAAGTATTCAATATTATTCGCTTGTCCTAACGCCAACGAAAAAATCATATTGGTAAACATAATATCTTTTTTGCATTTATGAGGTTGGTAGAGGCATATAGCGTGGAGAAATTTCGATTTGGCATCGGGAGAGGAAGACAGAGCATTGTGTTCACGGAGAGTAGTGTGCGCCTTTTCAACGATGGTTCGAAATGCGTAGGCGTGGGCCTCGGAAAGGAGTGCGGGGGGGATATCTGTCGGATCGGTGGTTGCGGATGCAAATCCCCATTTTGAGGATGAATTTTTCTCGTCGTAGAGTTCGCGGGTTATGTAGTTTTGAACGATGCGCATGGCGAGAGGACCATAAGGTTCTTCGAGATGAATTTTTATGAGGTCTGGAAACACCTTGCGGGAAACATCTGTCAGTTCTCTTTATATCTCCCAGATAATTTTGGGGGAGGGGCAGGTGAGATACACACTTGTTGAGCCACAGATATCATCTCCATATCACCATCATGATCCCCATCAATTCCAATCAGCATTATTTCCAAGCCGGGAGAATTATAATAACTCTGCAAACATTTCCTCCACAAATTTGCTTCCTCACGATATCCTACCACCGAAGAAATGCACCTCGCTGCTACGTCCTCCTTTGTCTGGCGTCCTTTCTCGGCATCCTGGAACGAGAGCTTCTGTTCTAACTTTTTGACTCTTTCTACATTTTTCTTGCGATTGATCTCCGCTAGGGATATTTGCCATAAACTTTCGACGGTGATGGGGGCAACTGTGATAAATTTTCTGAAATATGTCCAGAAGTAAAAGAAAGTAACGACGCAGAGAATGCTATTGAAAATTTGCCTACGGAATGATGGTACTACAGGTACTACGGACATGATTTCTCCTGCTCACTTGGAGGCTAAATAGGTAAGTTGCGCAAACGAATGAATAACCAAGAAGGAATGTATAGAAAAGGTAACTTCGGTCAACAGAAGAGGCGTCACTCCCAATCGTTTACTGCATCTCAGGGCAGCTCAGTCTTTATACTTACTTAGAGTTATCATCTCGGCTTGCTTGTCCTTGTCCCTCCCTGTCGGTCTAGAGCCTAGTATTTTAGCATGACCACAAAAAGATACTTCTACTATACAAATATCGGCTATAGAGGAGCAATCAATGGTGGGGTGGCAGGTAGGAAGGAGACAAGCTTTTAGTACGCAGCATCCATGATGGCAATTTCCGCCAGCCCCATGTCAATCTATCTTCGAGAACTTTTTCCTTCCTTCTATATTAAAAAGTAAAAAAACAGTAGCCTTGCGTACGGTTCATCATCATTGGACTGATCATGCGTGAAGTTCAATTAAACTATTAGAGTGGAAACGGATATAATTGCTCAATGCAGAAATCTCGAAGAGACCCCTTTGATTTCCTCCAGGTTGTAATTTGGGTCTAAGATCTGCTGTAGTATTGAAAAAGCCCCTTTTATTCGGTTTTGACATAAACTGGTGGGGATTTGTATTTAGAGGTGCCCCTGTTTATGTGGACTTTTTAGACAGTCTTGGCTCGTATTATTATGAACATAATGCGAGTGTTTCACCGGAAATTGTGAAAATTATCAAAATATACACGTATCGTCGGCCGTATATTTTGCTTGTGAGAATCATGATAGATATTGCAGCTATAGAACAATGCTGTTTCTCAAAAGTCCACGAGGCCTCGTATTAATCTGTGTCGTGTTGATATTTGCGACGGGGTATTACTGCTACTTGAGGCTTGACGTACGTCTGCGGCTGCACAAGAGCGGACTTGTCACACCACAAGATGTTATAGCTGAGCCCGGATGGCTAGCGGACGGGAAGCGGAAGCCACTAAACTCTGTGGAGAAAGCAGTGTATTCGCCAACATCACACCACCTCCGGCCTAGCTCTACGCCCAAGCAGAAACCAGATTTGGAAGCGGAAGCTCCTTCCACGTCTAGCTCGGATCTATCAGTTTCGCCGTCTGACATTTTGTTGATTGTTAAGACTGGCGCAAGTACAGCATGGCGTCGAATGCCTATGCAACTGATCACGACGTTATCAAACCTGCCAAACAGCGTGATATATTCAGATTTCCAAGAGAATATTTCTCACCGCATCCAAACTGTGGATGTTTTGAGCAATGTGAGCGATATCCTGCGCATTCACGACACGACTGCGTACGAAATATACCAGGACGTTCAGACCAACAAACATGCGTACAGAGAACAAGCGCAACTTCCCGGGGACGAACTTGCGACTGAGGCCGAAATTAAACCAGGCTGGGTCCTCGACAGATACAAGTTTCTACCTATGCTGGAGCACGCCCAGAAAAACTACCCCGGCTTCAAATGGACTGTGTATATCGAAGATGATACTTTCGTCTTCTGGTCCAATCTTCTCCGGTGGCTAGCGACACTCTCAACTGACGACAAACCATTTTACTATGGCGCCAATTCAGGAGAAAAGAACGAAGCATTTGCGCAAGGTGGTTCAGGAATTGTATTCTCTAGATCCTTGATGAAGTCCGTTTTCAGCGGACCCAACATTCCCACGTTGAAAGAGTACGCCAATTTCACCGCAGACGCTTGTTGCGGTGACATGATATTGGGAAAAGTTTTACGCGACCACAATGTGCTTGTGAATCAAGGGGAATTCGGTCCAGTATCCTTCAGACCCGAACCACCTTGGAAAACAGCATTCGAAGAGTTTAACTGGTGCAAACCAATTTTCACGTTTCATCATCTACACCAGAGGGATTTAGTTCAGCTGACCATGCTGGAAAGTAAAATTAATCAAGATAACGTGGGTTCAGTAAGTTGATTTTGCAAAAATATCATGCCCTACCTACAATTTAATAATGAAAAATAGCAACGACCAATCATTTTTCGCGATATCTTTCTCAAAACAATATCTCCATATATTAAAGAGCGTCTGAACAATTGGGATAACTTTGCTTCTCGCCATAAACTCACAGAAAAGGTCACAAAGCTCACCAATCCGCCTTGGGCCCCACCACCTGATCCCGTCGTTGAAAACCCCGTCGTTCTTGAGCAGGCTTATACTTCACCTGATGCATGTCACGCGGCGTGTGTCGCATTATCCGATTGTCGAATTTGGAGGCACGAAATCGATAACCAGAACCAAAAGAGCTGTAGTCTGGACATAGTAGTGATCCTGGGAAGGGAGTATTTGGGAAGGGAGTACCTCCTGGGCGAACCTTCAAGGAAGAGAAAGGCAGTTACTAGCGGGTGGATGATGGATAGGATCAATGGCTCATTGATGAAAGACAAATGTGAAGTTGTCGCTCCGCCTTAAAGAAGGTGATAACTTGATTAGTTGTATTTGTACGTCTATTAGACAAAGGAGTACTCGGTAATACTTGTACAAGAACGCTTAGAAAGCTAAGTGATAGAGTTCGTCTATCAGAGGAGGGTGCGATGGATGGATTAGATAAAATGAGTGGTAATGGCAGAACAGAAATTATGATCGGGTAGACATAATAAGAATTAGAATTCGATAGCAACATTTATGTAGTTAACAATTTATGAAATGACGTTGAATTTGGCTATATTCTCCCTGTCCAATTTTCATAAAGGAGCAACGGCTTGGCTTGTTTGCTTTTTACGTACCTGGACTCAAAATATCCAAATATCTACTCGAGTACCCCGGCACTTATTATTATACGAGTTGCACATCCAAATCCTCGATATCATACTTCATGAACAATAAAATCCAATCGCATTACAATATTCAAAATGCGGTTCATCTATATATACCTCTATATATATACACATGTGCATCTAAAGACAAAACTCCTAACCTTTGTTTCTGAAATATACAAATCTAAAATTCCAAAGCGCCACATTCCTTCTTCTGAAGCACCTTCGCAATTCTCTCCAACATCCACCCACTCTCCATGTAAACACCGTCATTAACCTTCTGCCCCATGGCCGCCGTATGAGCCAGATGACAATTGTCATCTTGATACTTCCAGGTCAAGCATTCATCCCAGTCTGCACAAGCCTTCTTACAATTTTCTTTGGAAACCCATGGCCTTTCACTTCTTTGCGCTGCAGTAATGTCCTTGAACTCAGGTGACCAAGAGTCTTCTGATGACGAAAATGATTTGCTTGCTGCGTAATTATCCCATTCTGATCGCGTTGCGACTAGTGTTGGCTCGAAGAAGTACTTGAAAATATCGCGGTAGCGAATTCGCCCTTTTCCTTTCGTCTCTTGCATGAACTTATTCTCAAAAACAAACAATTTGGAGATATCAGCCTGATGGACTTTATGGATGTTCATGATTGGTGAACACAAGTTCCAATTACCAAAGTTGATTCTCCATATCGGAAGAGCTTGCAAAGCAGCCCATCCACCTCCATCTAATCCCTTGAATCGCTCTACACCCATCTCTTTCAGGGCATGTGAAAGCACCTGATCTCCACAGCAATGTTGTTTCGCATATGATTCGTACCTATCAGCCAGGGTCTTATCTGCACCAAATGAAGTTTCCATAGCTTTTCCTGATATGGCGAATCCGGAACCGCCGTGGGCAAAGTCCTCGCCCATTTTAAAAGCTGGCGATCCGACTAGAATAGGAGAAGTGTGATCCAAGGTCGCAAGCCATGCGTAAAGTGTCTCCCAGAAGAAGTAATTGTCGTCCTCCATATACACATACCATTTTTTGCCAGGATGATGTATAGCAGCATGCTGAAACATAGGCAAAAATTTGTACTTGTCCAGCCTCCAGCCTCCCGGTAGATAATGATCACCCTCCATGCTTCCGCTTTCTTGATATAAATTGTCGCTAAGAGATTCTTTGGCTTTGTTGTAGAGCTCGAAGTCAGGTGATCCCTTGAGAGCTGTGGATACATTTGCGAGAGAATCAATGACTGGATTTCCCATGATGTTGTCCGCAACGTCAGAGTAATATACGACATTCGGTGTGAGTTGTTTGTTTCCCAAGGTGGTCGACATGTGCATGGGCATCCGCCTCCAAATAGATGTAGCACCAGTCTTGACCAAAATGACGACATCCTTCGGATCGAGACCTGTGGAACTGTAGATTCTACTTGGTTCTTCTACTACTGGTTTCGCGTCATCCTTCTCGACGTTGTTTTGTGGAGGTGCCGATGGAGGCACTGAAGTAGATGTCGAAGGAGTTATGGGTGGTACATCATGATTTATAGGTTGATGTTGTGATAACAGGCTACCATCGGCCGCATACCGAGCCCTTGATTTATCCACGAATATAACATCATTTTCGCTCAGTCCCATCACAAGAAATATTGCTGCCAGGAAACTGATCCATAAGTACCCTTTAAAATGTCGAGGCAAGAAAGCCCCGATACGTGACGTCGACATCTTTGAGGACAGTTGAAGTGACTCAAGTACTGAACATGAATACCTTGACTCCTCGAGGAACACTGAAAGCTGCTAACTACGCCGGCATTCAAGAGACAGGTACGATGATGATATGAGTGAACTCCAAGTCAGGGGAATTGAGGGAGAAGGCCATTGACATGGCAAGTAGAAAGCCAAAAGTTTATATGATTGTTTCTGGAATACCTTTGGCTATGTTTGTCATACAGCAACCTCTCGCAACGAGATTGACTTCCGATGGCGCATGCTGTACAAGGACAAGGTATTATGCGGGTTACATATTTTTCTACGGGGCTTGGATCAGGCTTCAATACGAGCTATTCCCCTCAGGTTTGGTAGCCTTGCATGAATAAATTCTTTTTGTTTTAGACTCCGAGACAACTAACTGTTATAAGAATTTTCTACAACTTAAAATAAGAGCACTTTGTAAGGATAAAATGTTGCATAAAGTGTCTCTTTTTTTCAATAGGCGATGATGCTTGGATTGTTTAGGCATGCTAAGCAGTAAGTATGTACCTAGTAGGTACGTAGCAGTCACTTAACACAGGGTTTCATGGGACAAGATTTCATTAATTATTTCATTACTGTATTAAATAGCCCTTCACCTGTCTGCTCTTAGCTAATGGCGCCATAACTAATAAACCGTTATCCCCTAAAATCTCAGACCCTTATCATATAAAAATTGGGTCCGGTGTTGGTTCCTCATTCTCGGGTCGTTAAAGGGGAGACTCGAACATATTGTAAAGATCTGCTAATTTGATCGAAATGTTCTTTAGACGATTTTGGATTCTGTTGATCTCGGGATGATTTCTAATCAAAATTTGAGAGTCGTTGGTGGAATATAATAATTGTATTATTGTAGCACGGGGATAATAAATTTGAAGAAAAGGAGCCATTCATCCTGTCTAATTATATCATAAATTGAGACGTTGTAATATGCAATAGTAGATATCCGCATATATCCGTAGGTTGGCCGCGAAATTGAGATCACAGCGTGACTGAGGTGAGTCCATTCCAATATATCACTAGCTACACATTGCTCCAGAACGATTAATTTATTTCACCAGCCCTACCACAAATGTAGGATACAGTTGCGAGCACCTGTACAGTATTATTTTGAGTTTCTAAATTACCGGGCTATTGCCTGTTATTGATTTGGTAAATAACACAATATTAACCCGAAAACTTTACTAGGGGTAAAATTTCGGTACAGTAGTAGCATACAATCATGCCATGTTGCGACCGGTATATGTGCCGAGAATCTCGATGGCTGACATCTCGTAGTAACATGCAATCTGGATTTAGACCTAGTGGAGATTCGATGTTTGATTCCTCAACCATCTTACCAGTGCCAACAGCAATCGGACTCGTTATAGTGCAAACTACTACAGCCCAAACAACAACAAGAAAAAGTGCTTCGCCCGATACGACAGCAGTATCATGCCGACTTTTCAACAATAGAGTGTCCGAACTTTGTGAGAGAGACGCGATCAAGAATCAGATTTATCCTCTGGCAATCATTGCAAATCCTACCAGGAAAGTCTTCATATGTGGATGATGTGTAGTTTCCGCTGCTGGGTATGTTGATGGTTGACATGTCATAAGGCTTTTTTCGGATTTCTTTTGATTTGTTCCAGGATTTTATGAAGTACTCGGAATATATGACAAGACTCACTAGCCCTTTTGCAAAGATCATAAGAATAGAATACACGATGCCTCTCCAGACGATAGAGCCCTTAAACATGTCTGTGATTGGGATCGAGAAACCGATGGAGGCCTAAGTAAACCATGTTAGTCAAGATCTTTGAAATCAAATGCTGATCAGATTGCTCAAGTCAGACGAAGCCAACGATACTTACAAAGAAGAAAGGAACGAACAAGAAGTTCATAATGGGGTTATAATCTTCCTCATACATTCCTTGAGTCGTATTTGACCTTGATTCTTCATCAATGCTGTATATTCTAACATTGCACGAATGATTAATTACACACCCGGCAATAAATGTGGCGAAAAGAACAGACGCGCCAATGAAAGATGCAATAGTGATGAAAGTGATCAGCACAAGAGTTGGGACTAGGAAACTGATATGGGGAATTTTCCGGAGATGGTTGGGGGTGGTTTCTTTGATATCAGATTTCCTCTGCGTGGTAACGTTGACTGGAACCTCAGATTGAGAACTCTTGGCAAACTACGCCCAGGCCGGCTTGAGAACAAATGCACCGATAGCAAGTGAAACCAAAAGCGAACCAAAGCTCGCAACTACCGGCCTTGCAATTGGCCATGCACGAATGTCCCCACTCCCCAGAGTAGTAACAATACTGTATTTACCATAACAAGTCCCACAACATCATCCATCATTGCAGCACCTACAAGCATCACGCTCACTCTCGTATGCTGTATGTTAGCAGAAGAAAGAATAGAAAAGGTCGTCCCTACCGACGTAGAACACAGCGATGCTCCTGCAGAAAAGGCTGCCGGGGTGGGATATATTGTTCCAGAACTACTAGAAAATGGTAAGGCAAGTAACAAGAAAGACAATGCAATAGGCATCATCAAGCCAACGATAGCTACCGATATAGAAGTATAGGCAGATTTCTGAAGCTGTTTGAGGTCCGTATTGAGCCTCCCTTCAAAAACGAGACATATAAGGCCCAGATAGCCCAATGCTTCAATCGTTTCTTGATTTCCGTCTGCCAACCATGAAATTCCTCCGACCGGTAGACCCCATATTATCCCTATGAGAATCTGTCCTATTATTCCACAATACAGGAACCGGTCTAAGATATATTGAATGAGGTCAGGCAAAGAATGACCTTGATTCTAGGCTCCTCGTATAGAAGGTAGGGCATCATGTATTTGCAGTAGTCCTTCTAGTTCAAAAAAAACATAAGTATTTTGAGACTTCTTAGAAACATTGGGTACAAACACTCACCTGCATTTAAATGTTGAATAATTGGATATGAAGCGTGTGAGAAATAAAATTCGTAAGAAGCAAGGCATCCCCTAGCTTGTCTCCAGCCACACGATAGAACTAGTCCTATCAGCCACATAGAACTACCCTATTACTCGAGTACCTCAGCCATAACCATCTCCACCAAAAAACTCAAGCGATGGCGCTAAGATTACGACCTGTGGTGGAAATTTTTGAATTGCGATAAGAAAATCTATCTCTTCATCTCAGCATTCAAATCACTATTCCTCCACAACCTTTCTCACTATCCTCCACCACCCCTCAGATCCGTGGTTACGGTCACCTCGCCTCAACATGAACGCCCACGCGCTTCTTACCTCCCAAGGTTGGCGCGGAACCGGGCACTCTCTCCACCACAGCTCCGATACCATCGGACTCTCGCGGCCACTACTCGTCTCGAAAAAAGATAATGTATTGGGAGTAGGAAAAAAACAGCATAAGACTTCTGATATGTGGTGGATGAATGCTTTCGATGCGTCATTAAAAGGACTGGACACGAGTAAGGAGGGACAAATAAAGGTACAAGAAGGAGGAGGGCTGGAAATGGTGGTCAAGGGTGGGAGTAAATGGGTTGGGGGAAAGGGAGGGCTGTATAGTTTCTTCGTAAGGGGGGAGACGGTTGGAGGAACGATTGAGGATAAGAAAAAGGCTGTGGTGGATATAATTGTTGGGGAAGAGAAGGGAGAGAAAGGAAAGGGGAAGGGGAAGGAGAAAAAGAGGAAGGGAGAGGAGAGGAGAGAGAGTAAGGAGGAGAGGCGGGCAAGGAAGGAGAAGAAGAGGGCGGATAGGGCGAGAAAAGCAGCTGCCGCAGATGCAGTGAAAGTCAAGCCAGAGAAGGGAGCCAAGGCACAGAGAGTGCCAAATCGACAGACTCGGAAAAGACAGAAATGAAGGAAGAAAGGCGAGAACGAAAGGAACGAAAGCGACAAAAGAAATTGCTGCGACAATCAGAAAAGGAATCATCGGATACATCATCAACGTCAGAAGTTACCAAAGACAAGAAGAAGAAGTCGCGGAAGGATAAATAGAAGTTACGCCCTGTATATTCTACATGTCGGAATAGCAAAAGGCGTTTTTGGGCACGGAGTTTTGTGGTCACGATAATGATCCAGGCGTTGCAGATAATGTATGGTATCTTAATTGGATTTGTGAAATTCTAATCTTCGAACTATGTCTCTTTGGGTATCTTTCCAGGCTTGTTTGATAATAGCCATGGTCTTTTTTGCCAGAATTCGTCTTTTATGACATCTATGTGTTGCACCGTGATTCTTGCTTTTTGCTCTCCTCTTCCTATCTTTCTCTGCTTGGGTCTTTGAAATTTCTTTCTCATCGGTTGACTTTGCTGAATCTTCATCAATTGCTTCTGGCATTCCCGGGTGTTCCACTAACTCGTACTATGCCCAAATCAATCTTTCGTTGTAGGAGATTGGGGAGATGGCAATAACTTACATCACGAAACATCACACTCCCCTTTTTATAAATGTCTGGTTCATTGTTGTAATTGATACCAAATCTCGAGAATAAAATCTCATTCTTGTCTGCGGCCAATGATCCCTGAAGATCACATCAGAATCATGATCAAGAGTTAATCATTGTAGAACTGCAAGACCTACAGCAAGTTCCTTCTCTGCACCCTTTGCATCCAATCCTCCTTTCTGAATTAAAGCCCAAAAGGTGGTGTTGTAGAGATTGTTTATGTGGCCTTGACCCATCAGTACCAGCTCTGAAAAAAAAGGATGGAAATGAAAACAAGAAATAAGGCATACAATCGACCTGTCTCCAACTCATATAGTCTCTCAGGTTCTGCACACTGGGATACTGCACAGCTCTACCATCAAAACTAGGTAATGGTGCCGTGAGTTGCATTTCCGGGTCCGGGAAATAGATGGACCATAGATGAATATAGTATGCTGTGAAGGTTGATACTATTGTTGTGACGAGTTTACTGATACCTTGCATCAGTTTTTGTTCTTGATGCAGGACTTACTCTAGCAAAAGGTCGAGAGTAAAGAGTCATACCTCGAGCGTCTCTCAAAAAGCACACATGATTTATGAAAAACGAAACTATTTTTGACGTGGTTAGCAGATGCTAGTCATCTAAGGCCAATGCTGGGACCAAAACGAACCTGTACTCATCACTAATCCCGTAGGCAATTACGATATCCGGCAATTCCATCATGACTGCCTTGGCAGCCGCGTTCATCAGATTCAGGGCTCTCCTGTCATTCGGTTTCTCGAACGCATATTTATCCGAGAACCTGGAAATCTCAATTTACTGTGCATCTCCAAGTGGCCGAAGGACTCGTGGAGGAGGTACAACAACATACTTTATGAAATCCCCGACCATCAATACGAACTACAATCCATGTATTTGGGATGAGCAAATCAGGCTGCTCAAAAGCTTTCACGTATTCATATCTAGAATATTGGTGAGTGATTGCGGTATGTGATATTTGATGATACGGAAATAACTTACTTTGAATTCGCCATATTCTACCTTTGACGTCGAGATGAAAATGTTGTCGACTGAGGTGGGAAGTTGAGCTTTGCATGAAAGTTGCAATCAAGCGAGGTCTCAGAATAGACAGCAGCTGAGAATAGCATAATCGATTGTACTGTACTCGAACTTATTCCCTCATGAAATATATCGAGTCAGAATTTACATTCTGAATTCCAAATACTAAATAATTATAAAATTGAAATCAAACCTAGCCTGATAAACTTCTAACTCCTTCAATCATTCTCCAGTAACAACATGAGGTACTTATCAGCTGCTAAAACCCCTCACCACAGAATCACATGACAGCCCCTCTCTCAGCTGATGTCCGATAACGGTTATTTCCGGCTATCAAGATAATTGGATTATAAGCTGATATAATGATTCACCGACATCAAAATTGGTAACCCTTCTATGGTGTAATGGTTAGCACGTCGGATTTTGATTCCGGAGATATTGGTTCGATTCCTATTAGAAGGTTCTTTCATGAACATTCTTTCCTTCCATACTCAGTTTGGACCTGAGATCACAGGGTACCTCTACTTTTTGCGTTATTTATTTTTTGATCATCAATGATGAACCGACGGATTTTTGACTGATTGGGCTTCAAGATTTCTGTTACTGCCGGCTATCCTATTGAATACCTAACGCAGAAGTTCAATTTTATTTTCTCAGCTTTGGTTCACGCTATACTCCACCATATAGATAGGATGGAAGTTTACGTTTGTTGGCTAAGTATTTATATTCTGAATTTTGTCCGCCTATATTTCTAGGATAAAGTTTTGCTATCTATTATTCATGCGCTCTTGGGCAATGTAGCAACCTTTTCCTGGAACAACTTTTCGGCCTTCGCCCAAACTGGAGTATTTCTCCAGTCCTTCAAAGACAACAGACTTGGCAACAAATCTTTGCTGAATGCCTCACTTGCCTCTCTTGGTAATAAACTTGGTAAGTGATCAATGCTGATAACACTCAATCTTGGCTCTCCCTTGACTTCGACTGGGACAGTTGGTTCTGAGAATGTGGTCGCAACGGTATAGATCGGGATTGGGTTGTTGGGGTTTGTGGTATCAGCACTGACATCGCAGACGACGGACAATTTGCGGTTTGGGGTGTCGAGACTTTGTAGGTCGACGAAATTTGGAATCTTAGACATGAGGTAGATGCAGTTGATGAAGATGTCACTCTCCACAATCTCTGGGAAAGGTCCTCCCTTTGCAGTCTCGGCCATATCCCACTTCAACACATTCTCAGCTGGCACACCAGCTCTCAAGCAGAGATCAACTGCTCCGCTTCCACATCTGCCCAATGCGCCGATAACCAAAACTCGTGGTGCTTTGCCGGTCTTCTCTTGTCCCGCTGCGATTGCCTTCTTCACATCCACAATCAACTCATCTTCATTAGGGTAGCTCGAAACACTTGGAATGGCTCCGATGCTGGGTGAGTGAGTTGCCATGCCCAGTTCT
Organism: Monilinia fructicola; assembly: GCA_008692225.1. Classification (NCBI taxonomy): domain Eukaryota; kingdom Fungi; phylum Ascomycota; class Leotiomycetes; order Helotiales; family Sclerotiniaceae; genus Monilinia; species Monilinia fructicola. Next base: position 1,732,053 of record VICG01000002.1, on the reverse strand, counting down.
CAAGTGCCAATGCTGCACCAGCAAACCCAGCATGGTATCCAAAAGCAGCTACTCTTCTTCCCTTGTCATCTGTCAAGAATTCGAGATCGAGAAGAGTTCCACCGCCGCGAGGGAATCGTGATAGAACGGTATCCCAGCCCCCTTGTTGTTTATAACAGTGTGCGAATTGAACGTGAACATGCTCGAGAGGAACTTTTATCTGTTAGATCTGAGACTGGCATATGTTCCCTCTCAACAATACTCACATTCTTCAACGGGCAACTCCTTCAAACCAATAATGATGTGATCCTTTGGTGCTTGTCTCCATGTGTTTTTCTGGCACAAGTGTAGCTCCAACCTTCTCGAACTCTTCATCGTCAAATATGCGTTCTGGACTGCGCTCAACATTGATTGTGTATCCGGCATCGATGAGAGCTTTAGTAGTAGTGGGGGTAAGAGCTGATCGATGTTCAAGAGCCTTTCCCACTGGTGATCGCATTAGTAGCTGACGAAACATTATGCTCTTGAATACTCACACTCAGAACGTAGATGAAGAGTAGTTCCAGACATGATGAAAGATTTTTTGTCAATTGAGTCTTAATTGAATCTTAATTGAAGTGTTACGACTTTATTTACAACTTCGGGTTTTGTTTGGTGAGGGGGAGTTTTTTCTGCCCCCCTTGAGTCATCCAACTCCCCCTGTAATTGGTGTCACCGCCTCCGGAATCGCACTACATCTCTCATCCTCTCCCATATTCTTCAATTCAAGCAAAACATTGAGAGTTGAAATACATATTATACCTGTATTGCATATGGGCTTTGAAGTCAGAGACCATAACAACCTTTTCAATGAGGTAGATAACATGAGTCTATTTAGTGATCTTCTCGCCGTATAATAATTCAGAAATGGCATCAGTCTCAATGTTTACAATGCGTTCTGCTGTAGTCAGTTTGGGTCGTGTCTCCTCACTTGCGTGAAGGTGACTTGGTTTCTTGACCTTCCTATGTACGGCAAGCTTGTTAGAGTCTATTTATATACAGCAAGGTAATAATTGCTTACGTCACCTACTTATTTGCTTTTGGATGCCCGGCGTCATTATTCTTCTCTTACTAATGTTATTTGACACCGTCAACCTTTTGTGTCCATCTCTCTACACTACATTCTACTTACCTCATTTAGCATCGCAATCATGTCGGTCAAAGACGTCCGGACTCATATTATGCTCGATCTTGAGATAGCTGCCCACCCTCTAAAGCATAATCCTGCAAATCATCCAAATCGGGGCTATCCATTTCGACATCGAAACTGGTAATCACTTGAAGTATTTCTCCACGCATATAAACTTGGAGTCTTGCATTGAGTCAGGCTTGATCACGGATTCAGATACGTTACAATGGCTTGAAAAAAAAATTCCTGATACATTATCCGCCAGCCGAAATAGTAAAGTGGCACTTGAATTTGCTCTCAAAAAGCTCACAACTTGGCTTTTAAGCTGCCACAAGGCTACTAAATCTGATATCACCGTCAAGTACCCAACGGCAAAATACGACTCTACGGACCTTCAATTAATGATATGGGCATACGGTAGTACACAGGATTGCCGGTGGATGGAAAGTGCCTATAAAGCATGTGATTTGAAAAGCCGTGGATGTTCTACAACGACCTTTGTGTTCGAACCTACTGCGAAACAGCTTTCTCTATTACTGGCAGAAATATTCGACGTGATGTGGACAAGTCGTTTGCGGGCAACAAGCACAATGCTATTGACGACTGCAAACATCAAATCCTCTACCTAATCAAGTGTCGGGGAAGCACTTCTAGGAGCGCAAGCCTCTGCCATCGACCCGGTTTCTACTGGAACAGCTCCAGGTTCCTCGAGAAAGCGGCCCAGAACCGTTTTAGATGACAACCGTTCCAGACTGGGTTTAGAATAACCATCAACTCCAGATATTCCAGGTTAACCAGAATCGAGCCTTCAAAGAAGCAACGGTCTTATGATGCATGACTAACCTGAGTTTTATTTTCGATATCGGCTGTAGAAATTTACAGCTATCAAAATGTCTCATTCAAGCAACCTGGTTGGTATTCTACATCTAAAGCCTCGCGCTTGAGAGAATGGCTGCATCGCCTAAGTGGGGTCTAAAGACAATGAGGTAATATCATTGGGGATTTCAAAAAACTTTCTAATATAATACACCTTCCAAGCACACATCTTTCATATGCCACTCTCATTCTGATTTTAAATTTATAATTGTGAGAATGCTCAATTTCCTTGATTTCCCATACTCTATAATTTTGACATGACCTATTGCCTTCCATTGTTCACTCAACAAGAACCATACCAGGTAAAAATGTATTAGAGATTCTATGGTGGAGTGTTCACGTAGCTGAGGCTACCATCTGAATCAACAGCAAATTGAGAATTATATTGGATTCCGAGATGTGTATTGCTGGCTAAGAAGGTAGAGCTATGATTAAGGGTCATGTGCCCGAAAGGAAGAAGGAGTGAATGCGTAATGTTTGACTCCGAATACATCAATTTCATTTTAATGTGATTCAAGCTCTCGAATTACATAATGACTCATAAGCTGTGGAACCTTTCTTTCATTCTCCTCTTTGACAGGTACTTTTATGTTTACTTGACAAATCTCAAACAATAAATAATACAACTCAAATCATGGGCACAGTTGGTAAAGCTTTTGAGGCCGTTCAAACAGGCAAGAAAGCCTTCAAGCAGGGCAAGGAGATTCATGGAAAAGTCATGGAAGTTCATGGAAAAATTCAGGAAGTCATACCTTTGTCAAAAGATATTCCCAAAAATCGCGCCGAATTTTTGCAGGCAAGCAAGACAGCCATTAAGCACCGCCACGAGATTTATGGAAACGCCCGAGAACTCCATGGACAAGTCTTGGACATTCATGACCAAGTTATGGACATTCACGGCCAAGTCATGGGAATTCAGGGACAATTCCAAGAAACCCAGCAGCAGACCCCAGAAAGGCTGGCAGTTCCAAAAACGAACCCAAGGATTATGCGCGAGGCTGTTTGTGCGGATGCTGGGCCATGCTCAAGGCCGAAGCTAAGAAATATATTACATACGTCTTCTCTCTTATCATCTTTGCCATCATTACCATCGGTCTTATTGGTTTCCTCATCCCTGTGCTTTGGCATCATGAGCACTTACAACTTCTAACATTAACAACAAAGGCTAAGGTGCCTGATGTTACAAGAAGAGGAGATCTAAACTCAACAGTTGAGAGCGTGGACTATAGGATCTATCTTTTGCATTACTGTGCTTCTGGTCTCACCACACAAGCCGAGAAACAGTTCAATATGGAAAATGGGTGCCATCACTCAAAGCAAGGTATATACTTTCGGGATCGTATTGATTGCTTACAACTGACACATTTTCAACCCCTTAGCATTGTACGAACATATACTTCCTGCCATCAGCACCACTTTTACGCCTTCCCTTCCTGAAAAGGACTTCCTGGGTCCCAGCATGGAGATCCAAACCCTCTTCAAGAATTATGGATACATATCTTTCTGCCTATATATTTTTTGATATCATTCTGATGCCTGTTGTCGCCGGAGTTTTTATTTGGTGGTTCATTAGTACCTTGAAGCCTTGGAAGCGAATATTCAGAGCCTTTCTTTGTGTAAGTTCCTCCCATCCTAAGCTCTTAAAGCCAATACACCTAATACTCCTACCCTAGTTCTTCATAGCTACTCTTCTCATTCCTGCAGTCCTTCAGACATTCCTAGTTTACCGCACTATCTACGTATTAAAGCACCATATTGACTTTACAACCTCCAGCCTCATGATCACCACGAAATCCAATTTCCTCTACCTATTCTGCATCCACTTCTTCTGGTGTCTTCTCCTCTTGAATATGTTCGGTTTTCGCCTGTTAGACTGCTTTCGACATAGGAGAAAGACGAGAAAGATTCATCAAGCTCAAGAGATTATCAAGGATCAGGAGAATCAAGATTTTAGCGGGAAAGTCTACGTTGGCGAGGATGGCATTAGGGATGTATTATATGATACTAAACATCATGAATATTCTGAGCTGCAGAAATTGGCTCCTACAAAGCAAAGCACAGGCATTGCACGAAAGTCTGTTGAGATAGAGTACGAGAATGATGATTTGGAGAAGGCGAATTGGAGGCGTGGTCTAAATACACGCCATGATAAACTTGACAAGGAGAAATGGGGGGCTGATAATGTGTAGTTAGATAGTTGAGTGTACACATGCATTATGACTCTCGCCACTGAAATCATAGGTTAGAATAAAGCAATTACGAGAATATTTATATCATCGATGACTATTCATTCATGAGTTATGACTCAGAATTTCTCGAATCAGTTGAAGAGGCCATGATGTTTGTCCTCTTCGCTTCGATATTGAGAAGGGAGGAAAGCTATCACGCTTTTAAATATTTCTCAACCTAAAGTCTCCCGTTGACCGTTGTCTGGATAAAGATGATTAAATATTATATTGGGCCCGTATGTTGATCTCAAGTACTGAGGAAAAGTTGGGAGAGTCACGTGTCTATTGATGAGGCTCTGAAAGCTTTCAGTCTGGATGGAAAGCTGCCGAGTGTCTACGTGGAAGATTGTTTTTCAGAACTGTAGACGGTATCGCTTTGGAATGGGATTGCTTTGAGCAAATGGAAGCATTCGGGACAGGCGATGAATTCATTTTGCATATATTCCCTGCAAATCCAAGCAGCCCTCGAAGCTTTTACAAGTACAGTTGCACAATGACAGCTAGCAATGTGGCCAAAAAGCCGACCAAACCAAACTTTCGCGGGGAGGCAAGCAAAAGACACTAATGATTTCTCAGAGCTTAAAGGACCAGCGAGTGGTAGTAAAACAAATGAATAGATAATCAAACTCTTTTGAGGGGATGTTTTAAGGTAACAGAGTGGAAACCCCGGTTACAAGATTAAGGTATAAGGGGTTACATCGCCTATCTACCGCGCCTTATAGGGTTGTGGCGTATGGTCAATCACCTCATTGGCTACCTAATAATTAGTACGTACTCCGCGCAAGCTGGGAGCACGTGTGGTAAAGCTACTGCTCTGAACATTCAACGTTACTTCTTGATCGCAGGTCGCACAAGACACAGCATTTTCGTGGCTATGTCAATAGAGCATATCAAATGGAAATTACTGCTTCACAGATACAACTTATGCATCAAAGCATTTGCCGTTTCTTTATAATCTCATAGGCTCAACTACCGCGTTCGATTTTGTGTTTCAAAATGCCTGTAAACGCCAAATCAAAGCGAAGCGCTTATTCTGAACAGACAAGTGTCTCTTATCCAATGATCCTATTGTGCTTTAAAAAATCATATCTCTTAGCTCGATGGCGCGTTTCTTCTTTGCTGCTTCTATACCAGAACTTTAATGACTGGTTTTCGATGATTCAACTGGAAATATGGCCACTGGAGAGATCACCGACCTCACAAACGGCCATATTAAGCGGACTCTTTCCCATTGGCAAACTCAGCGCATGCCCCTACACTTGGTCGTCTCATGAATTTATAGATTCAGAGTATGATCTACAGAGCATAAACTGGAAATCTAGATCGGTGACTCAAAGGTTCTAGGCTTTTGGTGTTGGGAGTCAGAGTGAGTGAGGATGAATATTTAACATCTCTATTTCCATCATTGTTTGCTTCAATCATCATCTCAACAATCAGTCTCTTCATCTACTACAAATCATTTCCTTTTCCCTTGCTTCTTTTTCTTTGGCTAGAACTAGACTTCAGGACATTCTCTTCAAAACAACCATACCATTCTTTTGCTGCTAGTTCAGCCCTTCAAAGCTTTCACCCCTCCGCAAAGTCGAGGCAACCCCGAAGAATTATACATTCTTCTATCGGTTATCATCAACCAAGCACATTCGGTCTTCTATCGTTCAATATCCACATTATCAACAATTTTTTTTTTTTTTCTTTCAAAAGTATTTGAACCAGTCTTACCAATCCACTCATTCAAAATGTATTCCCCAAAAGGCAAGGAGGAAAAGTACGGCACTTTCGGCTTCGCCTTCACTATCACTCGGGCTTTACAAGCTCTTTGTCTCATTTGCATTCTCGGAATGTCTGCAAATTTCATCGGGGAGATCAACGCGGTCGATACGGCACCGCCATCAGTTCTTATTGCAACTCTCAGTATTGTATGTCAACATCACCCCCCGCTATATATTTCAAGCCAATCTAACCTCAGTTAGGATGTTATTCTGATTGTTTGTCTTGTTATAATGCATCTTCTCTATCTTGAAGAGCAACTTCCCTTTCTCATTGCTACTGCATTCGACTCGGCGGCTCTTATCGCCCTCATCATAGTCTCTGTGAAGGTCGGATTACCCCTTTCCTATCTCGACTGTCCTGCTCTCGCAAATACTGGAGTGACATCAGCCTTCGTTCAATCAGCTGTCGGCAATTTCTCCAAGGTCAATGTTAATTACTACTTTTGGATCGGTGCATCTAAGACAGCCTGCTACGAAATGAAAGCCATCTGGGGGTTCAGCATGGCACTCTGTGTCCTATTTTTCTTCAGTGGAATCATCAATCTTTGTATTTGGAAGAAGATTAAGTTGGTCTTGCCGAAGGATGTTGAGGCTTATCAGGGTTGAACTAATACAACCTGGGAATTGAGGGAGTGTATGAAGAGTGGGGGAGAGGGGTGATGTCCGTGAGATGATAGAGAAGGGTGCGCGGGAAACAGTGGAGGCTAATGCTTACGATAGTAATCTAGAAAATTTGGTTTGGGAAAAGAGAGAGGTTTTTTGGGTATTAATGGGGCCAATGGAAAGGATGTAGGAGAGTCTCCCATCAAATTCTGCCTTGAATGGATCTCTCGACGACACAGAGGATACGGCTGTGGGAACTATGGGGGTTTGGAGTAAAGAATAAAAGGCCGGGGGGTTGGTATCGGTAAGACGAAAGATGGCTTATTATGGTAGAAAAGAACTAGGCCATAAGGGTTGGAGAATTTCTTTTGTTCGCGGTCTGGGCTCATTGGGTAATGTTTTTTTACCTTATTGGTGATTGCAGTAATTGTTAACGAACCTGATTGAATATATGATGCTTCCGAATTCTATATCTTGCTCTGTCTTAGTCTTGCCTTGTGCATTAGTGAGAACAGCATAACGATCCCTATGTTATTTTTGAGTTATTGATTTCTTCTCCTTCCGCAATCCCACGGACCTCCCATTAAGTTCAACATTTCGCACTAACACCCTCTAGCTTTGCGGGCCAAAAGTTCTAGTCCTACTCCATGTGCTTGCGACATGAGAATTCCTCCACATGTTACATAGAAACATCAATATCTGAATCTTTCTTTTTCCAAATTGATATATGTATTCAATATCACAACATTGCTATCAAGCGAGAATGATTATCGACCACCATACCATATACGGCATACCTACTGGACAAATGATTTGGAATTCCCATCGCCAAGCAAGGCAGGGCATTCTTGTACCACTACTACAACACAGCACCTGCGTAGGGCAGTACTCTTGAGATGATTCATCAATGCCAAGGATGAAATCAACCTATCATCTGCACGCCATTTGTTTGTCTGTGGCTGTAAGACATGCGTAATGACAACTGATCTGATATTGTAGATGTCTCTATTGGATGATTTGGACATGTCGGATATGTGATGATCCGGAATTGTCCAACGTGTGATATTGGCATGGTGAATCAAGGAAATGTGATGCTGTTTTTTTGATGGAAAGTTGACTTCCGTCCTTCCCCCTATTATGGGGTTTGAAGGAGAGGAAGAGATCTTGGTAAGAACGATATCAAGATGACATCTTACCTGCTGATATGACTGTACCTCCATTAACGTAATCGCTGCAATCGCATGGCGACATGCAAAAGATTACTGGCGCTGTTGGGGAGGTGCTTTTCCTCGGTGCCAGCACCCCATTATAGGCTATATTAGCTTGGGCTAGAAACTTCATAGGCTCGCTTGGATGTACGAGACCCTACACCTTGCACAGATCAGCGGCAAGATTGACTACAACTTTCAGCTCCGGTCTAGATGAACCAATTGCATATTGTCCTAATTTTGAACAATATATCTTTGGTGATACAGATATATTAGTAGGTTATTATGCTTGGTAAGTAGCCAAAAGCTGGATGGTATCTTCTTCTTGGTCTGCTTTTGTTTGCTCCCTTTCCCTTTCTTGAAGTTCTGCTCTATGTCGAAGAAATTCGAATTTACTTGCGAAGGTTGATATTTCGAATCCAACACGTCAAAATGGCCAAAACGATATTCACCACGATTACACCTCTTCCCCCAAATATATCCCGCCAGACGGTCCTCGAAACCCTCCATGATCACAGAGAAATGATTGATCTCAACCCCTCGCACGTCGAACGCAGTCCCACCAAACCCCCCGCTTCAGCCACACCCGAAGAATACCACTGTCAATGGTACCGAATTGTCGACAAAGTATCGTATCTGCCCGCTAATCTCTACACTGGCACGGTCTCCTTCAACGCCTGCTTTCACAATCTGGCTAATGGTTTGCAAACACATTGTTATGCGCCTATGGGACTGGATATTAAAGAGAAATGGACGATTGGAGGGAAACATGCCTGGAGAGCCTGCGCTGCCTAGAGAGATTGGAATTAATGCGCCTGTCGAGGGACTTTATATTAGAGAGGATGTGGAGATGAAGTGCAATATTTTAATGACAAGGTTTGTGCGGAAGACACTGCAGGAGTGTTTAAAAGCACTTGTTGCGCGATTGGTGGTGAAAGCACAATTGCAAGAGGCGAGAGAGAGGAATATGAGATTGAAGGCGGGAAATTCAGCTGGGTTTGAGCGGGAGGGCGATGGGACGACGCCACCGGTGAGCCCGCCGATGAGAAGTCCCGGCGTTTCGAGCGTGAGTAGTGTGGGTAGGAGAGGGAGTGCATATAGTGGTGCGAGCGTCTCGACGAGCCCACCATTGACCCCATACAACCCGAGAAATGGGCGGAGGCGGAAAAGCAGGGCCACCCGGCTCTACGGCCATATACACCTTTGCAGATGCAGCAACAACATCATCATCAGCAGCAGTTGTATCAGACGCATCATGATAGAAAAAGTTACGGTGGACAAGACCAAAGATGGTCTGGGATTAGTGATAAAACACAAACCTCGCTTCCAGGCGCAAATTATATGAACAAGCCTGCCAACTATCCAAATAAGCCCGCCAGAATTGCTGAAATGGAAGCACCACCCGGACCTGTTGAGTTACCATAGTTGAATGGGAGTAGATAATTAAGAGAAGGATTGAGATATTGAGGATCATTGTCAGAAATGGGCAAGGAACAATTGCTTGGTATGGTTGGTTCAATGGTGGAGGGTCATTTTCGTTAATGGGTCTGGGGAATGAGGAGGGAATTTGATTTTAACAATGCGAGATGAAGTATCTGCATCGAAAGCATGCCTGATTGTAGTGTCTTGCTACATTAAAGGCCATCGCATAGAAGGACTGTCGTTTAAGCAGACCATGAAGACAGGAGGACTATCCTGGCGTGGATGAAAATGGAAGAAGGATAGAGTGATGGACTGGCGAACTGGCGGATTGGCGAACTGGGGAACTATGGGACTGACAAGGCGGCTGATATGTTAGCGGGAAAAGCCAACACGATACCATGTTTTTTGACTGCACATCGATAACGATGAATGCCATTGGGTTAAAGGATTTGGAATACTGGGATATTGGAATACAACATTTCACTTTTTTGCTTTTTTTTGGCGCAAACATGCCTTGGGTATATGTACATTCCTGATAGATATGATGGCCATTTTTATCCTGAAGCCGCCTGTATCTTCAAAATTGTGAGATTCGTGAGTGTAATTCTTTGGCATGCTGACTATCGGAGGTCCGCTCTGAACAAAATGAACAAATTTTATTGAGGATCTATGTGTACAAACAAGCCCCGCATCATACACGCTCATGCTCCAAACCTCTCTAAATCCTAATCTATGATGCCATTCTGCTCATATCGTTTCTTATGCGTTGGTAATCGAGGAGACCTGAATTTGTTAGTAAATCGGCAAAGGAAAATGAGGGGATAGATTCGTTATGCATACCTTCAATTGAACCAACAGCACTGATTGCAATATCTTGATCCCACAACTTTCTTTGCGCAAAGCTCATAACATCCTTCTCGCTGATGGCTCCAATAACACGCTCAATCTCTTCTGGTCCCATGCGGCGGCCAGTGGTGATGATTTGTCTTCCGATATCTTCGGCGACAGCAGTGGTACCGTCTAAGGAGAGAAGGATTGATGCCTTGAGCTGAGCCTTGGCGCGCTCGACTTCGGCTTCGGTGACGTTGTATGATAGACGAGACCATTCTCGGAGAGTGAAGTGAACTAAATCGTCAATACGGGTGGTCTTATCGGTAACAAGGTAGATACCCCAGAGTCCAGTATCGCTATAACTTGTCGAGAAACTCATAAAGCTGTTGGCCAAGTCATTCTTGTGGACGAAACCACTGAGCTTGCTTCCCATGTGAGGAGCATTGCCCATAGCCTTATCCCAGTTACCGACAATAGCTTGGGTAACCAAAGCGGTAAAGTAATCATCATCCTTCCAGCTAACACCCTCAACAGCAATAGCGATGTTGGCAGTTGGGATAGTGTCATCACGGACTCTGACCTCAGAACCAATGAATTCTGGCTTTTGCTTTTGAGCGTTGGCGACTGCGAGAGCAGCACTGGTATGAGGTTGGGATGCAAGACCAGCAAAGTGCTTCTCAGCAAGTTCGACAAGTTGCTGGTGAGGAACACCTCCAGCACCAACAAGAACCATACGATCGGCAGTGTAGTTTGTCTTAATGTAGTTGGTCAAGTCCTCTCTTTGAATGGATTGAATGTTTTGAGCAGGGCCCAAAATTGTGCGTCCTAAAGGTTGTCCTTGGAAAGCCGTGGCGTGTAGGTGATCGAAAACAACTTCCTCCAATTGCTTATCAACCTCCTCAGATTCTCTCAAGATGACATCACGTTCTCTGTTAATTGCCGAAGGTTCGAGTTTAGAGTTTTGGAGGATATCGGAGAGAATGTTGACAGTTGCTGGCACGTCAGAGTTGAAAGCCTTGGCGTAGTAAACTGTGTTTTCACGCTTCCCATAAGGTTAGCAAGATTCCTGCGCTACACGGGTATTTGTAAACATACGGAAGTGTAGGCATTCAAGTGTCCACCCATGTTCTCAATTTCCAATTCCAATTGATGTTGTGTTCGGTTGCTGGTTCCCTAGTCTCATTGTAAGCCTATCCGAAATTCCCTCTTCCTAACTGAAGCATACCTTGAAGGCAAGATGCTCCAAGAAGTGAGCTGTGCCATTCGTCTTGTCCGTTTCTGCCCGAGAACCGGCATCGATCCAAACACCAACTGTCGAGGTTTGTGCCCAAGGTGAGTGTTCTGTAGCGATCTTGTTCGTATCAGCACTTGCCCCTCCATGAGCTGTATCCAAGCCTTACCGTCAAACCGTTTGAAAGGGTTGTGGTCTCTGTCTTCACGCCATTTTTCGTTACTGGAGTCGCGAATCCTCTTCTCAATCCAGATACGACATTGGGAGCAGCGCGGGTGCGCAGTCCCTTCGTGAGGTTCAATGCTAACCGCCGAGACGCCATGGGGATATGATGTGAGGGTTGTGGTGGTAATAGAACAAATTGAAAATATCCCGATGAGTTCAAATTGATAGAATATTTAGTAAACCTGAAGAGCTTAGACGTCGATCAGATTTCAGCCAATCATAGTTGTTGCGGCTTTGATGACCGTTCACGCGCTAAGGATGAGATATACACACTCGGGTGCGTATATTAAAGCACCGAGAGCCGAAAATTGTCCTAGTTATTCCGACGCATCCTCCCTCGACCGAGCGAGCATTCAGGACCTGCGTGGTACGTCGTTGACTCTTTTACACTCAATAATTGTAATAAAAGTTAACAATGGCTTCATTTATCAAACCTTCAATGCTTAGGCAGACTTGCCTCGCCGCGTCGAAACGTAATTTCTCTACAAAGGTTTCCTCCAGTTTCCCCGCAATCAACAAGTCCGCGGGACGCAGCGCTTTTGTTAGAGATGCATTGCCAGGTTCAATGCGTGTAGCAGCATTCCATGCAAGTGGCAGGCAATCAATTCTGCCTCCATTGCCTCGTGAGTTTTCTGCCATTGATTGTATCTTGTTTTTGGTTGCTAACAACATTACAGAACATATTGACGGGACTTGTATGTTGATCCGCCCTTGGACGAGTGTACCATAAACTAACAAATTATACAGCAAATGATGCAGCGCCCGTACCTAAGCCATCTCCATCCCACGGATCATACCATTGGACATTCGAGCGTTTGATCGCCGTCGGAATCATTCCTCTCACCGTCGCCCCCTTCGTTTCCGGATCGTTGAACCCAGCTACCGATGCTCTCCTCTGCGCTGCGATTCTCATCCACTCACATATCGGTTTCGAGTCGTGTATTATCGACTACATTCCACAGAAGAGATTGCCAAAGACAAGAACGTTGTTTTGGTGGGGTTTGAGGGGAGCGACTGTTTTGGTTGGAGTTGGATTGTATGAGTTTGAAACAAATGATGTGGGAGTTACTGAGGGTATCAAGAGAATTTGGCGCGCATAAGAGATTAGGGGAGTCTGTATTATTCGAGAATAAGCAGCATGCATGCAGTACAAATATTGAGGTTATCCAACATATATATTACTTCCAAGTCCTGACATGTGAAAGTAGCATTTGCCCAGGATGGATCTGCAAATAGCAGAATATAGCTTCTTGTGGGATTTCTTAAGCTTGGCTAGTAGTGTCAAGGCAAGGAATCTAAACAGAAGTTATTAGTTATCAAGTTTTTGATCTCAGCTCTACCGAATTGATCTTAAGGAGGCGCTAGACTTCCTCCGAATGCCCAGGTACCTTCGTCTTTTCATTTTTGTATATATCTCTGCATACAGTCCTCCAACAAGATCTGCTGCATGGGGCTCTTCGTCTTGCTGTATTGTCGGAAGCCTGAGCCAAAATAACACAAATTGGGTACCTACGTAAGGCTGATTAATTTCTTTACCTCGCTAAATATTGTGTGACGTGCAATCAAATACCTATCGTTTCCTGAACCCGACAAGATTGAAAAATCTGAGCAAGGGATAGCGAACGCTATGTTGCAGCATGGAGGCGGAGTTCTTATTATATAATCTGCTTTCATGAATGGCCAAAGTCCATCATAAATAGCTAGGTTGCAAGTGTCTGCTGATGCCATAATACTATAAAACTCTCTGGTAGAAGAGATCACTACTACCAAAGGAGATAGGAGGGGGGGAGGTAAGTGGAGGAAGCAAATTTCATGGCAAAAATATCCAAAATAAATGGAACCATATAGTATTGCGAATGACCGAGTTTTCCAATATAAACTAGACGAACTGAGTTCTTCAATCCACAAGGTCTTCGAATGTTAAGCAGCGGTCTCGTTTGAGGGCATGTGAACACCCAGTGCATTGCCACTGAGATATCTGAACTTTGTATTTTGGTGATGTGATGACGGTTGTTTATGTTCATCATGTGAGGCGAGGGAGCTTCTTACCATATATCAAACATATTGCTCACAGTGCTCACACGCATTTCTTTAGTAGGCATCGCGAATACTTAAGCCTTAAATTCTACAAATTCGCAGTCAACCACTAGAGGTGTAAAGCTCAATACTGTTTATGTTATATGTAAACCAAGTGAAATGCAACTTGATAAGTGAGGCAAGGTCAACTCTATCCGGAATTGCCGAGTGAGGTTATCTTCTCAATTTCCATCCTCCCAAATTCAATTGTAAGTTCTCTCATTACATCTTAATCACCAACGATAAAACAAGAGACTTTGTTTTCCAATGCGAACCTTTTTTGATGGCATAAAATTCCGCATATGTCGCAAAGCCTCACAGTGGACAGGTATTTGCGTATTCTCACCTGCATGAATGGATGAATCAACGCAAATGGAAATCCTGTATGTTTATTATTGGGTATTTGTTCTTTACCATGTCTGGAATATGTCACTTTACAAAAGGCAATTTTATTATTACCTAAATACATCGACTCGTGATCTTTATAATATCATGGGTTGGTTAGAAATCAACGTCTCATCTGATCTCATGGTTACCTTCACTTGATCTATTGTTTTACTCCTTTTGCATAAATAGGAGTCAACCTTGGGATTCTAGAATTTCTAAAGTTCTTTGATCCATTGTGATATTCAGAACTTTGTTAGCCTCCTAATAGACTTTTTCGAGCTTTGTATGGTTCACTTACCTCTAAATCCTACCTAGTTGTCAAGTTTGTGTCAATTATAGACCGCATATCTATGAAAATTAATTCATTTTATCATATTGTTCACTCTATTTGTGATTCTCTCATCTATCTTGTTCTCATTGGTACCAAAATACTATGTTGTATATATTAAGAGGAAAAATTCAGACACCTACTCGGTTAACCTATCAAGTACTTACCCAAAGTACAGTTAGACATTTTTGTTAATGGAGAATGAAAAAATCAACTATGACTATAAGTGAATGAGCTTATCTAATGATGTTTAACTGGAGATACGGTAAATTTACTATTGATGAGGCTTTTGCAAACGACAAGAGTGGTCGTACTATTCGCCAGTCCATTATAATAAATAAGTCCCAATTTACAATACACAATCTGTTCAACATCCAACATCCATCCAACAAATACTTCCACCTCACAAATCTTCTCACCTCTCCCTCAAATTAAATCAAAACAAATACATTCAATCTATCATAACTATGGATTATGATGACCTCACCGTCAAAGAGCTTCTCAAGCGCTTTTCAGACCTCGGCATCTCAAAGCCTACCTTCAAAGAAGGTCTCATTGCTATCCTCGAGAACCATGATCGCTATATTCGTGAGCAAGAGCAAATAGAAGAGCTGGCTGTCATTGACCAGGAAATTGTGGAGGGAAAATCTCCGATAGTATGTCTTCCCTTGCCTCTCTTCATATCTACCTCTTCCTACACCTGAATAATCTGTTTACATCCATTTATCTACACCCCCATCGTTGGTGGATCTTGCTTTGGTCTATAAGCTACCAGAAGCTCTTAAGTTAACTCAAAAATAGAGAACCCTTCTCACTCGCACAATGAACAACCTTCTCGCGGGCTTGAAACTTAGACTCCCAAAGCTCCCAAGGGGCATTGACGTTATCATGAAGGTTAGTATGCAGGTTACCCACGTTCGAGAGGAAATTGTGGGAATCGGTGGTCAAGACCAAGAGGGACGCTCCCAAAGCCCCAAAGAGGAGGCTCAGGAGGATACAGATGCGGCAATGCAGGAAGAAGAGGATGAAGAAAATGCGGAGGATGATGCTCCAGCCCAACCTCAGACATCAAAGGAGATGTCAAAGAATAACATGGACAACACGGGCTCCCTCAAGCGCAAGGCACCGGCACCAGAGGATATCAACCAAGGTCAGACCGTCGCAGGTTCTGCACCAAAGGTCCCAGCATCAAGCAAGCCCTGGAAGAAGCAAAAGCGCATCAATGGGCGTTTCGCTGCTAATGATGCACCATTGGCAAAAAATTAATTGGTACCATGGGGCATTTCTTGGACAGAAGTCTGGGTGGGAGTTTACGGGTTTTGATACCAAAGGGGTGGCGGGACATGATGAGATAGATCTGATTCAAGCTCAGTGATAGAAAAGTTGCATTCCAAGATCCTGTAGGTCTCATTTTGGCTTTGGTTGATGTGGTCACAATGTCTATATGAGGGTGCACGTGCACATGGTTACCTTATTAATCACGAACAACAATACCCCTTGTTTTTGTCTTGATTTAACCGACTTAGCCGAGGGAAAGACTAATTGGTCTAGCAATAACATTCTTTCACCTTCTAATGCCACATTTTCATAAGACAGCCTTGTCTAATCCAGCAGACTGAATTACTGAATTGAATGATTCAATTGAATGATTGAACTGAATGATTTAATTGAATTGAATGCAAAAAATTACGTGAGGAAAATGAACTTGATTTCACTAAAAGTGAATCACTCCATTCATCGATTTCCAAAACCTCACCTAGAAGCTTATCACTTATCTTGTGTAAGAGTAATAGATATAATTACAATGGGCCAGTTGAGTGATGAAGAGCTATAGTCGTAAGATCTGCGAAGATAACTAGTGTGAGTCGACAAGCAGTAGAACAAATAGGAGCTATAATCTTTGATCGACAAGATCGAACATTCATGAGTATGAAAGAGGAGCTTGTTGATTAGGTGTTATAATCGTTGTTTGCAAGTTATGGAGCCGCGATTAGATGATTTCAAGGCTCTGGTCGTAAGCTGACAGAAAGGGCTGGCTTTGGATAGAAAGATGATTGAAGCTTTGAGAGGTTGATAGGATAAGATGAAGGAGACAGAAAAGAAAAGGATGACTGGTTGATTTGCATACTATTATTGTGGCTTGAAGAAGAGAGTAAAACCGAGTATCGGAAAGTGCTCAGTGGCTGAGAGGCAGTGATATTCCAGTTGTGAGAAGGTATAGGAGAAGTAAAGAGAGGTAGCTAGATGATTGACAGGCTGTAATCGCAGATTGTAAAATAGAACAAATGCGAATAACAAAGGGTAGTTATACTATTGAGAAGTTGTAATCTTGAAGTTCAAAGTTGTTATAGTAGGTGCATAAAGAAGCAGTTGAATCTTTGGTACGTTATAATCGTTAGCTGCAAGACAGACGAAGTATGAGAATGCAAAAGTAGATGAATAACCGAGAGAGTATAATCGAAGATCGTGGAAATTTATCAGTGATTGCATGGACCTGAAAAAAGAGTTAGCTAATTCATCTAAAACTGCAGAGTATCAATTACAGCTATTGCTGAAATGTACTTGAGAGATTGAGGTGTCATGATGCGGATCATAGGAAGATAACTAGTATTAGTTTAAGTTTGAAGAAGAAGTTGGCTAACTAGCATAAAATAGCCGAGAACCAAGTATGGCTGTTGTCGAGAGTTAGTTAGGAGATCAAGAGCCTATAGTCATAGGTTATAACAAGAGAACGAGTTCTAATATCATTCTAGAATAAATGCTCAATAACTAATCCCAAGTTGCAAAGCCCTAAGTGTGGTTATTGTTGACAGGTAGTTGAGATACCCCGAAGTTGTTATCAGGGGCTGTAGAAAGTAACTAATTGTTATTATAAGCTTGAAGTAGGAGTTATATAACTAATCTAAAGCTTGAGTGCACCAATTACAGCTATTCTTGTAAGCTAGATAACTAATTAACTTGTTGTAATGATGGACTAGAGGAAGAGAACCAGAATGGATTGAAACAGGATTAACAACTGAAAGGCTATAATCATGCGTTGCAAGAAGAAAGCAAGTAAACGATCTGTATAGAAGTAAATAACGTGAAAGAAACTCTGTATTGGTACAGTTGAAAGGTTCCAAGGGCAGATGAATAGCAAGATTGATCATATTCCCAGCGATTGTGAATGTGATAGGAAATCTTTATACATTGACATCAAAACATTGAATAAGTGACCAAAGAATCCAGAGAAGAGAGGGGAACTAAGAGGGACTGTAGCTCTGAAATCGACCTGGCAACCTAGCTCTTGCAACCAATGACCATAGCCTCTCAATCACTCAGCTAGTCTCCAGCCATACCAATACTTGGTGCCTTGTAACCTAGGAATAGTATTGTTGTCACTAGTGTCGTTTCTACAAATAAATACGATGCCATTGTACTTGATTTTCTTTCGCCTTCTTACAACCACCACCAACGATCTACACACCAACGTCAATCCATCTCCACCCTACGCAATACAACAGATCGTTCATCCAGCACAAAACTTAAATCACAAAGCATCATTCAGAAGTCACGTATCACATTCATGATGGCTTCCGACAATACCGAGAGCTCCAGTAGCACCTCCGCCTCCGCCCCCGCCTCCAACTCCACAGCAAACATGTCCATCGATAGCATGCTCAGTACCTTCTCTCCTGATACCACAGCAGCAATGACATCCGATGCGCCACATGCCATGATCTTTGACGGCAAGACCATCGACTACCATCTTCTCTCCGTTCGCCAGCTTATCATCATGCTCTCCGAACGCAGACTTGTCCCATCCTTCAAGGACTCTCTGATCATCCTCCTCTTACAAGATGACGAGAGACAATACCGAGCTGCCGCTCAGGCTTCGAGCAGCTCTTCTACTATCCGTCCTGTCGTCGTCGACGACCAGCGGTCTGGATCGCCAGAGCTTGGTGCTCAGGATGACAGACAAGCTTCTCTGGATGCGTTGGAGGATATGGTACGTGGCGTTCTATTCTTCGGTTGCGTGAACGAGGTAGAAAGAACGCATGACTAACTTTGACATCTAGGTTGACCGCTATCTTGAACGTCGCCAGGGTTCCGAGAATCTCCGTGCGCGTGCCGAGGAGGACCTTTCACCTCTTCCATCCGATACGAAACAGGGATAGCCTCAATGGGGATGGCGTTTTCTTTTAGCAATGAATCTTCGTTAGATCGAGCCTACCTTTCACAGTGTCCACTTTGGCCCTTTCTGGTGTTTCTTTTGAGTTGTGGGATCGGGATGCAGTGGACTCTGTGATTTGTATCTTGCATTGCAAACACACTTGGTATTACAGGGAGGACTTGTGTTTCAACTGGAGCTATTCTACAGGAACTAGGGTTATGTTACGCTACGCTACCATTATCAGAGTGTGGATGGAAGGAAGCGGTCAATTGGTAGCCTTGCTGGTTCTATATTAGCAATGAATTAGGTCCATGCTTTTATGAATGCCAAACTACTTACCTCACACATGTCCAACTAATACACATATAGACCGTGAAACAGAACCTCGAACCATAAAGCACACGCAGAATATAGATGAACGAGATCTCCCATTCAGAATAAGGCGCCATACCCCAGAATCCACAAGATTTAGTCGCCATCACGAGCCAAACAAGCCCAAACTCCATACCAATATACACTTTCAATCCCCACCACTCTTTTCACGTCTCAATCCTTCCTCAACACCTGGAAATACAAATTTCACCCCGCCACCCCTCATCCTCCCAACACACACCGGGTATCGAATCCCAACAACACCAACCGCACATCCAGCAACCAGCCCAGAATCAAACACCAGCAGTGTACATGCAACCCAACCCAATCCAATCCACCAAAAACCATTATACCAAGACTCCCTAGAAACTCGCCATTAGCCCCAAGACGCCATCCAACCAACCAACCAACCAACCAACCAACCATCTCCCAACCCACCAACCCCAAGTCCCGAACCATCCCCGCCATAACCATCGCACCCCTGCGAAACCCCTCTTCTGGAATACCCCTCGAAATATCGATCTCCCACACACACACACACACACACACACAGAGAGAGAGAGAGAGAGAGAGAGAGAGATCGCTCCCTCTTCTCAACCAGCAACTACTCACCACCCCCCACCCACCAACATCCATCTACCTCCGCCCCTAACCCTCCCCGCAAATCACTTAACCTAACCTAACCTAACCTAACCTAACCTAACATAACATAACCAACCCCAGACCCGGACCCAATCGTAAGTAAAATAAAGTAAAATAAAGTAAAATAAAGTAAAATAAAGTAAAATAAGCAACACAAGTACAAAAGTCAAAAAGTAGAAAGAGCCCATGCCATCACCATCCCCATCCCCATCCCCAGCCCCTTCCGCCTCCGCCTCCCCCCCAAAAAGGGAATTCGAAATTCAAAAAAAAAAACAGAAAAATAAGAAAAAAAACCCCCCGAATCCCACAAACAGGACCAAGGAGACGTAGCGCGCCCTTCCGAAGCGACGAGGAAAATAAGGGATGGAGCTCTAGAGGATTGTGAGTGTGTTAGTTGGTTGAGGACTGGCAGGGCCTCAGGCGCCTAGACCATGGTGGTGGTGAGTTGCGTTGTATATGCGAAGTGTGTGTGATTTGGGGGAAGCGCCTTTCATTTGTAAGATTACCTTGCACGCGCAGATGTCCGCGGGCGCATCATTACTTTGGCGATTGGATCCACGAGGGGCAAAAAAAAAAACAAAAAAAGGTATATGATCAATAAATATCATGAATGTCTGATGTTTGTTAAAGCTTGCTTCGTTCTCCCAATTAAAAAGACGGCCGTTTCAAAAGTTTGATGACTCCATGCTATGCCATTCTTACATGCCCCCCTTTATATCCATACCGATCATCCATACCGAACCACCCATGAAATACCAACGGCCCTCGAAAGAATAAAATTCCAACCCAATCCATACTCATTCATCTTGACTCCTACAATATGCTAATATACACTCGCTATTAAAGGTATTTTGCTGAAAACTCTCATCGCTTCGCGACACGCCAACACAAATGCTCCAATTCCATCCTTCGTTTAATTTCGTTTTAGTTTCATCTCCCATCCATCTCCAAATTGAGTATACTTGAATGTTGAAATACTGTATCTCTATTTTGTCACCGGAATCAAGATCATATGCCAAGAAAAAAAGGATCTAGACTTTCGTATCTTTAGAATCCACCCCCTCCAAGGCGAGACCTTGCATTCCTGAAATTGCTTCAGCATCTACATCATGTTTCTCCGAAGGAGTGCGTTGTTCGTCTAGTTTGACGCCACCCTCTTCGAGTGGCGACTCTTCATCATCTTCGTAATCTTCAATTGCGTTGTCGTAGTGCTCCTGGCCTTGATCTTGCTCTTCTAACAGCCCACTTCTTGCCAAACCGTCATCACCTTCTATTGACTCCATCAAAAGACTTTCATCTAGACCCTCCTCGTAGTAATTATCCTCATCTAGAGACCCGCGAGAAATGTAACTTTCACCCAACTGCTCATTGTCTTCCTCTTCCTCTTCTTCGTCCTCCTCCTCTTCCTCCTCTTCTCGCTCTTCGAGATCCTTTTCGTCGCTCTCGGAATCGCTGAAGTCATCTATGTCGAGAACAGGTTCTCGCCAGTATGTAAAAATCAGTGTATTCCTCACCACCCCCAGTGATGAGAGTATTGACCGGGGGAAAGTAATGATCTACAACCTCTCGCATATTCACATAGCTGTATCGTAATTTGTTGAGACTGAGCAAATCTAACGAGACTTCTGCGTAACTGTTGATCGTGAAAATGCGATTGCTAGGAATGCTGACCGAGCGGTATGACAACGCATCGGTCAGTCTATTACCAAAACCTGCGTAAAATGGTGTGCGGTTGGGACCGAATAAGTTTCTAATATCTCGTAGACAGGCCATTTTGAAAACTTCCGGCTTTCTGATGTAAATTTCTCTTCTCAAAGCTGCAAGTGTTCTATCAGGACTCAATATAGTCGGACCTTTCGGCAAACGATAATTTTCCTGCACGACCCCATTGAGATATGCTCTGGTGTTATCGGCTTGACCTACGGATCGAGATGTCAAATACATAATATTGTAACCGTTATTAACAATCTCAGTGTAGAGTTTAGCAACTCCAATATGAGTCCAGTCTCGTCCGATCATGTTCAGAACATGACCAAGGGCATCAGATTTGGTGATGGTACCGTCAATATCGGAAATTACAATAGGAACATCGTATTTCCAGAGATACATATTCGCTTGACATGTTGCTCGATTAACAGTGAAGCTCACGGGATTTGGTCCCGATTTGAGACCGAGAGCCTTCAATTGATCGCTCGTTAACCGTAAAGTTTTGGCATAATTCCGATTTGGATCACCAGCCGTCCCCGTGGGTGTCTTGGGAGGCGTCTGCATGCCAAATGAATCGGAATCGGCACGTCGGTGCGTTGGAGCCATGGGTGGATGAAGGATATCGCTGTCTGACTCGCTGTTGTATCCTAGGTCCGACGAAGAAGCATCAGTGTTCAACGCAGAGGCATTTGTGATGCCGGCCATGGCTGCCCTCTGACTTGCAGCGTCTTTTGCCTCCTCACTACTATATATCCAAAGGTTTCCATTGTCATCGGCCCCGATTAGAGCACCAATGTCATAATTGCCTTCTAATTCTTCCGACAATATCTTGCGCGCGATAACTTCTGCTCGAAGAGCATCATCATCACTACTCTTATAGCCAGTCATATCCAACATTAAATCACCGGTTTCGGTAACCTGACTTGGGATATTTGAAGCTTGAAGTCGATTCGACAATGCCATCGCCCTCTCTATTGCTTCACGGGTTGGTAGAGGTGGAGGGCTGTGCGACCTTTCTGTGAACACATCAGATTGTCCATCGACAGCTGCAATGGTCGGTGTCATGGATCGTGTCTGCCTGTCTCGTTCTGTCAAATCGCTAACGTTCGTTCGGGCCGAGGATGGTAACACTTCGTCTGTATGGCTGCGAGTGACCCCTGACCAGTCTTCCGAAAGGGGTCTGCCACCCGCATGCTCTGAAGATATTGACGGTGGTGTCAAGGCACCTATTCCCGTCAGCAAGGAACATTTGAGTAGAAGCTTCAAAACTTACTGAGATTACTCTGCCTCCTAGGATATGGCCCTCCGGCAGACTTCGTAAAGCTGTTTGATCTTAAACTTCGATGACTTATATCCAATGCGAGGAAGTCGGGCTCCGACAGGTTCGACGACTCTGAACCTGCTGCTGGTAATGGCGGACTGGACACTGGAGAAACAAGGGGGGAAGTCTGCATAGCTTCTGGAATGTTATCACTGGTCTCGAAAACGAAAAAAGCCTCGCCTCCCTCGCCCAACTTCATCGCATAGTCTTGTTTGACATCGTTGACTCGGAATTCGACTTTCTTCTCATATGGTCGAAGTAGAGAGAACTTCCCGAAACGGACATGGAATGGCGAACATGCCAATGATCCATCTTCTTGTTCAACGACTATAACATCGATAGCTCCGCTGAGGGTTGCAGGATTGATAGAGTTCCATGTCTTCGATACCGAACCACTGATACTTCGCACGTACTGCATTTCAGAATTATTATGATAAAGGAAGGTATGAGGTTGTTGAGATGTGGCGTAGGACGGAAGACGGATGTCACCAATGAAGAATTGTAAATGCGCCCCGAGAATTAACGGGCTGAGGATTAGATTTGTAGGATTTATATGTCAATTCGGTCATGTGTGAAATCCCTTGAACTTGCGACTGACTGACCAGGTGGGGTTATCCTAGTTTTAAAGATTTGCTGAATGGATGGATGATCATATATTATGTAAAAGGTATAAGGGAAAGGGTAGAGGGTAAAAGGCGTGTAGCAGTAGGTAGGTAAGTAGGTAGGTAAGTAGGTAGGTAGGTAGGTAGGTAGGTGGGTGAGTGGGTGGGTAGTTAGAGAGGTATATTGAGACGGCTGAAACAAAGGGTTGGGTTTAAAAGCAGGTAGACAGTATTGTTTTATTGATATTGTACCTTAGGTAGGTAGTTAGTTGTAGGCAAATAAGATATTCTATAGAATAAAGTAAGACATTGATTAGATTCAAGAAAGGGATGATAACGAATGAATATGGAGATTGAGATGGGTTGAGATGGACAGAAAATAGAAGCAATGCAATGCAAGAATTGATCTCGTCTTGTATTACAAGTTGTATTCTTATATTAGTTGAGAGAAGAGAGGGAAAGAGAGCGAGAGCAAGAGAGAGAGAGAGAGAGAGAACGCGAGAGAGAGGGAAGAGTAAGGAGTGAGGAGTGAGGAGTGAGGAGTGAGGAGTGAGACGTGAGACGTGAGAATCTGTTGATGAATGCCCAGGTGTTGAGAGAATATTGTACACCGATGAATACAGTAATAATGAATAATACTAGGCAGATAATAATATAATACAGTAATACAATGGTATAATAATACAATAATACCATAAATAATACGATAATATAATAATACAGTAAGAAAATGGTAAACAATAAACCTTCAATATCTAGCCCTGGAGGTACCAGACTACTCTCCGTATCCAATGTACATGTACCTCATCTACTGTACCTTTTTATGTTGGGATTATCACTTACCTAGGTAGTAGGAAGAATGTGCATTGTGCAGATAATAATGTGCAGGTTAAATGAATGCGTACTCCGTACTTCGTACATACATAGTGGATCAAGCTTTTTGCAGTAGGGTGACGACATGAAGGTATCAAGGTTGGACGATGACCTAGTAAATATTCAATCCCATACCTGGTCCTCCGTACCATTAGTTATATCATATTATATAAGAAAGAGGTTTATTTGTCTATTTATTTATTTATCTTTCTCTCCCTCTCTCTCTCTCTCTCTTTCTATCTATTTATATCCATAGATATCTACTTAATACATACTAGGTATATATATTCTAATCATCCAATCAAAATGGGAATAAAAATCCTCATCCTTAATACTATTTTCGAAGAGACCGTGAACCGAAACATAATAAATGTAGAGCACATGCATTGGAGATATATATAAAACAACCTTACTTATTTAGGCAATTGCGGATTAGAGTACCTATCTACCTAGTAAGTACCTAATTGTTGAAAAGTTAATTGATTCATTGCTGCAATATAGTTTTTGATTGTGGAGATGGAGATGGAGATGGAGATGGAGGTGAAGAAACACAATAGAAAAGAAATCCATGGATGCCATAGAAGAATTGTAACTGAAGCTGGAGAATTGCAGTAGAAGAAGTTGAAGCAAAAGAAGAAGTGGAGTACGGTAGACAGGTGACAAGAGAATTTCAAGGTTTCAAAGAGACTCCAGGGCTAACCTAATCAACTACGTATATTATATATATAAATATATACCTAGTACCTATTACACCAGGTATATATTTACATGTTCTTGTACCTCCAGCTACCTGGTAAGAGAAAACTCTTTCTCGTATTAACTACATTGACTATTCTATATAGTACCCGTGGACGTATGATGTGATAAATTATGAAAGTATCAATCTACTTGGTATTTTTAGTCTCTATATACTACTTTTACTGTACGACGTACATATAATCTAATCAGTTACTGGTCCATCACTTTATTACCTAGGTAGTTGTACGTAGTACAGTACAGTAGGTAGCCTTTTCGTAAGGTTAATGGATCAATGAAAGAGAGTATGAAACTAATCTGGAACCTTTTATCCAAGTAAATTTATTATTATACAACCTGGAAGTAGCCTTAAGGAATGATGCACAGATCTCGTCTGGTCTTTCGACTTAATTCTGATTATAATACAAGTACAATACAAAGTATTAGAATCAATTCACATGTGAAAAAGTCTAATTCATAATAATGAACAGCACCTGCATCCATCTACCTACCTACTTGGGTAAGTGAAGGATTCAAAAAGGAATACTATTAGGTACCTAGGTACTCGGCTAATCTTCTCATTAATTAGATATGTAGGATGGATGTATGAAGGTATAGATCAACTCTTCATACATTTCAAAAGCCTAGTTAGGACCTGAGTATTCTGTGCATCAATCATTCAATCGTTCAATCAATCAAATCAATCAGTCATCACCAAACTAATCAATCAATTGACCATTTTGTACGACATCACAGTGCAGCTTGGTGCTAGGGTATCATTAGATATGTATCAGAAAGTAGAAAATGACCCAATTCTAATACTATGCACCTCCTTAACTGTTTAGAAGGTACTTGGCAGGTACTTGGTAGAGTAGATGAAGGCAAGTGGTATTTCTTATTCTTATTGTACTGTATTATTGATGCTCTAACCCTATGAACATATTGACCCGTCATTCACTTATAACTGGATCATCTTACTCACCTCATTCACCTCACTCACTTCACTCACCTTCCTCACTTCACTCACCTCATTCTCCAGATTCAATACTGTTCATCATAATGTGGCAAGTAGGTACCACCTGGGCAGTACTGTACCTGACGTTTATTAAGCATCAAGCAACAAGCGGCATTAATCAAGATCCGTCATCACTGGAATACCCGACCCCGCATTAATCATTTCCCTCGTGGCCAAGGTGGAAGACGACCTAGTACGGAGTAGGCGCCTAGGTAGTACTTTCACAGGTTCCGATTCGATTAGGTGCGTCTGTATCTACTGTATCTAGGTCCTCCGTAGATATCTACCGGTAACTAATAAGAGGTTCATATGAAAACTTGGAACAATAAAGCACCTGCAGTTTCTTTTAGGATAAAGTTATTTATTAGTAAGATTGATAATTGTCTACCTGGGTAGATAATCCTACCTCCTACTATCTACCTCTCTGCGTACCTACCTACCTAGTACACCTAGATACTGTATTATGTACCATCCAGCATTCATCCCATCTAATCGTCCTTGTTATTAGTCTCTACAACTGGGGAATCGAACTTTGAAATATCGGCCTAGGGACGCCAGACCTCCAGCCACCTTATGAAATACAATAGAGGCCATCCATCCCCCTGTACCTCTAAAAGGGCTTCTTCCTTTCTTTCGTCCTTCTCGGAAAAGCGACAGTGCCCAGGCTGTTTTGAGATTTTAGCGTCGTGTCGGTAGTGAATACTAGGTACAAGTATCTCATCAAGTATGAATATGATTGGTCAAGTCAGCTGACGATTTATTAATAATCCGTGAAGAAACGGAGCAATAAGTCATATGAATAGATTTAATTGGCTATACGAATCAAAGACGCGGATCAATGGATGGGATATAACAGTCTTCATGCATAGTTGCCTGAGGTGTCAAAAATAAGAAAACATGGAGCGTTGTAAAAAAGCACCTGGGCAAATGGAAGAAAGCTAGAATTGAGCATCGCGAATTTGTATCACCTCTTTTTCCCAACGCACAAACCTTTCCGCCACCACCCTTCCCCCCCTCCCGACCATTACTGTCCGTTTTTTCTACCGTGATTTGATCTCAATAACCTCTTCTCTGAGTGTTTTGAGATCTCTTCGGATTCTGTATGAACGCTGTCGACTACTACACCAGCTTGATTGACTGGGTGTTTAGTCATGCCAGAGAGCTCCACGAATACATGTTTTTAATCCAGTCGATAGTGACCTGTACGGCGCTTTTCTGGTTCGTCGCACATCATTCAAACATACCACGAAAATAAGGTTTACTAACCTTGAATTCCACAGGTTGCTAAAGAGGGCATGGGAGGTTCTATGGACCCCTCTACCACGACTCATTAGCATTCTAGGCGTCGAGGTCCCCGACCCACCAGAGGTTTCTCTCGCATGCATCAAATCCGATTCCTTAACCTTATACTGGTCATCGTCTGCGCCTAATAAAGGCGTGGTTCGATATCTCCTTCAAGTGAATGGCGTTGAGGGTGAGATTTCAATAACGCATTACGCTCTTAGTACTTACGCTAAGACTTTACCATATAGTTGGCGAATCGACCCAAGGAGAAACGGTTATAATTGAAGGGCTTAAACCGGGCAATTTTTACAATGTGAGGGTTATTGCGGTGGGTTCGCAGAATTTCCAGGCGGGGAGCCGAGTCATACGACTGAGAACGTTGGGGAGAGATGGCCTTCCACGGCATGGGATGGTAAGGAATGAAGCGGATCTCTCAAATGATGATCAGAATGATGTTGCTGGCGGGGAGAGTTTGCCAACGGTTCGCGCCCATGGAGCCCCTACTGAAATGACGAACCCTTCTGCGGCCGCAGTTCAGGTTGTCGTACGAGAATCCAGCGTTTCACATCATAATCAAAGGAGAAATACTGGAGGTAGAAAGCACTCACCATCAACAGCTACTGCTGAGAATTGGTCCACCTCGATTGCTCAATCTTTGGATGATGGTCGCGAAACCATACAGGAATTACAGAGAAAACAAGATGCGGTGCAGAAGGAAGTTGAAGATGTGATTGCACAAGGTCTCAGGGAATCTGAGGAGATAAGAAATCAAATCCTTGTTTTATCAGAAGATAAAGATAAAAAGACAGAAATGGTGAAGGAAAAGGAGGAAGCGAGCGAGGCATTGAGGAAAGAGGTGAAAAACCTGGAGGTCAAAAATCGACAGGCACAATCGCGAAAGACTGCCCTACAAAAGAGTTTACAAACCAAACAAGTTGAGAGAAAGAAGATGCACGACGAGCAAGCACGCTGGAAGAACGAGATTGCGCAGATGGAAGCGGAACGGGAGTCCTGGCGCCGCGAGACAGAGGAGATCCGCACATCTACAGAAGCAAGGTGCGAGACGCTTCGTGAGAACATTCGGAAAGTTCAGAATTTGATAACGGACTTCACGCGAGAAGTCGCTGAGAAGGGCTTGTTGGTTAAGAAATTGGAAGAGGAAAGGGAGAGCCTTGGGATTGGGTTAGACGATGATCAAGCTCGCGAGTGGGAGGTCTTGGAGAGAAGAAATGATGCTCAGTGGGAGGCCAAGAGCAGAGCGCAGCTTGCTCACGCGCAAGATTGCAGCCAGCGTTTGGAGCGGCTGGAAAACGAATTACATGCTGCACAGGCCAATTTCGCGGCTCTTTATGCGCGAATGCCAAACCACCAAAATGAACTCATGAATCACGCCAATTCCTCTGGAGTTGACTTTGATCCCAGTGGACAACAGGGTAAGGCCAAGTCTCGAAGGCAACGCAACCGCAAGAGTCGCACAAATACAGTATCATCTCTAACGTCTGCTTATCCCATTGGCGATTCACAATTTCCAAATACGAGCACATTCGGCAACTTCAGCTTGATGAGTTCCCCCGGTTACGCCCCAGCCCCTACATGGATTTAGCCATGGGTAATGATACTACGATGGTAACTCATTCGGGCCAAATGGGAAGCATGAGTGAAGCTGATATTCAATCACTCACTGCTGGAGCCCCGCTCAGTCCCACAGCAACATCGCTACTACCATCAACACTTTTTAATGATGATGAGCTTCCAAGTCCCGACGAGGAAGTTCCTGAATATACATCAGAGTTGCACAATGCCTTGAGCCCATCGCATCGACGCAATGACCCTCAATCGCCAGAATCTAGTCGTTCCGCTAGTCTAATCTCAAGTCCTCGCGCATCATCCCAAAACCTCGCAAAATACGGCGTTACACCTCACGATTACTCTCTCGATAATGACCGAAATTCGCTCGGTTCACCTTCATCAAAGTTTGGAGTAATTGGATCACCTGCGAGAACCGGCCAGTCAACATCTCATAGGAACTTTGGCAGCATGTTCACTTCCCTCCGAAAGTCTGATAAGAACTCTCAAGAAGGACTTCCTCTTGGTAGTTTAAAACCTGGACAGAGTCATTCATACCCACGCTCCACCGATGAACCGGAAACCCCTTCCAACAGATCTCGTCGTATAAGCTTTTCGTCCGGCTGGGGC
The DNA here is from genome assembly GCA_008692225.1 of Monilinia fructicola. Taxonomy (NCBI): domain Eukaryota; kingdom Fungi; phylum Ascomycota; class Leotiomycetes; order Helotiales; family Sclerotiniaceae; genus Monilinia; species Monilinia fructicola. Next base: position 1,702,822 of record VICG01000002.1, on the reverse strand, counting down.
GGCGTGTTTCAACGCAGTGCAACGGTGGGCGACTCATCTGAGGGTAACGGACCAGCTCCAGCTCGTCAAAATGGTACCCGAAGACAACTTGGTTTTGCCATGTTCGGCTCCAGAAATGAGGACACAAACCCCCTGCGTTCCAATCGTGATCCTAGCAGCCCTCGTCCAACTTCTATTGCTTCCTCAGACCTGCCGCGCCCATCAACAGATAGTGCACCATTTGGTTGGGGACCAGGGGCTGACGGCACTATAAACAAAAATAGTCCCCTCGTCACCGATTGGTCAGTGTCTGCTCCACCAACGTGGTCCAGCAATCCATCGAGAAGACCTAGTCTTCAACATGGTGGCTCATCTTCTGCACTAACTTCCGAGATTCTGAGTGGGTCCGATGAATACTTCTATGAGGATGACATTCACTCTAGTCCCCCACCAAACTTGGGAGCTATTGGGACTCGGCCCCCTTCTTCGCATAACCCCCTTTTACCTAAGCTCAACCCTAATGCGCCAAAATTTGAATCTTCTCATACGTCCGAACCAGTCTTTAGTCGACTCTGGAAAGGCAAAGCCAAGGCCGTAGATCAGACTCCAGAATTCTCCGATCCTATATATGATGTCCCTCAAGCCATCACCTCTTCTCCGTCCGAATCAAGAAAGTCCCGAGACTCGCCATCTATTCATACACAAAACAGTGTAGCCGAATCCATCGACAGTTTAGATAGAACTAAGAGTAACACACCATTCGACATGGCTGGAAGCGCTAGCGCTAAAGGAGAATCGCCTTTCAGCAAACTATTACGCAAAGGTAGTTCAAGTAAATTCAGCCTTGGCGGTAAGGACTCGATCTTTGGTAGAAAGAAAGGGGGTAGTAGCATTGCTGCTTCTGACCATAATGAACGAGATGAAAATCTAGAAGATTATGGCCAAGAATCTTTGATAACTGGCGGAGAGAGTGCAACCACCAGTCCGAGAATTGGCGGTCTGGAAGGGGGCGATGCCAAAAATCACAAGGGCGCTCCTAGAGAAAGAAAAGGTTCAACTTGGGGAAGATTCCAAAGGAATAAGAAAGGGAGAGAAGGCTCGGAAGTGGAGAGGAGTGAGAGGAGTGAAAGGAGCGAAGCTGAGACTACGGGTACGGAGGATGAACATGAGCATGAGTGAAGCCTAGCAGATTTCTTAAGCAAGATGAAGGGGGTGGAAGAGATGTCTTCGTGCATATACTTAGGCACTTATAAAATCCACATGGCATCGTGTTCCTCGACGGCGATACTATTGGCGTAGCATAACATGATAAAAAGCAAGCTTTGATTTACATATAACACGGAACTTCCTTGATACCTGAGTGATTTTCGTGTAACGTCATATCATCACGTACTACAGTAACTACTCGAGTAGCCCACTCCGATAAATGTCACATCCTTCCACCCCCCCCCCCCCCAAACCCGACCTTCGGATAAATAATAGAATAGAATAGAATAGAATAGAATGGATACATCAATCCATACCTCTTCAACATTCGCATACGCGAACCTAAAATATTATCTATATGTATGGAGATGAAGATGAAGATGAAGATGAGGATGAGGATGAGGATTCCAAAAACTAAAGACAAAAATACACTCCAAGAGCCAGCCCATTTTACAATTGTATCGCACGATCGAACTTTTTTATTCTTACCTTTTTCGTGGGGGAGGGGAGGGGAGGTTGCTGTTTTGCTTGTGCTGTTTTGTATGTAGTGTGTAGTATGTGTAGTATGTGTAGTATGTGTAGTATGTGTAGTATGTGTAGTATGTGTAGTATGTGTAGTAGTATGTGTAGTATGTGTAGTATAGTACAACACCATCCCACACTCACGCATCCCAGATGAGCAACTCCCGCCAAGAGATGGATGGGGGATTCCGAGATGGGGGAGGGAGGGGGCCGGGGGGGGGGGGGTCTGTATATCTAGTTGTAGTTGTAGTTGTGGTGGTTGTGTGTGTGTGTGTGTGTTTAGCTGGATGGATACGCATCCGGGAAGTGAAAGGGGGGAAGAGAGGGAAAAAAGGTTTGTACGGTTGGTTAAGTGAGTCGCGGTTTTGGGGTGTGGAATTTGGTGGGATGAGACGGGGGGGAAGGAGGGAGCTGTGGATTTGGAGAGGGGGGGTTTGAGGGTGGGGGTTGAGGTTTGGTGTTGTTTGCGTTGGTGGGCTGGGTTGGGTTGGTTTGTGGAGAGAGGGGGTTGCGTGGGTGGGGTGGGGTGGAAGGGATTTTGATTTTGGGATGGTGGTGGTGTTTGTATTGTTTGAGGGGAGGGGCTTGGTTGGGGCTTGGATAAGGGGATAGATGCATGGGGGTGGGTGGGGTATGCTGGTATTTATGGGAGCGTGGATTTGGGCGATGTTGCTGAGATGGGGTATCATTGACTTATATCAAGGGATGGGTAGTAGTGCAGTGGCGGAGATCTTCAAGAGACAAAAGCTAAAAGTGTCGCGTTAGGATGTGGTTCTCGTATTGATGAGAGATCTGACAATTAGTTGGGAAGTGTGGTGTTGAGATGTTGTACTATGGATGGAGACCGCGTCCCAGGAGCCGATTGATTCGGTTGATTTATCGCGGATATGTGTATTGCAATCATTGATATTATGGGAGATGTAATTTATCATTACTTTCCATCTGTGTCTCTATCGTTAAATGCGACATAGTGATAGACGCACATATAAATCAAAACAATATACCAAGATATGAAGTATCAGAAAGGTTATAGTTGGTTCTTGAGGTTCAAGCAAACAATCGTAATGAAGCCAATATCCACAAAATGGTGAGTTAAGGGAGCCCCAATTCAGTCAGAAGCGCATGGCATTGCGTAGCTAATCGAATAGAACCCTCAAGACGAAACTTGATCGGCGTGAGTTAGACGTTGAAAAGACTCAGTATACTTCGGTAACCCTTTTCAAAGCAATATTTATGCTGAGTTTGGTGTACGGATTCACAGCATCAGTTTGTATTTACTACAAGTGTCGTACATTGCATATCAGACAGCCATAAGTCTCTTAGCTTTGTAGTGCCTCTATGTTCACATGAAATAATTCACGCGAAATGGTCAATGAAGTACCGGTCGCCAAGACTGCACATATCGTGTCATATGCCAGAATCATCAATAATTACATTGAGGGTGGTGCCATATAAGGGAAATACATTCACAGCAACACATCCCTATACAAAAAATATAGTAAGCTGTAAAGTTGACCAAGCCGACATCATTTTGAATGCATGTCAACGCAAAACCTATTACCTAAATCTTTCATGCTTTGATGAAACAGTGCTGTTCGAGAAGCGTTGCCTTGCTATGGATTTAGTGGTTGTACTTCTCAGACACCTTGGTCGTCGCTGAAAGACCTGAAATAACAATAGAGAGATATACATTACTTTGGTGTGTGTAAACGCGCCTTTCGTACTTCCTCTGGTAAGTTTAAGCGCTGGGTATCGCTTAGCGCATGTAGAATGCAGCCAACAATTATGTGACAATTCCTAGAAATAGGAATAGGATTTTAAGTTTTAATCTACCGACACGTGTTTACTCATCCGAAAAAGTTTCATTTGACAAGAAGAGAACTCAAGAGGTATCTCATGCCCTATCCCACCTGTATACATAATGGAATTGGAGCTTAGCGATTGGTTTCATGGCCTCGTTTGGAATAACGATATTTCAAAAGTTCTTCTGCCACATCAAACGGGCCTCGCATCCAGCAAATAACCGGAAGTTTCTTCAAGGGATATATTGTATAAGTACTCACACTTGAAGTTTTGATTGACTATGCATATCTCACAAACATCGACACAAGCAAGAAAATTCAGAATACCCAAGGCTTGCACCAATAAGACTTCTTAATAACATATTTAATGGTAGGTCTGGTGGAGAATTCTATGTTACTATTCGGAAAAAGGAGTTTCTGATACCGTGCAGGCTCAATATGCTGAACAGGGAAAACAATTGACTTCAATGCCTCCGAACGACAATGCTTTCATCGGTTCATTGTCCCAGGATGATATAATCCAAATTATCTTTGGCATCATAGCAACGGTATTGGGAACTATTAGCGTGGTGCTGGCATGGGTGGGGTGGAAATCACGCAGGGCGCGAATTTAGACGTAAGTCTTCGAATGCAGGTATGTCACCCGCCCCGAACCTGATGGTGTTGCACAGAGGCGAGTCTGACATATACAATAGCATCATCCCCGGGCACATTCGAGATCCGTCTAATTGTCGCACGTGCGAATGCCACGGCCTAGACTAAGAAAAAGAATCGACGGAAGAAGTGGTGATCGGTATATAGATCTCTCGCGTGGGCTAAAGTATCCGAGAAGATATCATCAAACGTCTTGCGAACTTTCAAAGAACAGGCGCTCGTGGGTATATACATTCATCTCTTCGAGCCCAACTTTCGAGCGCTCAGAGAACTAGTGGAAAATACTCTCGAGATGCTTGCTCGTTTCGCCACAAAATAACAGATATCGATGAGTGAATGGTCTAATGGAAATACCGGTTAGGCTCAGTTGCGTACATTATTAAATAATTGAACAGACTGCTTCCTAAATCATCAAACACCTCAGGAAGTACTCGTAAGCAGAACATTTCCTCAGAAGCCAAATAGACTTTTGCCTTCCGTGACACTCACGGGAAGAGGCACATTAGTTACCACATTACCAATTTTAGCCTTGACCTCCTCGATATGTATTTGTATATGCTTCACTTTCGTCAATTCATTGCTCACAAGTCGTTCGGTAGCGTCAATAAGCTCTTGATCTGGTGACAATAGAGTCCAAGCAATGCTGATGTGGAATGAATCTGACAAGTCAATCATATCGCTGAAAATCTGCTTTTCTTGTTCTGCCTTGGATCTAAGCTTTTTGGCGCTTTGGACAGGTTGACGACTGGTTGTGCCATTTTCACTTGACCTAGACTTTGCGTATAGTGGCGGTTGTCCAAATTCTTCCACGATTTTTGTTGCTGACATGAAGCAATTTGTTCAATGCATCATTTTCCGGTCGGTTGAGATGGAGAACTAGAAACCACCGAGTCTTTTCATAATTCGGAACCCAAGCTAAACCGGAGAACCCGATTTCGAATCTATAAAAAGAAATCAGTCACGTGAGACTCATGGTTAGATTTGACGGGACTTACGGACGAATTCCGGAAATTTTTACAGCTTTCTCGAATGAAGTCAAGAAGGTATCTTTCACATCCTTAGAGAATCCAATTGTTCGTGAAAGACTGACATGTAATGGAAGAGGGACCCCAAGATCACTTGTTAAGAATGTCTGGATGTCGAATCTTTTGAACGATACAACTTTTGAGATCAGGGTTGATAAAAGACCAGATTCTATAGTCGAAGGATACCCTCGAATGAATTAGTAAAAGAAGGCTTCCAAAGAAGGTTAAACTGAGGCATTAGTGGTTACTCACACTCAATATAAATATGGGTTGGCCAATTACCCTCAATATGTGGAGTAACTCTTTTTCTTCCTCCATGTAAGCTTGGGTCATCTCTCGTACTGTTCCTCACAGTTGATGCATAAAGATCATGAAATTTGGATGGCAGTGGAGGTAATTCCGACGAAGAAGAGAGGTTTCGTTTTCGCTTCAAATGATTTGAACTTGAGGTTCCTGTGATGGAATTCTTTTCAGCCTTCTCATTGTCTTGATTAGGCTTTTCTACAACCTCTTCATCATCAGACGAAGTGTAATCAACTAACGCCATTACGGGTTTTGATCCAATCAAAACCTCCTTTTGTCAGAGTTTGAACGATTGTAAATCGAACCACCAGGAAGATGCACTAGAGGAAGATGCACTAGGAAGAATCTAGTTTAATTGAACTGTGCCGTCTTTTCTTGAAGTCCGTTTGACAAATTCGTATGCTATACGATTGATGATATAAGTGCCCGGCCGGGAATCCCGTGAACGCGTTTCCAGGTGTCAAACGTAAATCAGATGCTAGAGTAAGGGGCGGGGTGGGTAACTGAGCCTTAGGTAGGTAACACTCCGTCCTCCTATTCCTCCAGGCCAGAGCATAAAGATGTTAAACTTTTGACTTCCATTCAAGGATCTTCGTATTCGTGGCAATGCAGTATGCGGCGGCTGAGAAAGTCTAGAACGAACTTTTGAAGTACATACGGAGTAATATCAGACGTCAGCGAACTGGGGGCTTTGCGGAGTTGGAACGGTTGGATGTCCAATTTGTTGTTTTTGATTTTCTTTTTTCTTTTTGGTCTCTTTGACGATCGATCTACGGCAGCTACTGACTGTACTCCGTATTGTACTTATTACTTGTACTGGACTTGCACAGTATTCCAGGTTATCTTTGTAGTTTGTTGGAAGTGGGCCTTTTTGTACCTGACTAATCAATATTTAGTAATTCAAGTGAGATTTAGGCTTTCGCACGTGTTTAGGTAGATTTTATAACGGTTTACCAGTAATTTAGTGTTTGTCTAGTGCCATCTAGCGTTATCTAGCCTCTCTTATCCGGCTAAAATAGACCTAATTACATCATTGGTATCAAGGGTACCCTGAAATGATGTTGCGTCGGTAGGTAGGTAGTAGTAGGTTGTAGGTAGTAGGTAGTAGGTTGTAGATAGTAGGTAGTAGGTAGTAGGTAGGTAACTTTTTATTATTGTATGAATATTTTATTTCCTTTGTTTGAATCCGTCTAGTCTTTGTTTATTATCGACATAGTTGGTATAAGCTAATGACCTACTCTACTACCACCACTACCTGAAGACCTACTCCCCCCTACTCCCCTACTCCTCTACTCTCATACTCTCATAATATCCTACTTTCCTACTTCCTACCCTCCTACTCTTTCACTTCCATACAATATTACTATTTCCTTCCCTTCCCTCTCTTCTGTCCTCCTTTCTCTCCCAATGCCTACCCAACCATAAACACAAAACACAAAGACTCACTCTCCTGTTGTGCCTTCACACTATCAACAAAGATCTGCTGATTGACATTTTACCCAATCCACGGCTCGCTCGGAAATCACCAGTCACACACATCACACCATACTAAGTTGGTTTTATTATCTTCAAGATGGAGAGCTCAAGTGATAAAGAATGGGTATGTTCCAGGTCTAGATTTACATCGCAATCCATCAACTTAAATACGCCCAAATCTCTTATCTGCATCACCTACGATCATCTACACTCCCAACTACAAAACAAACAGTACAATGGTCACTAACCATTCTTCGTTTACTCAGGCTCAAAAATACCTAATTGACCCTCTCAATGGCCCAGAACCAAGCGCAGAAACAGGCCCTGGAAGCCATTTCGCTTCTTCCGTTCCACAAGCCCAATCTAGCAGTGTTGGCAGAAGCAGTTCAACCAAGAAGACTCCCGGGACGACTGTAACATCCTACCCAACACCTCCCGCCTCAGCGAGTCCCACCAAATCTTCATTCAGCTCCAACAATCCCTATTCATCTCATAGACAATCAGCGTTCGGTGACTACGCAAATTCCAAACAAGGCGGAAGTTTACGCCAAAGCCTGGATGAACCTGTTGGTAACAATGGCAAGGGACGTCGCAGAGGTAGTTCTCTAGGTGAACGTTTTTCCGGGGGCGATATGTCACACAGACCCCTGGCCCAACTTCGTCAAGAGACCAAAGCCGCATACCGCTCTCCGCATCTCCGCAAGAAGCACATTCCAGGGGCCGATACCATCGATTCTCTGGACCACACCGCATTCGGTGGTGCATATCATCACGAGGGGCCATATGATGCCACACTGATGGCACGTAATCGAAGTTACAAAAACTCACCAGTGGCAGCGGTTGCAGGAACGAATGAAGAGGCTCTTAAAAGCTACGCCGAGGGAAAACATCCAGGATAGTTTGGATAGACATATACCACTATCGGGTACGGCTGTTATCCCTCCTGGAATGCCGGGTCCGGATGGAAGGATTATGGATTATGAAGAGGGTGCCGACTTGATGAGAGAACCCGATGCTGCGGGCGGTGCATATAGGCGATGGGATCATGTGGTACGTTTAAGTTCTCCCTATCGCATCCCTTACTCGTCTCTCGTCCATACGCGCAAGTTACGATCGGACTCTCAAAGCACCATCGATGTTCAGACGAGAGTCCACTTTCCCACGTCATCTCAACACCCGACGCCCACAGACCCCGCAAACTAACACCACGCCTCCCAGAAATACCTCCCGGAAGACTACAAAGGCAAAGGCGAACCCTCCTTCACCATCGAAAAGGCCCTCAAGGATCACGCCGCCTCCCAAAAAGCCTCGCACCGCCGCGTCATGTCGGACGGGAACTCCGCCTACGAAATGCAAAGCCGCCCCTTCACATCTGCCGGCTCCACGAGCGCCTCGAACCCCCGGCCCTCTCCCATCAACCGACACAAAAAGCGCAAGCGGAAGCAACGCGACGCGCGCCGGCGCGGCAGCCCTCGATCCCGACCACGTGCACGGGACCAGCAGCGCCCGAGCAATGGGCGCCGTCGATTTCTCCCACGACGAAGGCGCCGCCGCGGCCGCGAGAAGCCGGCGGAGCAGCAGCACGGGCAAAGCGCACAAGATGGGCGAAGGCCTCAAGAGGCGCTTCGGAAGCTTGAGAAGAAGTTTGAAAGGGCGCCGCGGGCGATCATTGAGGACGCCGCCGCCATTGGTGTCGCGGAGCAGTGGTAATATTCCATCACACGTGCGCTAGCTCACGTACCGATGGATGCTTGATGACGACGACGACGACGACGATGATGAACCTGTATCTTTTTAGACTAGCGCGAAAAATTGTACATTATGCTTATTCTTAAATGAAGTCGGAACGTCCCATGGTGATGGATATGTAGCGTAGTATGTAGCATAGCACAGCACAGCGTAGCAAGAATCAGCAAAAGAGAATCTAGCAAGAAAGAAAGAAAGAAAGAAAGAAAGAAATCGGGAGATACTACCGATGGAGATTACTTCTACTACTACATTAGTACTACTGCTACTACTACTACTACTACTACTACTACTACTACTACTACTACTACTACTACTACTGCTACTACTACTGCTTCTACTACTACTACTGGTAAAGGGGCAGGGAAGGGGGGCAGCGAAATCTTTCTGCCTTTTCTTTCTGCTTTTTCTTTTTATCTTTCCTTTTCTCTTTCTTTTTCCTTTTCTTTTCCCGTGGTTATCGCTTATCTGGGCTTCTCGGGAGCTTTACCGAGGGGCGGGGAGAGAGAGGGAGAGAGAGAGGGGGGGGTAGATATGTTTTTACGAGATCTCTTTTTTGTTTCTTTACATGGATAGGTGTAGGATAGGATAGGGACCCGGATATTGATGTAAGCAAGGATGAATACCAATATCAATATCAATATCAATATCGAGATTCCGAACCACATAATAATGATCATGGCGCGACGTCATCACAGCATTATTTTCGATTCAAGTTCAAGTTCCAAGTTCAGAGATGAATGGATAGCCATTCAGTTAATGCATGGCATGTGCTGAAAGATTTATTGATTTGGGTCGGTGCAACCGAGATGTACAGATGGATTTTGGCTCCTCGGCTCATCTTCTTTTGAAAGATCACATATATCCCATCCCATCCCATCCCATCCCATCCCATTCCATTCCATTGCATCTCATCAATTACTTGTTTTTGATGGATATATAGGACCATGCCATACCGGTATTTACACCCCCCTCACTGACCCATCCATCTATCCAATCAAGTATGAGCCGTCTACTTTCGCCCATCCCAATTCAAACCATTCCAAACTCCTTAAAACACAATGCACAATGCACGATGCACAATGCAAATACTAACTGGGTATCCGATGCACCACCCTCCAACATTCCCATCAAATCCCCAACGCCATTTTCATATGTAAAATACCAATCACACATGGTATACAAACTGCTCGCTCCTTTCCTTGATCGAAAAGGCATTTCAAAAAAATCAACATCTCTTCCGTATCATATCCTCACGAATTTCCTTGATTACTATGAATCAGGCTTTGGAATGTCTTGACTCTTAGCGACTAACGCTTCAACTTTGGGTATCAAATCTGGCATGCGAAATGGTTTAGAAACAACATCATCCTAAGTTCAATCGATTAGCATTGTTTATACAGTCTATACTCTTGACGTGCTTACCATCCCAGTAGCTAGAGCAGTCTCGATCTGCTCTAGTCTGGCATTCGCCGTAACAGCGATGATTGGAACATGACGAACAATTGTTCCATCGGCCTCCAGTGCTCGAATCTTTTTAGTACAGGTGAGGCCGTCCACTAAATGGCACATTGTTAGCACATTGTCTAGAAGCACTAAGAAGATGAGGATGCATGTGCACATACTTATTGGCATTTCAAGATCCATTAAAACACAGGAGATATGGGTTCTGTCGCCAGGATTCTCTTCATGCTTCCAGAACGAAGATGCTTCCAATTTGTGCAAAGCCTCCAAGCCGTGATTGCTAACTTCCGTTACAAATCCGGCCCTATGTAATTGTTTTTGCAAAACACGCTGATTCACAAGGTTGTCCTCAACAATGAGAATGGTGATATCTTTATAGTCGAGCTTTGGACTCGGAGAGACCCTCGATATACTCATCGAAGTCTCGCTTGCGGATCTATCGTGGTGTTAGCAGTAATCTCTTGCAACATGTCGAACCTGGAGTTTTTGACTGCAGTTGGAGATGATGAATAAAATACTTACTGGGCAGGTAGAGGTTTTTCAAACGAGCTTTTGGAATTTTCTGCCGTCGCGAAATTTGTCATCCGCAGAGAAGGCTTCCTAATTATGGAACCTTGATTTGGAGTAGACAAAGGTGATGTTTGGGGAGTGCGTTCGGCTCGACGAGCCTTCACATAAAATGCAAAACAACTGCCGACGCCCTTTTCTGAGGATACTCCAATTTGCCCCCCTTGGAGTTCGGTTAACTCTCTCGAGATGAATAACCCAAGACCGGAACCGCCATATTGAACGTGAGTCCGTGGAGACGCCTGCGAAAATCGTTGGAACAAAATCGACACTTCCTTTTCGTCGAGTCCTCTGCCAGTATCTTGAACGGCAAATTGCAAATACAGATTTTCACCGGTGCCCCATTCTGCTTCATCTGTTGTCAAATCCGCAATACCCGAACGCGAAGGGAAGTACTGAACGGTGGTATCGTCACCTGCCGGTCGCTCTTTTGCCGCGCCAATACTCACAAGAATTGAACGTTGAGGTTGACCCGTGGTGAATTTGATAGCATTCGTTAACAAGTTGATCAGGACCTGTAGAAGGCGTGATGGATCAAGTTTCACCCAGCTGATTTCAAGATCAGAATATGAGTCCTGGATTTGAAATTCTATGGAAATGTCGTGTTTTTCCATATCTCCTTCAAACATCTTGATCGCGCGCCTGGCCACAGATACTGGTTGGGTCGAGACAGGTGCCACGACTAAAAGCGCCGAGTCTAATTTGGACAAGGTCAGGATATCATCAACGATTCGTTTCTGGTGCTGAGCGCAGAGTGCAATAGTTTGTGCAGCATCAATGCTGTTTTCGATAAGTTCTGTTATGTCCTGGGAAGTTTCTGCATCTTGCATACTCGATTTCAGCCTTTTAAGAGAAGGGGACGTCAGAGCGCTAGTGATTTCATCCGAGCACTGTAAGATGGCACTCAGTGGATTGCGCATCTCGTGACTAGTCATATCGATGAAATTCTCCTGCTGCCGTTTGAGCTCGATTGCCTCTTGCGTTTTCTTCCTCTGGAATTCTTCTGCCCACTTTTGATGCGATATGTCCGTGATACTACCGAATATACTCATGAGATTATTGTCTCCATCCCTGAGTGAAGTGCAGTTCATGAGAGCCCACGTGTCGGTCAAAGCATGCTTGCTTTGCCATGGCGTCTTGAAGCGAAATTCTTTTGTGACGTTGACTTTCTGCGTGACGAGTTTGTCCCAGGTAGCCTGGACCCCTGCACGATCTTCATCTTTAATACTGTCCATCCATGATTTGGCGCTAGTGTCCGATCGAGGATGCCGCGATATCTCCCACCAGGCATCATTAGAAAATGTAATCTCTCCTTGGGAGTTTGCAATAAACATTCCTACAGGCGCCATCTCAGCCATGCGAGTAAATCTGCTTTCACTTTCCACCGCTTCTTTGGTGCGTAGGTTGACGAGCTCCGAAAGTTCCTGGCGATCTTGGGCAGCGATGCGCGCCGCTTTCTGGCCCTTTCGTATTTCTTCCTCGTAAAGAACGACTGAGGCCATTGAAGTTGCTAGCTGGCGAGTCATGAGTTCAACGAACAAACTATAATCGTCATCGTAAGGTCTCCTCGGATTAACTCCCATGACCAAGAAACCTAGAATAGATTCTCTACTGGTGGCATGAAGTGGTATGACAACAGCAGCGCGACAAGGATCACCAAACCCTACACATTCAAGCCCTCCGATAAGCTCTGTGGATAGAGTTCCTTTCTCGGTCGTAAGCAGGATCGGCCTATCAAGTTTGACGGATTCTCTCAGATATGGGGCAAATCCATCTTCACTGGTGTTGAGATCCAACGGTGTGGCAGCTGAGCGATGACCGGAAGGCACACCAATGGTCGCCTCTAGCACGCAACAAGGCGCTTGCGACATGCCTCCAGAGGTCAAAGATCGCTGAGAGCTCATGTCGCTATCGACATCTTCATTAACCGAATAGAGAAGCGCAAAGGGTATGTCAAAGGGATTGTACTCCAATGCCTTGATGACTTGGGTCCAAAATCCTTTGATGTTTCTGGCGGTTGCTGTCTTCTCTCCTACCTCTCGCAGCGTAAGCATTCGACGTTCGGATATAACTCTTCTCGTCTTTTCCCATGCCGGGTTGTACAATCCGACAACAGATCCATCTTCCCCCACCAATGGAATGATACTCCAGGCAAAGTAGCATTCTTCAAGATAGCCATTTCTTATAATGAAAAGTCTATCATCATCTTTCATGGTAGCTTGGCCAGACGATCGAGCTTTCGCGAAAGACCCTTCGACGTCGTCCCATATTTCAGCCCAGGCGATTTTGTAGCTTTGTCCCATCAAAGTTGGATGCTTTTGACCGGCCAATAAAATGTATGCTTCGTTGTAGATAGCTGTATAGTCAGATCCCCAGTACATGGCTGCCGGGTGAGGACTCCCCATGATGAGATTGCACATTGCTCTCAAGTCAAAACTCCAGTCCTTGATTGGGCCCAGAGGGGTTGCGGCCCAATTAATATTGCGGGTGAATTGCACATGTCGAGGTAGCGCTGCAGAAAGGGGAAGTCTTGTCCAATCGAAGCAAGAGCCATCGATATGTGGCACCTGAGCTTGTACAACGATTGCATCTGTGGGAGTTTTATCTGGTATCATTGAAGGTACGTCTCCGAAGTAATCAGATTGCTCAGATAGCAGCTCCACTGGGCCTAAAATTTCTTGCCCGATTGCAAAACCTCTATTCGGTGCTGGGCTATTATGAGTTGCACTTGATGAGGTGGAATTGTTGGGCGCAAGTTGAGTTCTAATGCCATTTATCACCCGAAGTCTTTTTCGCAAGGTCGAACAACTCCATGTAAAACCCCCATACAAAAATGACGGTAAGCAGATATCTAACGACTCGTGCTGCTTGCTAACAAAACTAAGCAGCCACGCTTTAAATTCCGGAAATGCATGTGTAACGATGGTAGGAGAGGATAGATCCGCATAACCCGCTACCATTTCCAACAATGGATTGATGGCGCGGAGTGATGCATTCGCATATTCTAGTTGTAACCGTCCGCCGGGTACATAGTTACCCTGATTGGCAACATCTATGATGAAAGTCGGCCTCTCATCTTGTTCTAAAAGCTCAATGATTCCCACTTTATAAATGAGGGAGTCTTCTCGAAGATTTGGCCCTAGTTTAGGGCTGGTTGGGCGTCTATGTTGTTCTAGGTTTGGCGTGGGTCCAAGGGATAAAGCAGAAGGGTTGGAATTTTCTCCTAATATATTACCTCGAGCTAGCCTTCAAGTAACGTAGAGTCAGTATCACTCCTGCTGGCCAAAATATGAAAATACAAGAATAGTCATAAAAATTACAGGTAATTTTGACTAGTAGATAAAGGTAGGTAGGTGAGTAGGTAGGTGAGTAGGTAGGTAGGTAGGTAGGCAGATTATCAAAGATCCAAGGTATAAGGAAATTCAGTACTAAACTGACTTGAGTGTTGTTATGCCATTTTCTCCCAGATCTGGCTTCGACATAACTATTGCTTCTATGTTTGGCGATCTTGAGGAAGGAAGCGAACTCTTGGACTTGTGGGTTGTGAAAAAAGGAGATCTAGGGGATTGTAGGTTTGCAGGAAAGTTGATTGATGCTTCATTATCTGATTGGGGTATATGACAATGTTTTAACTTTGCGCGGTGTCGCTTCAACTACGTATATATAGACATTATTAGTTTCAAGAAACTTCGTATACCAAACAAGAAAAAGGCGGGTTTGAGCAAAGCAAAGCTTACTGGTGGTTCGGAGATTGAAATATCAAACGTCCTCTCTGATACATTCTCTTCTTCCTCTCTCAAGTGTTTTGACGTCTGCGGTGATAGCTGAGGGGTCGTCGTAGATGGAGTAGTGGATGAGGCGGATAGTCTTCGAATATCTAAATCAGTGTCTTGGTGGTGACAAGATGAAGGAGACCAAGGATTAAATTCTTCTGATAAGGAATATTGTACAGATACATCAATTTGAGACTGTCGAGGATTGTTTATTGAGGATGTGAATAGTAGTGGATTATTCAATTCTTCTTCTAAACCATGTGTTGAAATTAAACCTTGTCCCTTTGTCCGATCCAACCCAGATTTGTCCTTATTGGTCTCATTTGCCCCACATGACGTCTGTATTTCTCCTAATAATGCTGGTGGTGGTGGTGGTATTGGGAGTGGGAGCGGAAGTGGGAGCGGGAGCGGGAGTGGGAGTGGGATTGGGATTGGTGTTTCTGGTATTATTGGAACGGGGCTGTTGGGGCTGTTGGGGCTCTTTTCAATTGTGCTTGATCTGAAGCCACGCTCGGTTTTGCTTGGTTGGATGAAAGGTTTGTTGACTTCTTCTCCATGGATTCCTCCAGTTGATGCTTGTCGATGGTAGTTGTTTTCAACTTTGGACCGGGACGTGTAGATAGATGATTTTGATTCAGATTTCATGAGTACTCGTGGTATTTGTATTTAGGTATTGACGTTAATAAGTACAAGTATTCTTTTCAAAGGGGGAGGGGAGGGGAGGGGGAAGAGGAGGAAGGATTGTTGAAGATCGAGAAATGTCGTCTTTTTTGCATCCCATATATAGATTTGGAAAAGATGTGCTTTGGTTGTTAGATGTGAGGGGAGGCAAAATTGATTAATTCTTAAGAGTGATGAGGAAGAGGGAGGAGGGAGGAGGGAGAGGAGGAGATGATGGTGAGGGTGAGGGTGAGGGTGAGAGTGAGGGTGAGGGTGAGAGTGAGGGTGAGGGTGAGAGTGAGGGTGAGGGTGAGGGTGAGGGAGATGATGAAGACGAAGAAGAAGAAGAAGAAGATGATGATGATAATAATAATGACAATGATAATAATAAGAACAATAATAATAATAATAATAATAATAACAATAATAATAATAATAACAACAATAACAATAATAATGGTGTGATTTCAAAGTCGAGACTGATAACTCTCAACTCAATCAACTAATTCAGTCAACTAACTTGATCAATTCAATCAATCGATACTATAATTAATCCTGAAAGCTGATGAATAGAAGACAAGTGAGAATACCAGTGATAGTGATAATAGGGGTCTCTCGGTTTGTATTGTCAACTGACTGACTGGCTGACTGACTGATTGACTGACTGACTGACTGGCTGGCTGATTGACTGACTGATGGATGGATGGACGGACGGACGGACGGGCTGACAGACGGACGGACTGATTGGTTGCAACCTGGAATGAAGAACAACGTTCTGATATCAAAATTGACCTAGTCTTGACTTGTCGATTTATGATGTTAAGAGCAGTAATTGATTGACGGCAGCAGGAGTAAATCAAACAGAAATCATAATCGTAGCTGAGCAAGAATGAATGATCCTACTAGTAACCCGAGGGCTGTAAGGTTACTACTGTGCTGTCCATATTTGGTAAGTTGACGGACATACTTGTTGTGGCCATGAAGAAGTTTAATAAAGTTTTCTTTTGCTGCCCAGTAGTTTGAAAGGTTGTGTAATGTAATATGAATGTGTACTTACCTAGGTATGTATGTATATGAGGATGAAGACGATGGTTCCACAATAGACGAAGAGGGTATGGGGGCGTATATTTATTAAAGGGCAGCAAACACAAAAGGGAGGGAGGGAGGTCTAAAGGTTACAAAGGTTAACAAAAGTAAGATTCAGAGTAGAAAAGTAGAAAGTAGGAAGTAGGAAGTAAAAGTAGAAAGTAGAAAATAGCTGGAGAAAGTAGAAAGTACAAAAGTAGAAAGTACAAAAGTAGAAAGTACAAAAGTAGAAAGTACAAAAGTACAAAAGTAAGACTTACAAACGCACAAAAGTACAAAAGTACCCGTGAACAAGATTACAAGATTACAAGATTACATGATTACATGATACATACCCGTAGACAACTTGGATATCCATATATTCATTAATTATTGGCAAACCTATCAATTCTATCATTCGCTAGCGCTGACTCTTACAATATCCCCATATGCCATGGACCTAGGTAGAGTATTTATTAATAAGGTTGCTATTACTACCTCCTCCGTGGATACATAGATCTCTGTAGCCACCCCGTGGACGTGAGTAATATTCATCTGTATCTGTCTACCTACCTCTTGCCCTAGTATCGACCTGGTATCTACCTAGTATCTACCTACCTAGTAGTATCTACCATCTACCCATCTCCTCCGTATAGATGAACGATGATGACCATGTTTTCTTTTTTGGTGTCAGATGTTGCCAGCAAATGCTCCTTCTTTATAATGAGGACAGGAGATCCATCACGATTGTAGATGGCCTAGAAGAGTCTTTAAACTCTTTAGAATCTTCGAAGAACATGCCGTATCTCCTACCTAGGTAGCTGCTGGGTAGCTGCTGGGCAGCTTATTAGATGTAGGTAGGGGATCATAATCGTCTATATGGCATGGTTCACATTGTGATTTCCATCTAAAACTACCGAATCAATCAATCAATCCATCCTCACGCATCATCAATCCGGGAATAAAGTCACATTCCATACAACGGAATGCATCACAATGTCATCAGCAATTGCAGTCCGTCCTCTCTTATGCCTACCTACTGGAGACCTCCAGCTACAGAGTACATGCGAATCTGCAAGATGATCGAGGTACAGGACTGACCACACTGACCATTCTGGCCGTACTGCAAGCCATGACAAGCAAGCCATTGCGCGCCATTCAAGCACATCCTTTCTTCTATGGCAGAAGAATCGACCAATGACCAAGCCATGGATCTTGCCCATTTGGATTTCTCCATGAATCCGGGTGATTGATGGTGCTTCCCCAAATCATCCATACTGGGCAACGCAACCTACAGAGAGAGTACTCCGTACAGTAATAAGTACCTAGTAAGTACAGTAGTACCCATGGATCTGCTGACTGATCATACAGCCGGTAGGTATTGTATGGTATCCATTGATTTACCCCTTGAACCCATCGGTATGAAGTTTACAGCTACGGAGTCCTCCGCAACCTAGATCATTAGCATTTCCTTGTTTTTTTTATATTTTTGTTAATCTCCATTTCTTTTTCTTTGATTTGAGTTTATTTATATATATATTTATATTGTGTGTATATATATATTTGATATTTGTATATATATATATATATACATTGATATATTTTGAAATATTCTAATATTGATATTTTCATAACGTCTCGTCGTCTTTAGCATTCTTTCCCCGATATGTGATGAGCAGGAGGCTCGGGGTTATCGGTGTTAAGAATACAAGGTGCTCTAAGCAGCATGGCCGGTCCACGGTGGTCTAAAACAAAAGACTTGGCATTGCCCAGATGATCTAAATGCCTCCCTGCGCAGTAAGTACTGTACTGTGCTACTTACTAGGTAGGTCCTTCCAAGGCACTCTTAGCAATCTTAACGAAATCAACGACATCAACGACATCAACGAAATATATCGATTTTGTACACAAGTACTCGCGCTGTAGAGTTTGTTATCATTTGAAGACAATTAGCCTTTTCCACCCGTCGCTTCGCACTGCATGTAATAGGTAGGTAAGTCTTACAGGTACGTACTACGTAGTCATATAACTCAACTCAAATTAGACTTTCTGGAAAAAGCCAGAGCACCAAGTGGAGCGAGGGAGGTTTGAAGAGCTCAGGTCCCGAGGTTGTACGGAGTATGGTGTGCACTGTGTAGTTGAACTCTACAGGAGGAGCTGGAGTCTATTGGTCGGAAGGGAGGGGGGAGGTCGGTCGGTCATGTTTGATTCTTCAACATCATCAAGTAGGCGGGTATCTAGGTAGGTACCTAGGTAGGTATGTCCACGGGTATCTCAAGTATTTACCCGAACAAGTACTCGAGTAAATTATAATCACAATACAGGACTATCATAACATGTGCGCCCGTCTAGCTAAGATTGTTCAGTATCATCATTACTTACCTAGGTCCCTGCCTACCTATCTATCTATCATCTACTTTATGAATATCACATAGCCCGAAGCCCTACCTGGTATTCACACCATCCATGCCAATTATCATCTTTCTTCAGCTCTTTGAATCTTTGAATCTTTGAATCTTTGATACCTTCCCTCCCTCCCTCCTTCCCTCCTGTGAATGACGAAATTCTACCGATGGTACGGATTGACAATTTGACATTGATGGATGGATGACATTGATGGGCATTGGGCCATTTGCAGCTCTAGCTTATTAAGAAACACCCACCTGGGCAAACTCAAAATCCCCGATAGTCTACCGACGCGCAGTAACACCAACAGGAAAAGAAAGATTCATTCTTCTTCTGAACCTTGCGCCGTACAATAATAATAACACCCAACCTTGACGTGCCCAGTACTACCCAACTCAGATATTGAAATCAGAAAAGATGAATGGCGTACTCCCGAGCTCGTTCGTATACACAGATCCAAGTATACTGTACTGTACTGTATATAGTATATAGTATATACGAATCGATAATACTCGAGTCGATCATCTCGTCCATGGATCAATCAAATTCCACATCCCGGTCGATGAAATAAATAATTAACCATTTCATATAATGGTTCTAATTAATCCATGTCCGGCTCTTCTCATCCTCAGAATAGGTACCTAGGTACTTGGAATCAATCCCATCTCAATCCCATATCAATCCTATATCAATCCATCTCAATCCCATCTCAATCCCATCTCAATCCATCTCAATCCCATCTCAATCCCGTTCCAGCTTTGACACACAACTCATTCATTATTCACACATCAACTTTCGAAAAATTCCATCTTGTAATTTTGATATCAAATCAAATATCCATGGATCCAGACAGTATGCGTCGATCTTTAACCTTAAACATTCTGCATGCTTCGGAAATATCCTCCGATCATCAATCCTTTTAGGTTCTGCATTATTGGCAGTTGGACCCATCGATGATCTTTCATCATTTCGATGTTGAATTATGGTTCAAAAATCTCATCAAGGCATGCAGGCGGCGCTAGAGAGCTTGAGGCAGTGCAAACACGGTCTAGCCATCAAATTTCTTCTCAAGTTAAGGATTCAAGCTCCGCATCTAACTGTCTTCATATCTTCTAGTTCTAGATATCTGCGCCCGGGCACTTCTGTAGAGCATGCTCCCGTCTCTGCCATGCAACCTAGGCAAATTCCCATTAGCTTTGATTTTAGGTTGAAAATGATTTGCTTAGCAATCATCTTCAACATACATTGACGTTCAGGTATCCACGAATCCCAATCAATATTTCTCTTTTCCGTGTCTCGGAACCTACTTGAACTCCTCGAGCATACGAGTCCCAATACTAGGGGAATCCATCAATGCCCATGTTGCAGCCTTTTTTTTGACCATGGGGAATACTGTACGAGGGCACACACCGAACAAACCCGATGATGTCCCAACCACAAAGCATCCCAAGAGCCGGCCACCGGCGGGCTTTCGTGAAAAGGTGTTACGGACACCACTACCATATTACAGCGGACCGTATTCCGTGGGACAAATGGACATAGAAGTACCCGTGCGAGAACCAAGGACCTTCTCCGATATCAAGAGACACAGCATAAGCATGTTCTAAACCTCGAGACCGTTCTCTTCAGTGTCTTCTATCCTTCCGGCTTTGGATCGGGTGAAGGGCCTTCCCCGGAGGGAGAAAAGAAGTGGAGTCGAGCGACATGGCTACCGAGGCCCCGTGTTGAGATGGCCAAGGGTTATAGCAAATTTGCTGGCCTTCCTTCATGGCCTACCATTGCATGGTTTTGGGATGACGACCGCTTTCACAAAACTCCCTGCGTTTCGTAATGCCGAGTTGGCCACACACTGGCCCCCAGAGAATGCCCGAGAATCCGAATCTGGATACCAGACGAAGAATAGCGCGGGAGAGCCTCCACCGGGAGAACCTGCATCCCCATGTTTTCCATTGCTGATTTTTAGTCATGGGCTGGGGGGAACGAGAACTACATATAGTTCTGTTTGTGGGGAATTTGCAAGTTATGGGTTTGTAGTTGTAGCGGTAGAACATCGAGATGGGTCAGGACCACGTACATTCGTTAACTTGCCAAAAATGGGGGATCACTTTGGATCGCCGAACGTCGATCATTCTGACGAAGCTCGAGAAAGAGGCTATGCGAGATTTGATTATGTCTTCCCTGAAGGAAATGCCAGAGATACCTTTCCCGGTAATGAACAAGGGTAAGCGAATAATTCCATACATCCAATTAGGGGTCAAGGATGAACTTGGTGAATACGATGTTTGGGCATTTGAAGTCTCCGTGGCTTTCTGAAGACTTGGGAATGCACCCAAGTGGAAATCGTTCTAATATCCTCATATGAAACATTTGAACAACACTGAAATACTACTCCGAGCTTCAAATAACCTTACACAGAAAGCTCCATCCGCTGACCTCATATCTTCAGTGTCGATAGTGAACTTCGCTCTGCCCAGATTCAACTGCGCCTTGCTGAGATTGAAGAAGCATACCATGTCATGGCCCAAATCCACAACGGCAACGGCTCTGCTGTCGCTGAAGCCAACCTCCGCCAACGTTCTCCAGGCCGCATGGGTGGTTCCTCGCGCGGTCTCAAAGGCATCGATTGGGGAAGCTGGAAGGACCGCTTCCACCTCCAGCAAGTCACCATGCTCGGACACTCTTTCGGCGCCGCCACAACCGTCGAAGTTCTCCGTCATCAAACCAAGCAATTCCCTTATATCTCCCAAGGGATCCTCTACGATCCGTGGGGAGGCGCAATCCAACAAGCAGACCGTGAATCGGAACATCAGATCCACAAACCCGTTACTTTGCATCAATAGCGAAGCGTTCATGTACTGGCCCTCGAACTTTTCGAGTATCATGTCTCTCTGTCGCGAAGCCAAGTCCCAGGGCACGCTGTGCTGGCTCCTCACCGTCCGCGGCAGCGTCCACATTTCCCAATCCGACTTCTCGCTTCTCTACCCGAAGGTCAGCAGCTTCCTTCTGAAAAATGACGGTTAATCCGCGAAGAGCCATCGATCTCAACATCAACGCCAGCTTGGAGTTCTTGAAAATGGTGATGCCGAAGAGGATCAGCGCCATGAATCGGGGCACGAACGAAGGGCTGCTGGAGGTCGAGCAGCTGGAGCAGTTGCCGGATGTTCATCAGCCGAAGCAGAAAGTACATCGCGGGGCGGTTGAGGATTCCGCATGAACTGCGGATCCGGCTGACACCTCAGTGGGCGCGGAGGTACACGAGGGGAAAGACGAAGAGGTGTCAGGAGGAGGCGGGGGATGGTAGGAAGTGGAGGGGCGGGCAGCGGAGGAAGAATATCGCCAGGGATCCGCAGGGAAAATTGCTCCCGGGGCTGGAGGACCTGGAGGTTGGTGAGGAGGTCTGGATGCATGTTGCGCCGACGGCGGAGGAGTTGAGGAGTCATGGGATTCCGGGGAAGGATGGGACGCAGAGCGCGGCGAGGGAGAGGGATAGAGATGGGGGGAATAGGGACGGCATGGTGGATTCGGATGGGCCGGGCGAGGCACGCGCAGGGAAGCATCACGGGGGTGGTGTGCGGGGGCATAGGGGGATTGAACAGAGGATTATGGATAGGGGGGTAGGGGTAGGGGTAGAGGCGGTGCAGCATCGGGATCCGTGTATAATGGTGTATTTTATTCTAATGTCATATCAAATCTTAAATCTTCAAACTGTTGCATAGTAATCTTCCATACGGAGTACGTTCATTCGATCATCCGTCCATCCATTCATCCATCCATTTTATTTATCCATCCATTTATTTATCCATTCATCTATTTATCCATCCACACCCTCAACTCTCTTGATATCCACACCATTCACCAAATACCACATTCAAATCTATAATCTCACCCTTTCACCCTCTCACCCTCTCACCCCTCTCACCCTCTCACCCTCTCACCCTCTCACCCTCTCACCCTCTCACCCTCTCACCCTCTCACCCTCTCACCCTCTCACCCTCTCACCCTCTCACCCTCTCACCCCTCTCACCCTCTCACCCTCTCACCCTCTCACCCTCTCACCCTCTCACCCTCTCACCCTCTCACCCTCTCACCTCTCACCCTCTCACCCTCTCACCCTCTCACCCTCTCACCCTCTCACCCTCTCACCCTCTCACCCTCTCACCCTCTCACCCTCTCACCCCTTCCCCCTCTCACCCGCTCCACCCCCCAATTCTCACACGTTAACTCTAGGGTGCGTAGTGCGGTGCGGTGCGGTGCGGTGAAGTGCGGTGGTGTGAAGTGAAGTGAAGTGAAGTGAGGTCAGATTCAACACACCGTGTTCTTTACGCTTTTGTATGTTTTGGGTGATGAATGGATTGGGGATTTGGGATTGGGGATTGGGGATTGGGGGTTTTTTATGAGGGGGAAGGGAGGGGTTGGTTGATTTTTGGGTGGGAGGGGAGGGGAGGGGATGGATGGATGGATGGATGGATGGATGGATGGATAGATTGAGTTACTTGGTATGCTTGGAAAGGTATTTGGGTTTGGCGGGGAGGGGTATGTGTGTGTGTGTGTTGGTGAGTTGCTGGGTTGTTGGGGGATTTTACTGTGTTGTGTTGTACTTGTGCTGTACCTGTACTTGTACTTGTACTTGTACTTGTACTTGTACTTGTAGTGTATTAAGGGATTTTATGCGGGGAGGGGGATGCGGGGGGAAGTTTTGCGTTGGGGGTTTAAGGTTGGAACTTTGTTGGCCTTGGGTTTTGGCTTTTGACTTTGGGGTTCGCTGTGAGATTATTTGTGGATGATGGGGGAGGGGAAGGGGAAGGGGAAGGGAGGCTAAGGGGGCGAAGGGGGTATTACTCGAGGTTTGTTGTTGGGATTGTGGTAATTATGGTGGATTTTTTTCTTATTTTTTTTCTTATTTTATTTTTATTTTTATTTTTATTTTTATTTTTATTTTTATTTTTATTTTTATTTTATTTTTATTTTTATTTTTATTTTTATTTTTATTTTTATTTTTATTTTTATTTTTATTTTTATTTTTATTTTTATTTTTATTTTTATTTTTTTATTTTTATTTTTATTTTTATTTTTTATTTTATTTTTATTTTTATTTTTATTTTTATTTTTATTTTTATTTTTATTTTTTTTTATTTTTTTTTTTATTTTATTTTTTTTTTTTTTTTTTTTTTTTTTTTTTTTTTTTTTTTTTTTTATTTTTTTTTTAATATATTTTTTATATATTTTATATATTTTTTAAATATTTTTTATAGTTTTTTATATTTTTTATATTTTTTTATATTTTATATATATATATATATATATATTTTTTTTTTATTTTTTTATATTTTTTATATTTCTTTTTATTTTTTTATATTTTATATTTTTTATATTTTATATTTTTTTATATTTTTTTTTATTCTTATTCTTATTTTTACTTCTATTTTATATCGAGTTTCGTCGGGACGGACCGAGGTTGGGGCTTGGGCTTAGCTTTTGCTTGAGCTTTTGCTTGTGTGTGTGCTCGTGGGTGTTTGAGCTTGGGGTGTCTGAGAGTGAGGGATGGAAGGATGGAAGGATGGAAGGGTGTGTGTAACGGTTATGGATGGGGTTTGTGTAACTCTTGCTGGGGGTGATCTTTGGGAGGGGTTGACTCTATACTAGGGAGTAATGTACTGCACTGTAAAGATGCTCGCATGATTTGCTTCATGGAGTATATGGAGTATATGGAGTACATATATGGATGGGATGGATGGGATGGATTGAGAGGTTGTCGAGATGATGGATGAGATGGATGACATGGATGACATGGATGGAATACAGTACAAGCAGATGAAATAGATGAAGCGTGTGCCGAAATAGAAAAAAGTAAATGGGAATGAATACCAAGTACAGTCAGTGTCTAGGGATCTTACCTGTCCTATCATTTGGTGATTACAACAAGCTATAGGACTCTACAGTATGAATTCAACCTTTCAGCTGAGTTGGAATTTGGTTGTCGTTTGAGGCTGTACCTCTGTACTGTGTGCTTCAGATTTGTACCTAGATGCTGGATGTCGATCATTTTACGTCAATTTTGAACGTGAGTTGGTCTTTTGGATACACCTGGGCAGTACTCAGTTGCTTTGCATTGCATTGCTTTGCTTTGCTTTGAACTTCCAATTCATTGATACATATACCTAGGTAGTATTCAGGAACAAAATGAATAAACGGAAAGGGAAAAAAAAGGAAAAAAGGAAAAAAAAAACGAAAGGGTTGAAGCTCCAGTTCACAGTTGTTCCAGTGGATGATCATTGAACCCTTGTATGTACTAGGTACTGTGATGTACTTACATGGTATCTGCATAGATTTGCATAGATTTGCATAGATTTACATAACTTCCTACAGGATATGACTAAAATAAGTATAAACGACAAAAGCTTTACCCCATTCGCATAAGCGTCCTCCATTCAAGCTTAACCTAACCTTGGAACCCTTAGACTAACCTGGAAGTAGACAGCTGACTAATCAACTAACCCTTAACCAAAAACATCACCGATGCAGTCTCATTATTCACATTCATTCATTCATTCTACTTACTTGGGTACTGTACATTGTACAGCAAGTAGGGTTTCTCTTTGATGTTCCAAGTTCCCACAACAACAAAAACAATAAAAACAACTATAGCTGACTGGACTTTTCTTTATTTCATCACGGTGAAAGAAGTTCGGTGACAACGAAAATTCATTCATTCGTGCAGCGAATATCGATTTCAGCAGCTGCGCCAAGATGTGATACGAGTGAAATGTACAAGGTAGGTGGTAGGTAGAGGTGGTGGTAGGTTAGGGAGGGAGAGAGATAGGTAAGTATGTAAGTATATAAATAAGTATGTATGTATGTATATATGTATGTATGTATATTTGTATGTATGTAAGTAAGTTAGTAGGTGATAGGAGGTGGGAGGTAGGAGGTAATGTAGTGTGTTGTATGTACTCGAGTATTGTATTGTATTGTATTGTATTGTACCTAGGTATTGTATTATATTCCAAGATTGTATATATTGTACCGTATTACACCGTATTATACCCTATTAATCAAGACAAGGGTTTTCTTTATTTCCCTTTAAACCCTTTGAGCTTTCTCTCCTCATTTGTTTCAATCTACTTTACTCCGTACAGTATGATTATCAGTCACCACTGACTCCAGCGATACTATTATTACCTACCTACCTAGTATTGACCCGTTCGTTACCAAAGAGGTGGGTGGGAGCGGAAGAGAAAGAAGACAGACAGACACACACATAGCGAGAGAGAGGGGAAAAGAAAAAGTACCTGGTAATCTTTCAATCCTGGGGGGTGGCGGGGAAAGATCCAAGAGAATCTATAGAGCATTAGAATTATTCTTATTTTTATTTTATATTTATTCGTGTTTTATTTTTATTTTATTTTATTTTATTTTTATCTCTATTCTTATGTTCTTATATTCTTATATTCTTATATTATATTTTTATATTTTTATACTAATTACTCCGTATAAGATTATACTATGATATTTACAACATCCATGGATGATACTATGATATTATCCTGACTGGCTGGTACTCACTCATTCATTCATTGATTGATGTTTCGATATAATGCATCCATGAATCTTCTTTATACCTCCACCTCCAGCTCCAGCTTCAGCTCCAGCTCCAGCTGTTCTTTCTCTTCTTCGTTTCTTGAATTTTCTTGACTTTTTCCGCTCTAGCTTAGCTGGAGGTTCTACTTATTGCGTGTTCCAACCTTCTTGATCATATCATACGTACATATCATACATATCATCATATCACTCGCTACCACCAATATCACCAACATCAATCAACATCTTTCTATCACGAGCGAAGTTGCATCATTTTTCTCTCCTCTCCTCTCCTCTCCTCCTATCCTTCTACTGTTGCATCAGCATTAGACTTTCGTTTTTTTTCAACTTCGATCTGATTTTGGATATTCTGCTTCTCTTTTCCGTATTCGCATATCTATTCATACGTTCGCTTTAACGATTAATACTGTTGAGAAGTGAAAGTGCAAGATAATACTTCAAATAATCTCATTGCTTCATATCAATTGCTTCGTTTTACATATTCCCTCACTAGATAATCTCGAATCACCGTCTTATACAAGTTACAACACAGTAATAGCATTCACTACCTACCTACCTACCTACCTACCTACCTACTTATTAGAGTCACTTCTCAGAGCTCAAATGAGTCAAAAACTCCAATAACCACCCTGTACTTTTATTTGATCATCTATCACATCTTAATTCAGGTACTAACTATCACGAGATGAGCTCCAAGGAGAAGGAGAAACATGGCCGTTCGGAAGCAGGAAGGAGAAACACACTTCAACGTATGCTCGATTTAGAAAATCGAAACAAGGTACGCAAACAATTCCTCACATGGTCAAGCAATATTGACTGACATACTTAAACTAGCTGCAGCGCATGCAAGCCTCGACAACCTCAGTAGGTCAATCGCAGCGTGATACCTTTTTTTCGCGAAAAGCGCTCAAGCAATCCTAATGCATATACCAATCCATCGCCTCCCGAACACCCTCCCCCAATCAGACCATCAGACCGAGCAATGACTGCCCCAACATTATCCGTTGCAATACCCTCACCGCAGAGCCCCGAAAAGCCCAAGCCAAAAGCCAAAGCATCCAAAAATGTAGTGCTCGTTGAGCCGGTAAAGGAGATGTCCCCAGAAGTCAATGCAGATGCAGACGATTCTGATGCATCTTCGATATGTAGGTCGCCTGCTTGGGATGGTGGTGATGGGAGGCAAAGAAGAATGGCAAAGAAAGAAGCCCAGGATTTGCGCAAGAAGGAAGAGGAGCGCTTGAGAAAAGAGAAAGAAAAGACCGAGAAGGAGACCCGAGCCGCGGCACAAAAACAAAATGGTCGACTGAGCAAGACACCTCCATCCAACAAGCGCCTGAGTAAGACTGTCCCCGTTATTCCCGTGGGCCGAGCAAAATCCGAGCCTGCGGTTCAAATCGTCCCAGGAATAACACAGCAGAGTCCTACTCCCGAGGATGGTAGACGATCAAGGCGAACGAGTTTGGATCTTGGAATCAAGAAATTCATGTCTTCTTTCAGGTCCAGGTCTAGATCCTCAAGTGTGTCGGCATCTGGAACACCCCAAAATCAATCGACGTCGAATTCTCCAACCTCATCAGGGTTCATAGGAGGCGTGAAATTGCAACAATTTAATGAGATACCAGCCCAAAGCGAATCCCGAGAAGGAAAATCCTCAAACAATAGAACAGGTGGTCACAGTAACAAGCCCAGTCAGAGTCGACCGCCCATCTCCCTTGACAACTCTCGATATCGCTCATTGGATCTATTTGGATCTCCAGGGACAAGTGCACCGGTTGTCGAATTAGCAACCAAGCCACACGGTGAGGACGCTTATAGTCCCCAGAAATCGCCACAGCCGGAAGTTAGTAAACAGCTGTCGAGTGATCTAGAGCCAATCATGAGTAGAAACATTCGAAACCGAAAGCCGAGCGGCAAGCTCAAAGTAGATCAAAATACGGAGCCGATGGTGAATAAAAAAAATAAGATCAAATCTCAATCGCCAGCCACTCCTCCATCGCCGGGGTTTAGATTTGATTTGGAAAAAACCGAACCCCCAACTCAAGAGATACAAGAGCCGTTTTATTTTCAGAATTTTGATACCCTTCCTGAAGCGATCAGTCCTGAGAATGATGGATATTTTCCCAAGCAAAAACGACACGGCAAAGAACGAGATTTAAGTAGCTCCTTACACGACCTCAAATTGGACGCCACCCCCAAAAAAGAGATGATGAAAAGAACGCCATCAATACATAATGGGCATGGTCGAAACAAGTTCACCGATGGAGCTATGGGGAATACACCTGAATTCAATATGGAGGCAGCGGAGGCAGCAGAGGCAGCGGAGGACGAAGAAAACTTTCGTGCATTCCTGGAGGGTGAATACATCCCTCCAAGTTTCAAGCTCACTGCGCAAACATCCCAAAGTAGCATTCAACCAGAGGAGGGCCTGTTTTGTAGGCGGGAGCTACAAGCACCACCTTTCAGCCCTAGCCCATTATCGCCCCTACCTAAGGAATTCCAGAATGCTTCAAATGTTGCATCCCCCAGACATTCGAATCCAGTGAAGTCGCCTTTGCTACAAACCTCTCATCTGGACGAGCCCCCCAAAAGGTTACGTCCATATTCCACTCTTTCGCCACGCGCCAGTGGCTTTGATAGCAGGTCTGCACTACCAAGTCAATCCGGCCGGAGAGTATCAGAACCCGAGCATTTGTCTAGGACAACATTACCTACACTGGAATTCAATCTGCCACAACACAAAAACTTGCGTCCGCAGACGGCTAATGCCACCTTGGCTAGAAAACCAAAGAAGGATCGAAGATCGAGCTCTAGGTCTTTCACCGGATCAAGTGAGGAATATTTGAGTTTCGACGAACAATCTAATATCACAACTCCAGCAGTCTCGAGACCACATTCGCAAAAGGGTCCCATCTCATCTAGCTATGATACCGGAGCTAGCCAATACCACAAGATTCAAGATGATTGGAATCAGACCCCACTTCCTCTTAGACTCAGGAGTAAAGATGTCAAGACGCCTACTGCCACGGGTCAGACTACTCCAACTGCTCAGGCTACTCCCACATCTCAGTCTACAAACCCTCATGAGTCTTTAGCTTCTGCGGATCCCAACACAGAAGCGGGGATTGCGAATCTTCAACGGAGACTTAGTTTAAGCAAGTCCTCATCAACTACTGCATTGCATGATCCTTTGACCTTTCTACCAGAGCTCAAACATCAACCATTGCGTCCACGACAAGGTCATAATAAGCGACAAACTAGCGAGGAGAAAAATGTGAAGAAGAGTGGAATTGTCACCGGTAATGGGCATGGGAATGGGAATGGGGGCAGAGCAAGAAGAGAACCTGCATCTGCATCTTCTTATTCGCTGCTGAACGATTCTAAAATTCCGCCTCTGCCCAATGGAGGTGAGAGTTCCAATTCAAATGGAAACTCCAGCTCATCGGAAAAAGACATCAACAACGACAGTAGCGAATACCTCCGCTCCGCCCGTCTCGCAATCCCCCCCAAAAAAGCACTTCGCTCCTCTTCCGCGCACCCAAATCCCTCATCATCGGCTCAGAGTCTTCACAGCAACGGGCAAGGCGGTGTTGAGCCCATGGCGAAGATGTTTGTTATCTGTTGCGGATGCAAGTATTTTCATGATATGCCGAGTAAACTTTATGAGTGTATGGCGAAACCCGAAGCGGTGGTTAAGGATGAGGGCTTGGGGGTTAGTGGGATGATTAGCACGAGGGTTAGCTGTCCTTGGTGTGGACATGGCATGAGTACGAGGTGTTGTGAGGGATGGGCAGCGGTGGTGGTTTTGAAGGAGAGGATGCATTAGGTGTATTTGGGAGGGATGGAAGAAGTGGTGTTTTGAGGGAGTGGTGGCGAAGATGAGAATGTAGATGGGATGAAAGAGCGGAGGAGTTAATGTTTTATGTCTTTATGGAAACGCAGCAATTGCAATGAAAATTTAGCATCGGGCCGGTTGGCACGTTATGATATGGTATGATATGGTACGAGAACGAAATGAACCATGAGTTGGGCTGGATCTTGGTTCAGGGTTGGTTTCTAAAATCTAGGCTGGTTGCTTGGATGTGTTTGGTATGGAAATATGAGATGGCGGCATGGAGGCATGGTAGCATTGCATGGATGGGTAGATGGAGGTGGATCAAAGTCTTTGACCGGGCGGGATTCATCATATCGAAAAAATGCAAAGATGAAACTGGATGGAATACTCATGAGAGTAACTTGTGCAGAAAGCCTGGGACGAGGGGAACTTAATGGCGTTGGATGGTCGTGAGTTTTGTATATGCCTGGGGATTGATAGAGGGTTTGATGGGAGTGATTGCTGCAGGGGAGGTTGCTATGACTTTCTAGCATGGATGGGCACGCGAAGGCGTGGGTGGATGGAGGGTGGCAGCGGAATGAATTAGTTAATGGTAGGACGAATTAATGGATTAATGGATTCTTGAATGAGTCCTTGGCTCGTCGTATTCTCAATGTTTTTTGTTGTGTTGCGAAGCGAGGGAGATGTGTGACGGGCTGTGAACTTGACGAGAAATCGACAGTTTATGCTCGAGCAAAGAGAAGGACACACCACGGGTGACCCGGGATGCTACCCAACCGCGGAATTCCCCTACAGTATCTCCACGCGCAGGGTACCTCCCCTACACAATGCTCCCGTCTACTCATTGCAAGGCCGCGTGCCCCATCCTTCGATCCCGAACCTGAACCGGAAACATCTGCTTCCTCGTCGACTATACACCACCGGCTCTGTTGGATACAGCATTGGAACCTGCACGAGGTCACGAGCCTCAACGCACTTCTGGCGTGGGACTCGAGGATGAGGATCATCGGGCGCTAATGGGTGGGTGTTTGTTGGTGGATCTTGTGGGGAGAGGTGGGGATGCTTTGGTTGGAGGTGGGGGGCTGGGTGGGGTTGTTTGTTTTTTTGTTTGTTTGTTGGGAGTGAGATGATTGATTGCAAGCTGGTGGATGGGCACTATTCATATGCTTGGGTGGGGTTGCTTCTGTGGGGTTGGTTGGGGAAGGTTGTTGATAGCGTTGTTGAAGTAGTGTGGTGTGCTCACTCTTTTGTTGGGCCAGTGGTATCAGGAGAACCTCATTCGGCTATGGCTTGGGCTGGAGTGAGCTTGCCCTTATCTGCGAGTGTCTATAAATTTCCTTACAGTTCATGAACTCGACTGATATAGACAAATAGCTTCTCAGAAATGCTTCTGAGCAGCCGAGTAATCTTATTGGGGGCTTCGATTATGTCTGTAGAATTCTTTGTCGGTTCACGGTGAGCGAGCGCTTGTATCAAGAATACATCAGCCCCATTCCCTGGACGGCTATCACTATGGATCCTGCGCAACGCCGCTACAAGTTTGCAGGAGCTCTTGCGGTGTTTTATACACAGGCATACAGTATCAATGTCGTGCGACATGTCAACTGCAATCCACCAAGGCTACACCCGTGACGAGAGATATGCTCAAGCTCGACAGTTGGGATGGCATTCTCACCGAGCTTCAGGAACACGAGGCTGCATGCGACAAGTCTAGCGTGCTCTTGGACCTGGACTCGGAAACGTCAAAAGAGAATCTCAAAATCGTGACAATACCCTCAAGGGGTTGCAAGATACGATATCGACAAGCGCTTCGCTGTCGCGCCCGTCGATTGAGACTTTCGACAAGGTCCAGCATGGTCAAGACCTACAGGCGGAGCAGCTCGAAACCGAAAGAGATGATCGCTGTATTCGGAATCGCTATGTGTCTGCGTAGGAGAAGCAGATGAATGGAATTGGGATGCGGTCACAGGCACGTGCCATTGGCTCCTTGACCGCTGTAACTTTTCCAAACTGGAAAGACGCGGGATATCCTTCTCTGCTGTCGGCTACATGCCAATATCGAGAGGAGATTCAAGGCTATAGCAAGGAAATTTCCCACCGTGAGACTTTCGGGAAACGAGGTGCCAGTCAAAGTTAGCAAGGAAATTGATCTCTCAATTGGGGAGGAGTTGACGCCTCTGAGAATTGAGCTGCATTTGGACGATATGGCCAGCTTTGCGGCGGAAAAGAATGTTTGAGACGTGGCGCATCGGACGTATTTGTGGTCGAGGAATTTATGAAGTGTTGCGGCCGCAGCTCGGGACGACCGAAGGACGCTTACTTCGCGTCGTTGAAGAGCTTTTGCAGACAGTTGGTCAAGCGTATGAAGCTATGTCGAACTGAATTTCAAAGTGTGAATTGGGGAGGGCCGGGAAGTTTCGAAGCGGTGTACTTGGGG
This sequence comes from Monilinia fructicola, assembly GCA_008692225.1. Classification (NCBI taxonomy): domain Eukaryota; kingdom Fungi; phylum Ascomycota; class Leotiomycetes; order Helotiales; family Sclerotiniaceae; genus Monilinia; species Monilinia fructicola. The sequence continues at coordinate 1,670,306 of VICG01000002.1, read as the reverse complement.
CGGAACGGCGTTTGCATGTTCAGGAAATGAATGCTGCTTTGGCTGTAGACGAAGACCGAACTCCAAATTCATTATCATGCCTCAATAGGAAGCCAGAAGTAGGTATTCGAGCAACTTGAAGAAATCTATATGGTCTATTTTTCACAGTCGTGGACTCGAAAGTACATCTTATTCATCAGACAACCCGCTCATTCTTGTTGTCAAACCACGAAACGGGACCAGATTTAATTGATTCTTCTGGCGTCAAATGGAAGCCTTCCGTCTATATGTCGGAGGTGCATCTGTTGCTGGGCAAAATCTGTGTCAGCCAACTCCTTTACGTGAGTTCAAGCAAGACCATTCATTTTTTGAGGCAAAGCAGCGGAATGTGCTGAAGGAACCCGACCAGAGAAGAGAACTTACTCTCTGCTTTACGCGCGCCGCTCAAAGGTACTCATGGCTCTATATGCCTCCCAAAATTGAAATCGCAGATCCAACGATCGAAAATAGACGAGCACACGTCCTTGCACATGGCTATTTGCAAGGCATGTGGCCATCATCTTTATTCTAGATTTGGGCCAAATTTCCTATGGGCTCCGCGGCCACTCTCTACGTCTTACGGAACATGGACCTTTGCAATCCTCTAGCAACTTGTGTAACTTCAGACATCAAATTTATGGTGCGACGGGTGGTTGTAAGTGCAGATATTTGTGATGGCCAGTGTGAGCAATCTATTTGCCAAGATATCATATTAGAATATACAAAAGCCGTTCAGATCATTCTAGAGGGATGAAAGATGGTCAGGAACCATCTTAGTTCCCCTTTCATACGTGCCATTGTGGTGCAGAACTTTGAACGCGCGACACTGCTAATCGAACATGGAGCTATACCCAATACGCGTTCTCCTGGTGCAGTTCATATGGCGGAGAGTGAAGGTGGCCAAAAGATTATATCACTGTTATCGGAACATTAAGGGGACCTTGGTTGAAAGAGTTGACAAGTGCTTTCGTCAAGATGGTCACCAAGATTGGGAAGAAGATTACAGCATTGATTATTGACTGCCTAACTTCATCATCACATCCCAGGCCATCCCCTTCCACCTCTCCAAACGTATCACTATCGTCCCACCACTTCAAGCTCGACCTCAAACAAATGCATCAGTGGTAAATATCTGGATGAGCAGCTTTAATAAAATCGGCGCCCCTTTCAGCGACCATGTACACGGCATTTTGAATTCGACAATCGGGAATGATGGGAAACACGGACGCATCGGCCACGCGGAGATTCTCCACGCCGAAAAGCTTCAGCTCGTGGTCGACGGCGCCGTGCGCGATGGATCTGCCCAAGCGGACGGTTCCGCAGGGATCTGTGGCGTGCGGTGTTAGCTGGAGGGGATCGCATGGGGAAACTCGACGGGGGACGCTCGGCTTACGGAATCCCGTCTGGCTTCTTTCCAGAACCATCTTCTTCATCGCTTCGTCGCTGTTTCGGGGCATGGGCCAGGGATAATCTTCGCCGATGATGTCTTTCATGCCTTCGCCGTGCAAGAGGATGTCGTCTATGAAGCGGCAGCCTTCGCGCAAGGCGACGAGATCCAAATCGTTGGAGAAATAGTTGAGGTTGATGTTCGCTTGTTCGAGCGGATTGGTAGAATTGAGTTTCACGTCGCCGTTGCGGGAAAGGGGACGTAGGAGGTCGACGATTACCGTCAGCCAGGAGCCTGTGGGTGGCGTGGGGATGTGCCATTGGAAGGCGTCGCTGAACATGGGGACGAAATCGATCTCGAAATGTGGTTGGCCGCCTGGCCCGAAGGGGTCGATATCGCCGTTGGCTTTCTCGGCGTCGAGATACTCTTTGCTCGTGGCGAGATAGTCGTCGATGCGGGGAAGTCCGACGAGCTCGAGAAGACCGCTGCTGAGAGGTCCGCTTTTGTTCTTTCGGTAGGCGGAAATGGCGCCGTCGTGTTGGGGACCTGCGCGCAAGAGGTGATCTTCGAGACCCAGGCCATCTTTGAGTCTGAAGACGTGTGGCATGATGGGGTGATCTAGGAGGTTCTTTCCAACGTGGGGGGATTCGACTTTGACGTCGATTCCGTGGAGAGCGAGTCCCTCGATGGGGCCGATGCCGGAGAGCATGAGGAGTTTGGGGGTTTCGAAGACGCCGGATGAGACGATTATTTCTCTTTTGGCGCGGATGGTTAGCTCGTCGCCTTCGGGGGTGATTACTGTGACGCCTGTGGCTGCACCGTCTTCGATGAGAATTTGCTTGGCGTGGGTGTGGCCGAGAATGGTGATATTTGGTTTTCCTTCGAGGAAGAGGGCGGATGTAGATCGCACGCCTTGGTAGATAGTATTCATGCAGCGAACTAATCCGTGCATTTCCCCATCGTATATCTCATCGTTGAGAATCCCTCCCTTGCTAACCCATGCGCTAGATAATGCCCTACGGAAGGGCTCCAGCTCAGGTACCATATCCGAAATGGCAACATCAAGTGGACCATTCCGACCATGTTTCGCCAAATCCGGGCTGTAGAGTTGACTATCATCGTGATAATTAGCGGGCTTGTCGAAATACTCCTTGCAATTATCCCAAGTCCAAGTTGGACCCCCGTACTCTTCCCAATCGTCAAATGTAGCTTTGCTGCCTCGAATCCAGGTGTAGTAGTTGAGCGCGCTGCTACCTCCTAGGACTTTCCCACGAGTGTTGGGTTTTTCGACGCGCGTGTAGTCTTCGCGGTCGATCATGGTGGTTTTGTAGGCCCAGTCGTATTGGCTTCCGCGGAACTCGAAGGCGCGGGCTGGGGTCTGGATTTCGGGAATGTCTTTGTTGTGGCCGGGTCCGGCTTCGATGATCAAAATCTTTACGTTGGGATTTTCGGCAAGACGCCCGGCTACTGTGTTGCCTCCTGTTCCTCTGTTTGGTGTGTTAAGGTTTGTGTTTTGGGATGTGATGAGGGATGCTTACCCTCCAACGACAATGAAGTCGAAGTGGCTGTCAGTTGGTATGTCCATTTTGAATATTAGGGTTTAAAGTGAGCTTCTTGATCTGGTTAGTAGAAAGTGTTTGGTAGATTTAATTTATGTGATGAAGTGTTTGAGGTATTAGGAGTAGATGGTAAAGTGATGAGCTGAGCATAGGAAGATACCCTGCTTGAGATATTTTTTTTTAAATACGAAGCCTTCCTTGCGCATACCATATGAAGCTGGTGACATCCTCCAGAATGTCAACCCCGTAGACCTCCCAATCAACCATACCCGACGCTCGCTCGATGTAATCCGAATCAAAATATGGGGAAGCCTAAACCCCTGACCTCGCTTCTCCTGCATGATATCATAAAATTGATGACTACTCAAGTAGGCTGATTATTAAACCCTTATTCCCATGGCCTTCATGACCTAAGTGGATTATGGCGAACCTGGAGCAATATGCATGTCGAACCCATCTTTCTGTACATAGTATCATTGAACTGGTTTCATGGTTTCACTTTGCACGACACGTAAGCATGGCTTCATGCATAACCTGCATAGATTGTACAGAATCACAGTATTTTGGAGCATCCGACATCATTTAAGCTCGCTCAATTGTTTGCTCGCTAAGTTGCTGTATTGGGAGACTTTCTGGAATACGAACTACGAGACGCAAGTGTGACAGCATGAATAGCGACGACCAGGAGAGCATCAAGGATAATACGAATTGTGGTTTTCACGTCGTTATGAAACTGTAAGTCTATTTCCATGAAAGCACACTCTTGGAAACTGGATTCCAACATGCATATGTCCAGACGCAATGCAGTGACATTTTGGAAATAATAGCAAGGAGAACTTGTACCCTTTGACCATTACGTACGTATCTCGAGATTCCTCGCACGAGGCCTCTTGTCTGCTCTCGAAGCTCCGAATACCGTCGTCATTTCTTGACAAGATTAAGGCCAGTAGCGTTACCGAAGCTTCAAAATAAAGGATTCAGACCTTCGGTACTGTTCGGTATGGACAAACAAGCTGTACTTACCCGCATACTGAGACGCTTCAACGCCTGGGCTTTTGAAGGTGATAGTGCCGGCTGCAGTTGAATGCAATCTTTGCCCAATTTACTACAACGCCAAGTCAGCAAGATCGACTTACTAATATACAGCCGACAGGGCTGGCGGAAGAAAAGAGCCAATAGCGTTCTTACACTACCCCGCCATAAGTACCAAGACCCTCCAGGGCTTGCCTTTTTCATCGTTCTCTGATATGCAACGAAAACAACAACCGTTTTCAATATTTTGAAGTCACAAAGTTGTTTTGGTAACAATTCATGGGAAGGTTTGACGTTCAATCAAGGTTTAGGTGCAGCTTTGGTTCATTTCGGGGAAGAGTCGGAAAAGCACATTTAGACGAATTCCGAATTTGAAAATTCGGCAATTTGCCGATATTGGTGACGTCCATGCCGAGTTCCCCCGCGTACCGCGCAAACAACTACAAACAACTCAATAGTATCATGATTATTGGCTTGGTAATTTTCGCATGTCTCAAGTTCCCTAATGTAAATCAATTTAGTAACTCTGCTGCATGTTATATTCATCTGACATGTTCTGCTTTTCATTCAGCTCGACTGATCATGAACCATTCGTTCGGATGCCCTAGAACGAGAATCTCTCCGTGTAAAGCATTCATACTCGATTACTAAGCGTTTTTACATGCTTTGCTGCATGTATTAAGCTTCTTTTATGCAGAGCTCCTGTTCTGAAGCCTTCAATTATGCTGTACAAGTAGATAAGCATTTGCTTTTTGCGACTCACGTTATTTCATTGGTCCAGTGGCCTTCGGCAAGCCTTGTATATGAATACATGTTGTGGATCGATATACCGGAGAAATAAATGCCAGTAGGCTTGCTCTCCACGAATATGCCATTAATAACTTTGGAAACTCGCACTGCATACTGTGCAGCATGTATACTGGTGCTCAATGGTTATAAAGCGATCCCCTATTCTTTCTCTGTGTATATATAATCAAAGTATCAAACTTCACTTGAGTACTGTCTGTATTAAACATCCCTCACACATACTTAACTTCATCCCTAAATTCCACAGTCATCTTTCATACAATGGCATCCAAGGTTTGAAACTCGACGATCTACTTCGATCAAAACTGATAATCCGTATAGCTCGGTTCCCCCGAAAGACCCGTTTATACTTTGGCCGAAGGTATTTAATTTGTTGATACATGTTGACTATATGAACGTTAACCTGTCGTAGGAGTTCCAGTTGCCGATCCAACGACATCCGTGCGATTAAACACCTTCGGTCTTGGTGGTCTTATGCTATTGCAAGATACCCAATTGATTGAGACTCTCGCACATTTTGCCAGAGAAAGAATCCCGGAGAGGTATGTATTTCTAAGATCTTTGAGAGCAGTTCCTAAAAAGATTGCAGAGTAGTTCATGCGCAAGCTGCTGGCGCTTTCGGCGAGTTCGAGGTTACTCATGACATTTCAGACTTGACTTCGGCAGCTTTCTTGGATATCATTGGAAAGAAAACTCCTTGCATGGTGCGCATATCCACAGTAGGTGGTGAGAGGGGCTATCCAGATGTCGTACGAGATGTACGAGGATACGCCATGAAATTTTACACCGAGGAAGGGAATCAAGATTTTGTCTTTAATAATACTCCTGTATTTTTCATCCGCGATCCTATCAAGTTCCCGTCTTTGAATCGATCCCACAAACGTCACCCGCAAACGAATGCACCGGACGCTGATATGTTCTGGGACTTCCACAACAACAATCCCGAAGGAACTCATCAAATAATGTATCTTTTCTCAGACCGAGGAACTCCTGCTTCATTGCGAAACTTGAATGCATACAGTGGCCATACTTATAAATTTACCAAGCCAGATGGAACATTCAAATACGTACGATTCCACTTTAATTCAAATCAAGGGGTGAAGAGTAATACAGCCGTTGAGGCAGAAAAACTCGCAGGCTCAAATCCAGATCACCATAAGTTAGATCTTTTCAATGCTATTGAGCGTGGAGATTTTCCTAGCTGGACAGCAAGTGTGCAAGTGCTGGACCCCAAAGAGGCAGAATCATTTCGTTGGAACATATTCGATATGACGAAAATTTGGCCACATACTGATGCTCCTTTAAGACCTTTCGGTATAATGACCCTCAATAAGAATGTAAGAAGTCCTGTTTCTGATACCCTGCGTTCTAATCTAATCTATACATAGCCGACAAACTTCTTTGCAGACATCGAACAGGCTGCTTTCTCGCCCTCAAATATGGTTCCAGGTATCGCTCCATCGGCAGATCCAGGTAAATCTTGAATCTTACAATCAAAAATATAAACACCACTGACCAGATTCAATTTCTCAAGTTCTCCAAGCCCGCCTTTTCTCATACCCAGATGCCGCCCGTTACCGTCTCGGCACAAATTATCAGCAGCTAAAATCCAACGCACCTCATTGCCCCATCTATGCACCATACCAACGCGATGGCCTTTCCTCCATAAACGGCAACTATGGACCTGATCCAAACTATGTTCGATCAAGTTTTGTCCCACTGGCCCCTGTGACTCGTAACGTCCAGGCCGTGCATGATACTCAACATGAACTTTGGAGCGGAAAAGTAACGGTATTTACGAGTGAGGTTGTAGACGACGATTTTGTACAGCCGAGGAACTTCTGGAGAGAGGTTTTGGGGGGACAAGAAGGCCAGCAGGAAAACTTGGTGCGTAATGTTGCGGGGGACTTGGCCAATGTTAAGGAGGAAAGAGTCAGGAGGGAGGCAATTAGTAAGTCTTGTGTTCTTCATTGCGTATGTTGGTCAATATTGAGCCATGTGACTGACTTCTATCATAGAGATACTCAGGAGGGTTGACGAGGATTTAGCGACCAGAATAGAGCGGAGGATTGCAGAGTTGTCAATCCAATAAGGAGTAAGCAAGCGGTATTAGGATTAAGGTGTGAATTTGGTGGGCTTGATTGAAAAGGTATTGAACAATGGGATATGGCTTGGTGAGACCGAATGATCCATCGAAAGTTTAGGGGCTTTCATAGCATCTGGTTTATTTTTGCCCTATTATCTTTCGATAAGCAAGAAGCTCTCAAACATTTTGAATTTTGAGAACTTGATAGATTTAGCACTCAGAGTAAGCCAGGGAACTTTCATCAAATCGGTTTGGTACTATATGCCTCTTTCAGTTCACAAGCGCCATTGAATGACTGAAATGGTGTCATCATCGGCTGTGAGAAAGAAATGATAGCCGGAGGCCCATTGGAAGTTCGAGTTGTGGTCAATTCTAATGGGTAGGAACGAGTGTACCTACTCTCCTTCCACATTGAGACATATTTACCATTACCTCCTGTTACTCCCGTCTCAATACCTTGAAGCTCTCGCAACTTCTCTTCTTCTCTTTAAGAAACACTTCGACAGCTTCAATTCTCTTTGGTTAATATAACATTGGACTTCTATATCAGTTATTTTGTTTTCAGATATTGATTAGACGATGGACACATTGGAGTGGAATGCAAACCTTACGGTGAGGCACAAAGAGCCTATAATTACAGTGAGAGAAATCTTGCAAGATTCAGAGTAAGTAGCAAAAATTCGCCAGAGTGTCCATTATCATCTCTCCTATCAAGATAACCCAACTGATTTGTATCGAGATATAGCAACAGTTTCGATGACCCAACTGACCAAACCGAGCAAACCAACCAAATTGCAGAAGCAACTTACTCTCAAAGTCATCGGAAACGGAACCACCAGGAAGCAGAGCAAGGCTCAGATCTGACTACATCGATCCGGTAACTATCCATATGAAATCGGAACAGTTGAGTTAATTTGAGATCGCTGACAATCTTGATCAGAAAGACAAGTATTGAGAAGGAGCAACTATCGCCAGCGAAGCGGCATCGCAATGGTCGAGGAATGGAATCGATTCGTTTACAAGAAGTGGACAATGACAAAAGTCGTCGACTTGCCTTTATGGAACCGTGAGTACAAGGGAAGAGTTGCAGCGCTAATCAAACTAATAACCATACAGAGAAGTTACAGCATTGGTCAAAGCCAAAGGAATGGTCCCTGATGTATCCAACCTTGGGAAAACACACGGGCATTTGAACCCAGCTCCATTGTGAGTTTACTTCTATATCAATTATAAACCAACAGAGGGTCCACCGATGCTGATACTTCTGCCAGAAAAGTGGCACCTCCATCAACATGTGCATCTGACATTGGATCAGAATCCCTTCAGACTCATGAAAAAATGGGCATTGAGGAGGAATCGTTCAGCAAAATTATCTCTCCGACTCATGAGTAAGATTGCCAACACTAAGTGGACTCCTAACCATGACTAACTTTCAACCATCAGTCCCTCAAGCACCCCTAGATTATCTGCAGCAAGTCTTGGCTTCGCGCAACTCCCACAAAATTTGAGTGAGAATTCAAATTCTCCTTCGACCGAGAACAAGAACAGAAATCATTCCAACATCTTACAATCTCTCCAGACTCAATTCCACAAACCTGAGAGCAACCCCGAAGATATTTTCGGCAGCAGATTCAAACCTATCTGTCCCGAAATTCAAGAACCCGTGGATAATTACGAATATCTTTCCAATATCTTCGAATCTCTCTACCCCTTGGTTGAAAACTGGATCATACAACAAAAGTCTCAACTCGAAACTGTCACTAAAAGAATCAATAGAATCTTTGACCTTCTACAACAAGGCGAACGATTACAACAGAATGCTCTCACTGCCGAAATGGCTTCTCAACTGAAGAATTTGATCGATGAGCTTACCATGGCAATCTCACAAAACTTTGATAATGGTGTTGATGCCCCCTCGGCTAGCAATTGCATAAGTCTTGATCCTGAACAGAAGGGAACGAGGGACTTGACCACACAATTGCGAGTGTTGTTTATGACAACTGACGATGCTCAGTTTTTGATTGAATTCCGAAGATACATAGCAATAAGGTCGAAGTTAGGTGTGCCTTATTCTGACGCGGAGTCGGATTTCATCATGACTAGTTTTCACCTGAGCAATATCAGCACAAAGTTAAGGGAGGAATTGGATAGGCTCAACATGATGGGTCCAGAGGAGCTTCCATTCATACTTGAGATGAATCGCCGCGAACGGGAAAGCGTTTCGAGACAGATTAAGAGGTTGAAAAGAGCGATGGCCACTTTCTATAAACATGAATATTAATGGAGATGATGCACTATCAGGTGTGCGATAAGATGGATTAGGCTGAGGTGATTGGACTGTCTTTGTCGATATATTTATACCCATGTGCGTCGACTTTTCAAAGTTGAGGCGGGAAGACTTCTATCACGAATGACGTTATTTCTAACTCTGTGGGCACACAGCCTTCATATTTTTACTACCATTCAATTTCCTCCACTCATGGAGGCTTGCTTGTACGGTGATCAACTAGAAATGATTAGTTGTCACAAGTCGTAAATAGATCAATCAACGATTATCCAATTATCTGCGCCAATGGGAAATTTGCAATGTGCACAGTAGTACTTGAATATTTATCTTTCATACGGTGGTAAGAACACTAGCATTCTTATACCACGTCAAAAGAGGGTTCTCGCCATTTTTAGTCTCCGTCTGTTCCACATAAGCCCATCGGTTGAGAAATTCTTCATGTGATAACACTTGTGTGAATTTGCCTGTGATGGCTCTGTAAACATTATCCATCACCGCGAAATCAGTGGGGAATAGTATATCGAAATATCCTTGATGTACCTGTATATAATTAGACTAGAACGTGTTGGGGAGGGGAGGAGGGGTGGTTATGCTCACAAAAGGCGTCGTTACAGGAACAGTCCTTCTTTTATATCTCGTCTGAACAACTGGTGCATTTATTCCCTTAATTGTATCTGGCAACGAATGGAAATCACTCGTTACTAATCTATGCGCTGGAAAATACTTTGCTAATATATCGAAAAACTGCATGAGTCTCGTGGGTATGTATTCTGGCTGACTGAGATTCGGAGCGAACGGCATACTATTCTTCAGCGACTTGACCAATTTGTTCTGCGGAAGTGGGTGTGGATATTTTCCATTCGTAGCAGCGTGTCGTACGCGGAGGAATCGGGACGCGATGGGATCGATGGTAGGAGTGTAGAAGTCGTAGAAGTCGCCAGTGTTGGATATCAGAACGGTGCCCTGCAGGGGTTCTTCGGTGACAGGGTCGTACCGAATGGAGTCGTGAGCAAAGTTGTCGAAGACTTCCATGGCTAGAAAGAAACACGGCGAAGGTACTATTTGATTCCACTCAAACACTGATTTGTTGATGATTTCAACTTTGGATGAATGTCCCCGAGAATTGGCGTTCCGTAAGAGATGTGATTTTTGTAGAGATGCAAGATTGCTCGAGATCTCAATGATCTTGAACTTTGTGCGAGCGTAGACCTCAGGTTCCGTGGCGCGGATGTAGTCGAGGATGTTGAGCATAAGGGTACCGTTTCCGGCACCCATTTCATAGATTATGAGATCGTGGTAAGGGTATTGCCATATTTTGTAGTTATTGACCAAATACCGGGCTATGGCTTCACCATAGTATGGTCGGAAGAGCTCCGTGGGTGTATGCCATAGTTGACGGGTCTCATTGGGGGATTTAAGATCTAATTCATCCTCAAACTCGGTGTACCGTTGACCCAGGAGACGATGGAAGGCTGGTTCGTCTTCGAGGGAGTTGAAGTCGAAGGGCTCGCCAGGAGTAAAGATTACGACTTGTTTGGAGAAGTAGCCATAAGAAGGATTGTATAAACTATCTGCGGAGCATGTAAGGAAGGTCTGCTATCTAATAAGGAGTCGTGTGTGAATACCTTCAATAAAATCTCGCGTGAGCATCTTCACACGCCTGGGCCTTTCCCTCCTTCCTCTCAACTGATCTGCTGTAACCATGGGATATTTGTTGAATTCCTCCATCATATCTACCGGAAACAAATCCGTTCTCTGCTGCCAATGGCTTTCATTCTTGCTCGTCTCTTTCACCCCTCTGCCCCTCCTACTGGTGCTCGACAAACATCTCAGATGAGTACCCCGCCCATTCCAAGCTCGAGACGATAACGAAGAATGAGAGCGCAAGACCTCACAATTCTTATGCCGGAATAGCTGTCGAAACAGTTGTGCCACGATTGGAGAGTCCATCGACAAAGGTGTTTAGTCTCTTCTGCGTGTTTCTTGGTAACTTGTCGCAATTGTTGAGTTCTGGTTGGTCCAAGCTTCCTCCACAAAGTTTTGCAGGGGTATTGAGAGAGTTGACCTGAGAAAATCACGACATCAATGAAAAGATGAAACTTACGATTCATGATTGAAAAGATGACGAGAATACGATGACAAGATGTCTATGAGCAACCACCCGAAGGCATATGGGACTGCGGCCATTGCAGTTGCATTCGTTGCAGGTATCCTATTGACATTGGGTTTCAAGGATTTATATCCGGACTTGGAACGAAGATACCAAAGACGGCGAGGGAATGGAACTGGAACCATTGCATCTGATTCTACATCTTCTGATCTAAGACCAGTGGGCCCCAACCTTCCCCCTCTAAAGCTAGAAGACCGTACTCGGAAATCAATCGCTGGCTTACCAAAACCATTCATCCCAGAAGGAATAGAAGGGTGTATTGGAAATACACCATTATTTAAAATCAAGAGTCTTTCCGAAGCCACAGGATGTACCATTCTTGCCAAAGCGGAATTTTTGAATGGCGGGGGAGGGAGTCCCAAAGATAGAGTTGCGCTGAATATGATCATGACGGCTGAAGAGGAAGGATTCTTGAAACCCGGTCGAGGTGACACTATTTACGAAGGCACTGTTGGATCGACTGGTATCTCGCTTGCAACTTTAGCGCGTGCCAGAGGCTATAAAGCATATATCTGCATGCCCAACGATCAAAGCACAGAAAAGTCAGATCTTCTTCATAATTTGGGTGCTACAGTTGAAAGAGTCACGCCTGCACCCATCACTTCCACGGAGCATTTTGTCAACCTGGCAAGAAGAAGAGCGAAGGAACATACAGCCTCGAAAACAGATTCTAGTAGAGGTTTCTTTGCAGATCAATTTGAGTCCCGTGCAAATTATCGTGCGCATTTTCAGTCTACTGGACCTGAGATCTATGCCCAGACAGGAGGGGACGTAAGCAATTAAATCCCCAATATTTTTTACCAACTCAGTAACTAATGGCACCTAGATCGATGCATTCGTGGCGGGTGCTGGTACCGGTGGAACTATCTCTGGGGTAGCACTGTACTTGAAACAGGAGCAACTCATGGGACAAGACCTAAAAGTAGTACTCGCTGATCCAGAAGGAAGTGGTCTTTACAATAAAGTCAAACACGGCGTGATGTTTTCTTCAACAGAGAGAGAAGGTACGAGACGTCGACAACAAGTCGATACAATCGTCGAGGGAATTGGAATCAACCGCTTGACACAAAACTTTGAAGCTGGACGAGAAATCATAGATGATGCCGTCAAGGTGACGGACTTGCAGGCACTGAAGATGGCCAAGTGGTTAGTAGAGAAGGATGGTATTTTTGTGGGCAGTAGCAGTGCCGTCAATTGCGTTGCTGCTGTAGCGACAGCATTAGGATTAGAGAAGGGAAGTACGGTGGTTACAATTCTCTGTGATAGTGGGACCAGACATTTAAGTAAATTTTGGAAGAAGGTCGGTGAATTGGACTTGGAAGAGGAACATGATGGCCAAGATTTACTAGCTCACTTGCAACTTCGACCCACGGGAGAGTACATTAGGTGACTGGGCCTTCACTCAGCAGACAACTGTATGGTAGCTGGCTTCGCAGGTCAACATGGCAGTCATACAATGCTCAACTTCAGTCAACACAGCTAATCTACCTCTACTTGAATTGCTTGACTCTCGTTTCCACAAGAAGCCTCTATACTTCGATTCTAACCCACACAATCCACCGTTATAGGTAGATTTAAAATCAATCTACTCGATTCCCAGTACGGCTCCGTTACCAGAGGATTTCTAGACAGACCTCTCTTGACAAACAGGCAACCATCATCTCCTGCTATAATCCCGGATTGAAGTTGGTTAGACCGTGATTTTTTCTCTCTTCAACAAGACTCGCCACAATCAATATACCTTGCAATATTGCGTTCTTGATCGGCCTCTTTCCAACTTAATCTCCACCACTCCCCTCCATCCTCGACATCTTCGTATATTATCGCAAACAACAAAGCTATGGTCAAAATTTCAAAAACAAGTGTCACAATTGTGGCCGTTATCTTGAAAATCCGAGTCCTCAGCAGTTCACAAAGAATTCAAGCCTACGCCTGGAGATCACGAAATCGATACCCGGAAGTTGCATTAAGCTGAACGTCTTGCATGGAAAGATACAGATGCTATGAAAGAGAATACCTACCTTTCTCACTGCTCTGTTTATGTCATTTCTATTCAAGTGACGATTCTATCGATTTATTAGGCCTTTCACGCAGCGGGGTGACCATCAGTTCATCCAAGAGCGCATCAAGTACAATCTTGGTTATTCATTCGTGGAAGCCTTGTTCGCTGCGCACTTTCCACTTCTTGCCAGGCCGAACAAGAGAGCAGCTAATTGTTTGATCGACTTCAATTCTCCAGTAATGCCAGGAACTAGTCTAAATGCGAAGTGAACCGCTGATGAACTAGGTTGATGTCGTAAATTCGGAACCTAGCTTTGCCAATCATATCTTCATATATCTCTTAGATCGTTCCTTCTGCTTTACGAATTGCTATCGAGCCTCTTCACCGTATCAATGTTGATTAGCTGCTTTGCTTCAGCCAGAGCTTTTAAATAACCCATTGAACTCAGTGGAGTGAGGTATCTTCTTTCACTAGGTCAATGTAGAGAGAAATCGTAGTTGATAGTCTCCCAATTTCCGGCGGGTATGACATCAGTCCCAATGTATGATACCTAGATGTGGGTGCTCACTACTAAAGTCAACAGGCCAAGATCTCAGTCTTGCTGTGGCTTCTCCTATAATGCAAAGTTCTTGAATATGTTCAATGCTCTTTCAATATAAGATTCAGACCATAAGATTGTTAGTTTCGTTGTCGGTTCCTATGAGAATAGAAATGTTGCTAAGACCTGCGCGCGGACTTGTTCTCTATAGAATGTTTCAGTGCCACAAAGCTGTGAGAATGGCCGAGAAAACTTACAGCAGCAGGTTTCTTTATTGGAAGGGGCATCTCGCCACAGATCACTAAATAGATCCCGAATATATATGAATCCTATAGCGAAAGGGCCCATAGTGGGACTGAAAGATTAAGATTATGAGCTGTGGTATTTCTTTATGAAATCAGGTTCTCTGGCAAGGTCCAAGTAGAGCTATGATGGGTGCTGGAGTACGAGTATTTACAGACTGTCTGTTACTAGCAGATGGCGCCAGTAAACTGAGGTGTTTGGGATACTTGTCAATCACCAGACCTGATGGTCGGACACTACCTCAATCATTATGGATTATCCTTGCAAGCTCGATTTGTAAAGTCGATGTTTTTTCCTCTTCTACACATTAAGATTACTTCATAATATCCTCGCCTTTAACTACATATGAATCTTGTTTCCTACTCTTATGTCATAATTAAAATACCGACCCATCCAAACAAAAGTGGGCTTAGCCATATCACCGTGTCAATTCTCTGTGCTGAGTTATCCGATTGCACCAGAGTAGCTGACCCAGTTCGACTAGAGGATGCATCCAACACTGACGGACCTGTGGTAGGAGCCCCAAACTCGAAAGTTTTGATAACCTTGTCACTAACAGATGCGAAATATGTCGTGGTTATAGGAATAGTTGTAACTTTTCCACTTGGAGCTTGAACCACCACTCCATTTACTCCAAATGTCACAACATTTTCACCTGATAGAGTAGCTATTGGTCCTCCATATGAGAGAGTCTGACCAGCCACAATGGCGCCTGAACTGCCCTGTATAAATTCTACAGATATTGTCTGCCCTCCATCAACGCCCGCAGGAACAAAACTTGCCGAGTTGACCGGAGTTGTTGAGCTAGGAACGAGAACGGTAGTTGAAAGCCCGCCAGATGCTTGGATAACCACCCCACTTGTACCAAGACTAGCGATTTTTCCTCCAGATAGCGTTGCAGCTGCGCCTCCAGCGCTGATTGTTTGTTGAGCTACGATAGCTATGGGAATACTCAAGCTAGAACTTCCTGCCACGACCGATATCGTTTGTCCATTCACGATAGCCATGTCTGCTGGATCCTTCTGAGCTGAAGGTACAGGTATAGTAGTTATAATCTGCGCAGGAGCTTGTATAATCACACCGCTAGCGCCCAAACTTGCGATATTACTCCCAGTCAAAATAGCTGCGGGTCCTCCAATACTAATCGTCTGGCCACCAACGACAGCTGCGGATAGTCCATTCAGAGATATGGTTTTGACAGATATCGAATGCACACCCACAACACCCACGTTTACAGAGACCGAATTTTGCGGAATCAATGGCACTGTAGGAATGTGATATGTAGATGTAATAGGATTGTTAGTATTGCCAATCTCTACACCTGAAGGTGTAAGTCTGACCACATTTGCTCCTTCAGTAACCGTCGGGCCATCTATATATACTGTTTGGGTACCGATGATGATAGAAGATGCACCAGGTGCAACGGATATCACAGTATTTCCAGACAAGGTAGCTATGACTACAGCAGTGCTTCTTTGTGCCGGAGAGGAAGAAATAGGAGTGATATCTGGGATAGAATATGTTTCTGATCCCACTAAGATATTACTACTATCCACAGACACTATCATAGGACTATTTGAAGCATTTGGAATCGTCACCACTTCTCCGAAGGAAGCTATGGATCCATTTGGTAAGATAATTCCGGAAGATCCTGGCAATGCGGCAAAGGTGTTACTCGCCACTATAGCAATAACAGTCGGTGAAGGTGGTGATAGCGATTTGCTTTGGGAGTTTATCTCTAAATTAATCGATGTAATTGCTGCTTGAGGATCCGGAAGATCAATGGTGCCGAGACTGCTCTCTACACTTAATCCGAAAGAAGCTACAACATCTGGGGCTGTCTGTGCAGAGAAGAAGAAATCTGCCGGCCCTGCCCTGCTTGTACTTTTTGGGAGTTTTGCAGTGCTAGATAATGAAGCGAGGGATAACTTCGCCGATGCTAAAAGACTTGCAAATTCTGCATTCCCTGTGCTCGATGGCCCAGCGGAGATAGTGGGTGCTGGCAATGCCGAGGTAGTTGTGATTTGATCAGCAAGGGCTGTAACGGATTCCATCAATTTAGTTGTAGAGGCCGGTGCGCTGGAGATTTTGGTTGGCCCGTAAAGACATACCGATGCATCACCAGTACAGGCAGTCACTGGGATAGGAGGATCAAAAATACCCAACTTACCACCCCAGTGTCTACCGCAAGTGGTCCAAAAATCTCTAAATACTTGTCAGATAGATTTGGTAAAGTAGTTGAAGATAAATATTCACCCTGCAGCTAGTCTCAGGTCAGTGGGCCATGATAAGATTGGGTTGCATTGGCTATCTTGTCCTAGTACCACGTGGTTTGTTTCTAAATAATCAAACATATCTTCGGGCAAAATCGTAGTTTGAGGACAGTCTGTTCTCAAGTCCGAAAGCTGTAATCGCTTCGGATTTCCCATTCGTGTTTTGACTTTGGTATTTGCATATGGTTGCAACGTATAGACGTCAGTAACATCATAACCTACAGCATAATTTTTGATCGTAGGCCCTACTTGTTTGCCACATAGGTCGGTGGCTTTCATTGTATTGATAGCAAAGTAGACAGAAGGTGATGTCCTTGGTGTACTTCATTAGCTATGGCTAGAATTCGGCCATCGTGTGAATCTTACATGGTAATGTTGTAATCTTCAAGGTATATGGTAGAGGGGTAACTCCTATTCATCGCCGCGGTCCCTGTAGGCCAATAATGAAGTTGCACTGTGCCAATCATGCTATTTACATTATTAGCGCCATAATTCTTTTGTGTTATTGCTATGGACAATGACCCACACCCTGCAATAATGTTCTGCAGATTTACCAAGTGTTGTAGACTTGCATGATGCCCTTGTAATAGTTTGGCTACCAAACATTGAGTGACTTGGCATTGAAGTGACATTCAATCTGTGAGCCAGCGATGTTGCCTTGTTTGTGGTACTATTTTTGCCCGTAGATGTAATACCAGTGGCATACGATAAGCTCTTTGATGTGGATTTTCTAGTTTTTGATATCGTGACATTTTTACCACTGCTTGAAACAGTTTTATATTTTGAATTAGTTTTGGTATTCAGATACGAGGAAGAATTGTAGTTCGCAGTTAGTGTTCCATAATTTGATGGGATTATAGTTGCACTTGGGTTCTCCTTCGATAATTTGGTGCCAATATCGGCACTACTAATGACAGTTACATCAGCAGCTTTTCTTGATGCATAGACTGTGCCTAAAAGAGAGCCAGGACTGCTGAATTTTGTAAGATTTCCGGAGACTAGCAAAGTTTCCAAAGATAGTCGGCTTGAAGGGGACGACAGAGAAGTATAAAAGGATGACGATGAGCTCAAGTTGGTATACTTTGAACTATTGAAAGAACTGGCTGGTAATGAAGATCGCTCTGTCCCTCCGCTAGGAACAATTGCTAGGGAAACAATCAGCCTCAGTATCTAGCAAAAACACATATCATTTTTTACCTGAAACAGCTACCAAATGATAAATGAATAACAAATGTTGCGCAAGTTGCGAGAACAGCATATTGAGAACCTCACGACGAATCACCTCAAGTGAATAGCTGCACAAGTGAGAAATCAAAAGAATGTGGTTCAGATGAAAGAAAAAGAAGAAGAAAATGTCCCCGTGGTGGAAACCAACGGAACCGAGTGTATATATCAGCCAAGAGTTAAGTTAAACTTTTGGTATTGAGCCCTAGACCCCATACCACTGCTTGTACCATCGAAAAGGAGATAGAGGGCCTCTCCTACCCATTGAACTGTCAAATAGGGCCAAGCATGATACGAGGTTACATTAGACCCCAACTCATAATCAAGTTCCCAAAGATTACCTTTGTCAAACTATAGCAGGGTACTAAGTATCACAAGAAAGCGGCACGATCATGTATGTAAGCTGAATAATCGATCCTTAGAGTTAACCTTGGAGTACCACTCTCATGGTAATATGCCATATTTTTGGTATTCTAGGGTAACCATCCAAAGCCCTCTGACACAAACCAAATGGCTTGATGGCACTCGTCCAAAAGGAATCCCAATCCGCTATGCAGGTACAATTCTCTGTAGCATGGTTAGTACTTCAAGAATTAGCAGCTAGAGTTTGGAACAAAATATCTAGGAATGACCACCTAAGCGAAATATCTTGACGAATTTGGCCACTGGACTGTAATCGGTTTGTGAGAAATATAGCAAGCATACAAAGCACAAAGTCAATGTCATTCATATTTGTGTTGAGTAAAACAAGATAAATTACCGTGACAGCTCGCCTTCGAAAAGTAGTAGTTCGTTCCTGTTCATGGTCATCTGAAAAGCTCGAAAGGATTTAAGCGAAACTAAATAAATATGTGAAGCTGGGCTAAGGGGTATGTAAAGCGGCGCCGCTAAAGCTTCCTTTTCTAGACTAGCGTGTATAATTGACTTCCCAAAACCAAACTTCAGAATTTCTTCGTACTCCTACCAACTGTAAAAATTCGTAATCCAACGATGTGTCAGATTCGAGTCTCTGACCCGGACCCGATTGTTTCGAGATGTATTTTGAAGATTCTAATGTGCAATTCGATTTTTCGAGTTAGGAATCATTAGGTTACTTTGTATCATACGCATGACACCAAAGCTGGTGGAAGTGGCTGAATCCAATCTCGCGAGACAAACGCCGTCCATTTGTTTTGTACCACGTCTGAATAACTTTAACAGGGTGATTTTAGACCCCAATATCGTATTAGACAGTGTTCTCTCGGCTTGGCGTAGGTATGGATCTACGAAGCATATCTTCCATCCACTTATGATTCGTTGTGTTGACTTGCAAATTTGCAAGTGCCCTGTAAGGCTCATACCCCTGATATTGGTGGCACAGAACTGCATGCAATGAAGATTTGTTTCAAAGCTAGCTATGGAACATGCCCTTGTAATCACAATTGATATTCAAGGCTGATATTCCTTCTTGCCCTCTTAGCGTAGGTGCTACTGATGCGGGTTGGGTGAACTTTTTTCCCTCGATGGCTTTCATGATTCTCTTCTAACAATGACCAGTTGTTGCATTTCTAAAACCCATTTCCAATATCAGCGATAGTTATGAAATTCTGCCGTGATGCGCAACATTCATTGTAATGTAGGATTTTTAGTCTTCGCTATCACGGCAAGCATCTCCTCGACATTACTTAATAACAATGCCGACTTCAGGCCATACTATCAGAAAAGTACGGATATTGCCGAATTTCTATCTTCTCCAATAGTCATTCCTCCCAGCCAGTACTTTGAGGGCGCTGACGGACATTGGAGTACATTCAACATAAGGATAGGCACACCGGCGACAAGTATTCGAGTTGTTGTTTCAACAAATTCTCCAGCCACACTGATCGTTCTTCCTGGAGGCTGCACGACAAATGCGATGAATCCGGTTCCACTAGAATGTTCAAACTCTCGAGGCGGGACTTTCAACAACACTCTATCGAGAACATGGATTGATCAAGGTATATTTGGGATCAATGGCGTGAGCAACGGGTTCGAGGCAAACTTAGGATACAACTTTGATGCCGACTATGGCCTTGATACTTTGGGCTTAGGATACTCCGATGGTGCCAATGGACCTACTCTAAAGAATCAAACTGTTGCAGCATATGCAATGGCTTCTCCATTATACATGTACGTACTTCCTCAATTGCAATCATGTTCTCTGGCTTATGTTTAAAAGTGGCATTTTTGGATTGAGCACACAACCGGTTATATATCAAACATTTGGCAATATCTCTGTGCCTTCTTTTTTCCAAAGCCTGCGAAATCAGAACCTTATACCGAGCTTAAGCTGGAGCTATACTGCTGGAGCAAAATATCGTAAGCACTTCCGTTGATGAATAAGAGCTAGCAGCTAATTGCAGAATAGGGCTTAAAGCAGGCCAGTTTGGTCAGCTCATATTTGGTGGATACGATACATCTCGGTATCAGCCCAGCGCGGTAACATTTTCTCTGAACGCAGATGTTACACGTGATTTACTTGTCGGCGTTCAAGCAATTGTCTATCAAGGACAAACCACTACTTCACTATTACAAGACCCCATTTATGCATTTGTAGAGTCAACAGACCCGAAACATATGGCTCCCTCTTAGCGCATGTCTT